>OZ023319.1:44480412-45035716 GCA_964007375.1 Ophion obscuratus
TTATCTTTGTTTGTTAAGAAATGCGCCTGTAATCATCCTTAAATCGTCGTCATTTTATTTGATCCAATATGACCGAAATAAAGGTAAAAGCAGAGAAGAACTCGATGCCGTTTTATTAGCAATGCCCAGTTGGGTCCCCTAGATTCATCACAATTATTGCTTTTACCTTTTTTTATTATCAAATGCGCCTGTAATCATCCTCAAATCGTCGTCATTGTATTTGATGCGATACGACAGAAACAAAGGTAAAAGCAGAGAAGAACTCGATGCAGTCATATTTGCAATGTCCATTCGGGTCCCCCAGAATGAGCACAATTATTGCTTTTATCTTTTTTTATTAACAAATGCGCCTGTAATCATCCTCAAATCCTCGTCGTTGTATTTGATGCGATACGACGGAAATAAAGGTAAAAGCAGAGAAGAACTCGATGCCGTCATATTAGCAATGTCCATTCGGGTCTTCCAGAATTTGCACAATCATTGCTTTTATCGTTGTTTGTTAAGAAATGCGCCTGTAATCATCCTTAAATCGTCGTCATTTTATTTGATCCAATTTGACCGAAATAAAGGTAAAAGCAGAGAAGAACTCGATGCCGTCATATAAGCAATGCCCAGTCGGGTCCCCTAGATTCATCACAATTATTGCTTTTACGTTTTTTTATTAACAAATGCGCCTGTGATCATCCTCAAATCGTCGTCATTGTATTTGATGCGATACGACAGAAACAAACGTAAAAGCAGAGAAGAACCGGATGCAGTCATATTTGCAATGTCCATTTGGGTCCCCCAGAATGAGCACAATTATTGCTTTTATCTTTTTTTATAAACAAATGCGCCTGTAATCATCCTCAAATCCTCGTCGTTGTATTTGATGCGATACGACGGAAATAAAGGTAAAAGCAGAAAAGAACTCGATGCCGTCATATTAGCAATGTCCATTCTGGTCTTCCAGAATTTGCACAATCATTGCTTTTATCTTTGTTTGTTAAGAAATGCGCCTGTAATCATCCTTAAATCGTCGTCATTTTATTTGATCCAATATGACAGAAATAAAGGTAAAAGCAGAGAAAAACTCGATGCCGTCATATTAACAATGCCCAGTCGGGTCCCCTAGATTCATCACAATTATTGCTTTTACCTTTTTTTATTAACAAATGCGCCTGTAATCATCCTCAAATCGTCGTCATTGTATTTGATGCGATCCGACAGAAACAAAGGTAAAAGCAGAGAAGAACTCGATGCAGTCATATTTGCAATGTCCATTCGGGTCCCCCAGAATGAGCACAATTATTGCTTTTATCTTTTTTTTATTCACAACTGCGCCTGTAATCATCCTCAAATCGTCGTCATTGTATTTGATGCGATACGACAGAAACAAAGGTAAAAGCAGAGAAGAACTCGATGCAGTCATATTTGCAATGTCCATTCGGGTCCCCCAGAATGAGCACAATTATTGCTGTTATCTTTTTTTATTAACAAATGCGCCTGTAATCATCCTCAAATCCTCGTCGTTGTATTTGATGCGATACGACGGAAATAAAGGTAAAAGCAGAGAAGAACTCGATGCCGTCATATTAGCAATGTCCATTCGGGTCTTCCAGAATTTGCACAATCATTGCTTTTATGTTTGTTTGTTAAGAAATGCGCCTGTAATCATCCTTAAATCGTCGTCATTTTATTTGATCCAATATGACAGAAATAAAGGTAAAAGCAGAGAAGAACTCGATGCCGTCATATTAGCAATGTCCATTCGGGTCTTCCAGAATTTGCACAATCATTGCTTTTATCTTTGTTTGTTAAGAAATGCGCCTGTAATCATCCTTAAATCGTCGTCATTTTATTTGATCCAATATGACCGAAATAAAGGTAAAAGCAGAGAAGAACTCGATGCCGTTTTATTAGCAATGCCCAGTTGGGTCCCCTAGATTCATCACAATTATTGCTTTTACCTTTTTTTATTATCAAATGCGCCTGTAATCATCCTCAAATCGTCGTCATTGTATTTGATGCGATACGACAGAAACAAAGGTAAAAGCAGAGAAGAACTCGATGCAGTCATATTTGCAATGTCCATTCGGGTCCCCCAGAATGAGCACAATTATTGCTTTTATCTTTTTTTATTAACAAATGCGCCTGTAATCATCCTCAAATCCTCGTCGTTGTATTTGATGCGATACGACGGAAATAAAGGTAAAAGCAGAGAAGAACTCGATGCCGTCATATTAGCAATGTCCATTCGGGTCTTCCAGAATTTGCACAATCATTGCTTTTATCGTTGTTTGTTAAGAAATGCGCCTGTAATCATCCTTAAATCGTCGTCATTTTATTTGATCCAATATGACCGAAATAAAGGTAAAAGCAGACAAGAACTCGATGCCGTCATATAAGCAATGCCCAATCGGGTCCCCTAGATTCATCACAATTATTGCTTTTACCTTTTTTTATTAACAAATGCGCCTGTGATCATCCTCAAATCGTCGTCATTGTATTTGATGCGATACGACAGAAACAAACGTAAAAGCAGAGAAGAACCGGATGCAGTCATATTTGCAATGTCCATTTGGGTCCCCCAGAATGAGCACAATTATTGCTTTTATCTTTTTTTATAAACAAATGCGCCTGTCATCATCCTCAAATCCTCGTCGTTGTATTTGATGCGATACGACGGAAATAAAGGTAAAAGCAGAAAAGAACTCGATGCCGTCATATTAGCAATGTCCATTCTGGTCTTCCAGAATTTGCACAATCATTGCTTTTATCTTTGTTTGTTAAGAAATGCGCCTGTAATCATCCTTAAATCGTCGTCATTTTATTTGATCCAATATGACAGAAATAAAGGTAAAAGCAGAGAAGAACTCGATGCCGTCATATTAACAATGCCCAGTCGGGTCCCCTAGATTAATCACAATTATTGCTTTTACCTTTTTTTATTAACAAATGCGCCTGTAATCATCCTCAAATCGTCGTCATTGTATTTGATGCGATCCGACAGAAACAAAGGTAAAAGCAGAGAAGAACTCGATGCAGTCATATTTGCAATGTCCATTCGGGTCCCCCAGAATAAGCACAATTATTGCTTTTATCTTTTTTTTATTCACAACTGCGCCTGTAATCATCCTCAAATCGTCGTCATTGTATTTGATGCGATACGACAGAAACAAAGGTAAAAGCAGAGAAGAACTCGATGCAGTCATATTTGCAATGTCCATTCGGGTCCCCCAGAATGAGCACAATTATTGCTGTTATCTTTTTTTATTAACAAATGCGCCTGTAATCATCCTCAAATCCTCGTCGTTGTATTTGATGCGATACGACGGAAATAAAGGTAAAAGCAGAGAAGAACTCGATGCCGTCATATTAGCAATGTCCATTCGGGTCTTCCAGAATTTGCACAATCATTGCTTTTATGTTTGTTTGTTAAGAAATGCGCCTGTAATCATCCTTAAATCGTCGTCATTTTATTTGATCCAATATGACAGAAATAAAGGTAAAAGCAGAGAAGAACTCGATGCCGTCATATTAGCAATGCCCAGTCGGGTCCCCTAGATTCGTCACAATTATTGCTTTTACCTTTTTTTTATTTACAAATGCGCCTGTAATCATCCTCAAATCGTCGTCATTGTATTTGATGCGATACGACAGAAACAAAGGTAAAAGCAGAGAAGAACTCGATGCAGTCATATTTGCAATGTCCATTCGGGTCCCCCAGAATGAGGACAATTATTGCTTTTATCTTTTTTTATTAACAAATGCGCCTGTAATCATCCTCAAATCCTCGTCGTTGTATTTGATGCGATACGACGGAAATAAAGGTAAAAGCAGAGAAGAACTCGATGCCGTCATATTAGCAATGTCCATTCGGGTCTTCCAGAATTTGCACAATCATTGCTTTTATGTTTGTTTGTTAAGAAATGCGCCTGTAATCATCCTTAAATCGTCGTCATTTTATTTGATCCAATATGACAGAAATAAAGGTAAAAGCAGAGAAGAACTCGATGCCGTCATATTAGCAATGCCCAGTCGGGTCCCCTAGATTCATCACAATTATTGCTTTTACCTTTTTTTTATTAACAAATGCGCCTGTAATCATCCTCAAATCGTCGTCATTGTATTTGATGCGATACGACAGAAACAAAGGTAAAAGCAGAGAAGAACTAGATGCAGTCATATTTGCAATGTCCATTCGGGTCCCCCAGAATGAGCACAATTATTGCTTTTATCTTTTTTTATTAACAAATGCGCCTGTAATCATCCTCAAATCCTCGTCGTTGTATTTGATGCGATACGACGGAAATAAAGGTAAAAGCAGAGAAGAACTCGATGCCGTCATATTAGCAATGTCCATTCGGGTCTGCCAGAATTTGCACAATCATTGCTTTTATCTTTGTTTGTTAAGGAATGCGCCTGTAATCATCCTTAAATCGTCGTCATTTTATTTGATCCAATATGACAGAAATAAAGGTATAAGCAGAGAAGAACTCGATGCCGTCATATAAGCAATGCCCAGTCGGGTCCCCTAGATTCATCACAATTATTGCTTTTACCACTTTTTTATTAACAAATGCGCCTGTAATCATCCTCAAATCGTCGTCATTGTATTTGATGCGATACGACAGAAACAAAGGTAAAAGCAGAGAAGAACTCGATGCAGTCATATTTGCAATGTCCATTCGGGTCCCCCAGAATGAGCACAATTATTGCTTTTATCTTTTTTTATTAACAAATGCGCCTGTAATCATCCTCAAATCCTCGTCGTTGTATTTGATGCGATACGACGGAAATAAAGGTAAAAGCAGAGAAGAACTCGATGCCGTCATATTAGCAATGTCCATTCGGGTCTTCCAGAATATGCACAATCATTGCTTTTATCTTTGTTTGTTAAGAAATGAGCCTGTAATCATCATTAAATCGCCGTCATTTTATTTGATCCAATATGACAGAAATAAAGGTAAAAGCAGAGAAGAACTCGATGCCGTCATATTAGCAATGCCCAGTCGGGTCCCCTAGATTCATCACAATTATTGCTTTTACCTTTTTTATTAACAAATGCGCCTGTAATCATCCTCAAATCGTCGTCATTGTATTTGATGCGATACGACAGAAACAAAGGTAAAAGCAGAGAAGAACTCGATGCAGTCATATTTGCAATGTCCATTCGGGTCCCCCAGAATGAGCACAATTATTGCTTTTATCTTTTTTTATTAACAAATGCGCCTGTAATCATCCTCAAATCCTCGTCGTTGTATTTGATGCGATACGACGGAAATAAAGGTAAAAGCAGAGAAGAACTCGATGCCGTCATATTAGCAATGTCCATTCGGGTCTTCCAGAATTTGCACAATCATTGCTTTTATCTTTGTTTGTTAAGAAATGCGCCTGTAATCATCCTTAAATCGTCGTCATTTTATTTGATCCAATATGACAGAAATAAAGGTAAAAGGAGAGAAGAACTCGATGCCGTCATATTAGCAATGCCCAGTCGGGTCCCCTAGATTCATCACAATTATTGCTTTTACCTTTTTTTTTATTAACAAATGCGCCTGTAATCATCCTCAAATCGTCGTAATTGTATTTGATGCGATACGACAGAAACATAGGTAAAAGCAGAGAAGAACTCGCATCGAGTTCTTCTCTGCTTTTACCTTTGTAAAAACAGAGACCCGAATGAGCACAATTATTGCTTTTATCTTTTTTTATTAACAAATGCGCCTGTAATCATCCTTAAATCGTCGTCATTTTATTTGATCCAATATGACAGAAATAAAGGTAAAAGCAGAGAAGAACTCGATGCCGTCATATTAGCAATGCCCAATCGGGTCCCCTAGATTCATCACAATTATTGCTTTTACCTTTTTTTTATTAACAAATGCGCCTGTAATCATCCTCAAATCGTCGTCATTGTATTTGATGCGATATGACAGAAACAAAGGGAAAAGCAGAGAAGAACTCGATGCCGTCATATTAGCAATGTCCATTCGGGTCCCCCAGAATGAGCACTATTATTGCTTTTATCTTTTTTTATTAACAAATGCGCCTGTAATCATCCTCAAATCCTCGTCGTTGTATTTGATGCGATACGACGGAAATAAAGGTAAAAGCAGAGAAGAACTCGATGCCGTCATATTAGCAATGTCCATTCGGGTCTTCCAGAATATGCACAATCATTGCTTTTATCTTTGTTTGTTAAGAAATGAGCCTGTAATCATCATTAAATCGCCGTCATTTTATTTGATCCAATATGACAGAAATAAAGGTAAAAGCAGAGAAGAACTCGATCCCGTCATATTAGCAATGCCCAGTCGGGTCCCCTAGATTCATCACAATTATTGCTTTTACCTTTTTTATTAACAAATGCGCCTGTAATCATCCTCAAATCGTCGTCATTGTATTTGATGCGATACGACAGAAACAAAGCAGAGAAGAACTCGATGCAGTCATATTTGCAATGTCCATTCGGGTCCCCCAGAATGAGCACAATTATTGCTTTTATCTTTTTTTATTAACAAATGCGCCTGTAATCATCCTCAAATCCTCGTCGTTGTATTTGATGCGATACGACGGAAATAAAGGTAAAAGCAGAGAAGAACTCGATGCCGTCATATTAGCAATGTCGATTCGGGTCTTCCAGAATTTGCACAATCATTGCTTTTATCTTTGTTTGTTAAGAAATGCGCCTGTAATCATCCTTAAATCGTCGTCATTTTATTTGATCCAATATGACAGAAATAAAGGTAAAAGCAGAGAAGAACTCGATGCCGTCATATTAGCAATGCCCAGTCGGGTCCCCTAGATTCATCACAATTATTGCTTTTACCTTTTTTGTTTATTAACAAATGCGCCTGTAATCATCCTCAAATCGTCGTAATTGTATTTGATGCGATACGACAGAAACAAAGGTAAAAGCAGAGAAGAACTCGCATCGAGTTCTTCTCTGCTTTTAAAACTGCGTAAAACAGAGACCCGAATGAGCACAATTATTGCTTTTATCTTTTTTTATTAACAAATGCGCCTGTAATCATCCTTAAATCGTCGTCATTTTATTTGATCCAATATGACAGAATTAAAGGTAAAAGCAGAGAAGAACTCGATGCCGTCATATTAGCAATGCCCAATCGGGTCCCCTAGATTCATCACAATTATTGCTTTTACCTTTTTTTATTAACAAATGCGCCTGTAATCATCCTCAAATCGTCGTCATTGTATTTGATGCGATATGACAGAAACAAAGGTAAAAGCAGAGAAGAACTCGATGCCGTCATATTAGCAATGTCCATTCGGGTCCCCCAGAATGAGCACAATTATTGCTTTTATCTTTTTTTATTAACAAATGCGCCTGTAATCATCCTCAAATCCTCGTCGTTGTATTTGATGCGATACGACGGAAATAAAGGTAAAAGCAGAGAAGAACTCGATGCCGTCATATTAGCAATGTCCATTCGGGTCTTCTAGAATTTGCACAATCATTGCTTTTATCTTTGTTTGTTAAGAAATGCACCTGTAATCATCCTTAAATCGTCGTCATTTTATTTGATCCAATATGACAGAAATAAAGGTAAAAGCAGAGAAGAACTCGATGCCGTCATATTAGCAATGCCCAGTCGGGTCCCCTAGATTCATCACAATTATTGCTTTTACCTTTTTTTTAATAACAAATGCGCCTGAAATCATCCTCAAATCCTCGTCGTTGTATTTGATGCGATACGACAGAAATAAAGGTAAAAGCAGAGAAGAACTCGATGCCGTCATATTAGCAATGTCCATTCGGGTCTTCCAGAATTTGCTCAATCATTGCTTTTATTTTTGTTTGTTAAGAAATGCGCCTGAAATCATCCTCAAATCGTCGTCATTGTATTTGAAGCAATATGACAGAAATAAAGGTAAAAGCAGAGAAGAACTCGATGCCGTCATGTTAGTAATGTCCATTCGGGTCCCCAGAATGAGCACAATTGTTGCTTTTATCTTTTTTTATTAACAAATGCGCCTGTAATCGTCTTCAAATCGTCGTCAGTGTATTTGATGCGATATGAGAGAAAGAAAGGTAAAAGCAGAGAAGAACTCGATGCCGTGGTATCAGGCATGTCCATTCGGGTCCCCCAGAATGAGCACAATCATTGCTTTTATCTTTTTTTATTAACAAATGCGCCTGTAATCATCCCCAAATCTTCGTCATTTTATTCGATGCGATATGACTGGAAGAAAGGTAAAAGCAGAGAAGAACTCGATGCCGTCATATCAGGCATGTCCAATCGGGTACCCCAGAATCATCACAATCATTGCTTTTATTTTTATTAATAAATGCGCTTATAATCGTCGTCCATGTGGCGTATCGAATTCCCCAGAACCACCATCACCATTGCTTTTACCTTTGTCAATCAACAAATGCGCTTGAAACCGTCCACCGAGCGTCTCGATACCCTTTGACGCAAAATAACCGAAAATAAGGTAAAAGCGAACATAAGCTCGGGACAGTCATTTCGGGGATTTCCGAACCCATCCCCCAGAACCATAATCATCATTATGGAATAACTGGTTTCCGCCTTCAGAACCATCGCAGACATGTATTAATTATTTATTGCGTACATAGAAATCGAATCGGCGCTCCAGGCAGAGTCAACGTGTCTGAAAAAAATACCAAACTTGTTTTTGTTCCGATGTTCGGTACTTTTCAATTAATCATTAAAAACACCTTTTTCCAGTACGTTGTTGTGTTTTCATTTACGTCTTGTGAACGCAAAAAAAGACAAAGACACGTACTGCAGATTTTTATTCGAATCGAAATGTTAAATAACTCTAGAGATAATCGCTCGCCGTCTCGAATTATGATTTTGCACTTCCAAAATGACAAACAATCATGGCCGCCGATATCACGTAATATCAAATCACGCGCCAAACAGTGCATTTCGGCAAACCTTCAACGCGCGTGCTCCCCATTTTCCCAAGATGTCAGAAATTAATAGCAGACGATTGATGAAACGTCAAATCACGCGTCAAATTTGGCGTTTCGAGGACAGTTCGACGTGTGTTCGCTACATCTGCATATCCAAGATGGTATCAGCTGACAATATCAGCTGACTAATCCGAAACGTCAAATAACGCGTTTTGACGTTTGACGATGCGTTCGGACCGAACTGCGTAGCGTGCTCTCCGAACTCGAGTTCAGAGCGCGCTCGAAACGTGGCAAATGTCCACATTACGCACACGCGCGTGTGCACTCGTGCATCCTCATGCACGCACACGCTCACACAATGCTCGCATTAATGAATGTGGGAAAAATAATACGCGTAATAGGAAAAATTCTGTAAATTTTCACTAATCTGTGTTAAAGTTTTTTTTCAAAATGATGTGTCCAAGAGCTGGAAACGAATTCCAAATTATTCAAAGTATTATTTGCAGTACATGGAATTTTCGAACTTTTTCGAAATTGACCATATTCTGTGCAATAGACTTGGATGGGTACAAATTCAGATCCCTTAGCTCATTCGCGGGTCAAGGGATTCTCAACCACCTTCTTGTGACAGCCGAACATTCGGAAGTTGCAGCTGTAACGTACCAAGCTAGGACATCCCATAGCACGATCGCGTCTGACTTAAATCGCTTGTTTCACGCAAATTGCCACTTTACGGCGTATCTTTAACAATTTTTTCCACCATGATGGCGGGCGCAAATCAAGTTTTCCGCGGTGCATTGTATTCAGAATTTTAAAAACTTCAATCTCATGTGCTCGGAACGTATTTTGCGTTTTTTTTTCGCAATGCCTTATTTCTTCTGGCGTACATTTTTCAAGACAAAAATCTGCCGTATTTTTTTTCGAAAAAGGTTCGAAAAACCATTCAAAATCATATTTTTTTCAGACCCAAAATCTTCGCGCAAGGCCCTCAAAAAAGCATGGCCACGCTATCATTGTCACAATATATATATACATATATATATATATATATATATATATATATATATATATATATATATATATATATATTTCTTTCTTTCTTAAAATAATTCTTGCATAATTATAATAATTTTTTAAAAATACATTTTTTGTATGTTCATTTTACACGGAACTCGACGTTCATGTGTTTCGCTTGATTTTTAGTCTCCATTTTGGCACGGGCAGCTTCCTTTTTGATGATGGTGCTATGCTTGGATGCGCGGGCTCGGCGCTGTTTTCGTCTTCGTCATGGACAGGTTTCCTTGCGTGCTTTATGCGGTAATAGCATACACAGGCTATTCCGAGTATTATCGGTGCGATTGTGCTTAGTGAATAGTTACTCGCTTATATAGTTAGAATCGTTAGAATAGTTAGAATCGCTTGATTTTTTTGTTCAACTTAAGTGGTATGGTTTTCAGGCGTTCGCCGATCCTATTTAATTATTTTGGATCGCTTATGATTTCGTGCAGTAATACAATTTTCGTCGATGTGTGATCGAGTATGTTCATATCTGTAGACAAGGATAATAAATTATATTGCGGTAGGAAATCGGCGTATACATTCTGTCTTCTTTCGCCAACGGTTTGTAGTCTAAAACTAGGGGTGGTGACGTAACATTTTCCGTCGAAAGTCGGAGTCCCTGCACCTGCAAAGGTCGCGTACATGGTTGGTTGTTTTTCGCAATGGATGAGAAACGTTTCGGGATCCGGTGCAACGTATAGCCACCTACCATGGCGTTCTAACGCAATAATTAAAGTGATATTTATCTGAGCAACTCTTTAGTCGCAATTCGCGTATTTATCTTTAGGTGCAATGTACAATGCCACCTCGCACCCTGCGGAAGTATGAGCGGGACGCGCTGCTTGCTTTGCTGATTATAATTGCCGGCTTTGGCCGGCAATAATAATGTGACGCTATTGCAATTTTCTTAATTATTTTTTGTTATGTGAAAGCACGATATTCTCTTGCGGCTTCGACCGCAACAAGGTCATTTTTTATTTCTATAAATTGATAACTATGCTTTTTTATTTTGGCAGACAGAAGCACATAATTGAGGAATATAATTGAGGAATTATATTCCTTAATTGGCACTGAGGAATATAAAATCAGGCTTTGCTGATTTTATATTCCTCAGTGCCAATTAACGGTATTTTTATTACAAGTACAATGTACGTTTTCATACTATACGCGCTTACTTCTGACACCTCCAATAATTTTGGCATTTGCGCGTAGTTCATCGCGGCAGGGAACGTATGCCCTATTGACAAATTGGGTAAGGCATCAGTGAAATAGTTTGTCAATTGTCTTGGAGATAGTATGCTTGGGCTCACCATTCCTCTCGTGAGTCCTATCAAAAAATTAACTATTTGTCGTACGTCATTCAGTAATTATTCTACGATGAGGCTTACAACCGCTATTCATTTATCTAATTGTTGCCGGCTGTTTTGGTCGTTGTACTGGTTGACCACTCGTTGTTCGATCTGTTGCACGAGAGCTTGTAGCACCTTCTGATTGTCCTCCAAGCGGATTGACGATTGATTAAAAAGAGCTATTGTTGAGTTCAAAATGTGCACATTTTCCTTTCAGGCGTATTCTACTATTTTTTGCTTTTTAATTATTTCGTTGCTAATTTCGGATGCGTCTTGTGCATCCACATTTCCTGTGATTGCCTGTGATTATTCCCCTCAATCTGTCTATCAAACCTCGTCGATAACGAATTTTTTTTATTCCTGTTATGTCGTATGCGGCTTGTAGTTCGTTGTTGATTTTATCGACCATGCGAGTCGTTTTTGTCGCCATATGACAGAGCAAGTTGGCCCGCACGTCTTGAGCGTATAGGTATACTATTTTCTTCATGGCTTCGGCGATCTGCGCTTCCTGTTCCGCTATTCCTGTTCCGCTATTCCACTTAGATCCATTTTTACTGTCAGTTTCCACACGTCGCGGGTTATTGACATTGTCCCGATTTCCTCATAGAAAATTCCGGGTGAACCCGTAAACTTTTCTATGCGGTATGGTTTTTCCGGCGTATCAGCCTCACCTGAGTTCGACCGTAGCGCCAGAGGTTAAATCCTTCGGACCTGTCGTTTTTTTTTTGAATACGGGAATTCATATATGTATATAGATATACACAAAGATTTATGAGTTTATCTTTAGAATTTTAATTCTTTTTCATTGAAGACTTTTAACTCGGGCTCGTTGCTGTGTCCTGAGTTTATTGTCCCTTCCTTTCTTCGTTGAAGAATAGTTAACGAACAGCTCGACAAAGTCTACATTTTACAAACATAGACGGTTCACTTGGTTCATTTGCGATGGTGAGAAACTACTACCAGAATCCGTTCAACAAAAAAAAATCACAAAAACAAGCGTGCGCGCGTAAAACTGGTGACTGTGTACGAAATCGAGAGGGAGCCATCATTGACATTAGAACTTTACCTTTGCAAACAATGTCGAATGACAATACAATGTCAACCTCTGGTCTCGCATGGACTTCCGCTACCGAATAAAGCAATTGAAAACAATCGATGTGGACCGGAACCGGAAAGTGCATTTGGATCTTCAAATATATCGAATTGCATCGAATTTTCCATAAGGCAACCTGGACCTTCTAACAAATCGGATATTATTGATGTCACTATGAATCAACTTGATCCTGAACATTCAGCAAAATGCAATGCTGGCAATCTCGCTAAAAATCAACTCAGATCGGTATCTCGAGATGATAGTGACGCGAGAAATCACACAACTCAACCGGGTGGTTATTCTCAATATTCGTCAGTTCGCAAAGTCTTCATATCTGCAACTTCATCATATCAAAGCTTCGCAATTTCCAGTCACTATAGTGGACTTCAAAGATTACTCGAAGTCGTAGATGAGTCGCCAATTTCGAAGAAACGCAAACACATCGTTAAATACTCTTCTGCTAAAAGGCAGAAAGTTATTGGGAAGGTAAACGAATTTTTGATAACTTGTCTGAATGAATATGCAAAGAGAGTTGATCAAAAGAAATGTGGGCTGTACGATCAGATGATACAGCAAATTCACTACAAATTTGATAAGGGAAGGCCTTCTCGTCGAGATAAAATACAGCTTCGCACTGTTTTGCCGCAAACTCTGTCGATAAACGAAGTAATGTCTGAGTTTAATAAAAGTAAACGGATGGTACAAATCGCTAAACAGCTATACTCTGAAACGAGAGTGTTATCGACGCCTACTGCCAAAGCTGGAAATGTACTTGATTCAACCACTTCGACAACAGTAAAAGCATTTTATCTCGACGACGAGAATAGTCGTATCCTAGCAGGAAAAAAAGATATCGTCTCTGTTAAGTAAGCTTTTGGCTTGCGCGAAAGAATGCAGAAGAGATAAGTTCTCTGCTATCTGAAAGAATTGTATCGGAATTTTCGAGACAAGCATCCAGACATGAAAATTGAATTTTCAAGATTCGCTACTTAACGACCACCGGTCTGCGTTCTAGCGGAGCAGAGTGGTACGCATACTATATGCGTTTATACTCCATACCACAATGTTAAACTGAAGCTCGATGCTTGCAGAATCGGACAGCTTTACGGATTTATTATAGGTCCGAAAATGGAATTGTCAACAAAAACCCGGCGATCATCTCTGATTGTATTGATCACGTAACGAGTTCAGTGTATGCCTTTGAACGGATTCTCGTTCAATACTTACAAGTCCAATTTTCGGTAAAAAATATGACTTTTCAACTGCATCAACTTGATTCATCAGAAAGAAGACTTCGGCGTGGATGCCAAATGGCATTTCTTTGCCACCGCGCATGGAAAAGGTGCTTGTGACGGAATATCAGGCACAGTAAAGAGACTTGCTGCACGTGCAAGCCTTCAACTATCTCCAGAGAGACAGATTTTGACACCACAACGGCTACTCGTTTGGGCGAAGCAGAATATCAAAGGGATCAACTTTTGCTTTAGCGCGAAGTGACATTTTCGAAGGAACGGTACGCGAAGGCTAATCCGTACCCGGGACACTGAACTTTCATGCAGCCATACCAACTGAAGATAAAAAAAATAATTTCAAAACGTATTTCTCTTCTACAGCACCGGTCACCCAAGTTATCGTGAAGCGTTAAAAACACTGCAAAAACGACCCTTTTCAGGGCCACCACTTAACGAAGAGAATATTTCATGTCGGAATAATAGATTTCATACATTTTACTAATGAAAAACTGGTACAGTATTAGTATTCATATTCAGCCACATTTTCACTTCATTTGAGTTCTCGCAACACAATATTAATGCACTTTAATGGTTTCAGACAACTTATTAATTTTATTGCCAGTGAAAAAAAATAAAAGCAAGCTGAAAATTTTACCGAACGTTTCTCACGTATTGAACTATGTTCAGTAAATTTTTTGATAAAATTCAGTAAACCCTAAGGGCCGAAAAAGATTCGAACTTAAACCCAGAAGAAGAAAAATTCCTATGCGAATTTGCTGACGCATACGCTGACGTCTTCCATTTAAAGGAAGAGTCACTTGGGTGCACGGCTATAGTGGAGCACTGCATAAGCGTACGACCAGGGGCAACGCCAATAAAAATTCGTCCATATCGATTACCAGAAGTCCACAAGCAAGAAGTAATGACGCAGACAAAAGATATAGTAAAAAACGAAATAATTTGATCGAGCAAGAGCCCATGGAATGCTCTTCTACTCGTCATTCCAAAAAAGGCTGACGCCGACGGAAATAGACGCAAGAGAGTGGTAGTAGACTTCCGAAAACTAAACGAAGCAACGGAAGGAGACTTGTATCCATTACCTTATATTACCGTAATATTAGACCAATTGGGACGAGCAAAATACTTCACGACTCTCGATTTGGCATCGGGATTTCATCAAATCCCAATGGCCGAAAAATACAAGGAGAAAATCGCTTTTTCCACTCCTCTTGGACATCACGAGTACAACCGAATGCCATATGGATTAAAAAACGCCCCACCAACCTTTCGAAGGCTGATGGACGCTGTACTTGCTGGATTACAAGGACTGAAATGCTACGTATATCTCGACGATATACTAGTATACGGATCATCGTTCGAAGAACACAACAAAAGGCTGACAGAAGTATTCGATCGACTGAGAGAAGCCCAATTAAAGGTTCAACTTAGGAAATGTCGATTTCTGCGAAAAGAAACCCAGTACTTGGGGCACATATTACCGAAGTGGGAGTAAAACCCGATCCGGAAAAAATAGAGGCTGTACAACGATTTCCAGCCCCAAAAAACGTAAAAGAAGTGCAATCATTTCTGGGACTAGACGGATATTACCGAAAATACATACAGGCTTTTTCAAAACTTTCAAAGCCGTTAACAGAACTGATCAAGAAAGAAAACAAATTCATTTGGGACGAAAACGGCAAACAAGCTTTCCAACCATTGAAGGAAACTCTCAGCACCGCACCGATCCTGCAGTATCCGGATTTCGAGAAACCCTCTGTGGTGACAGCTGATGCCTCTGACAAGGCAATCGGTGCGATTTTATCGCAAGGAAAAATCGGAGAAGATCTACCCATCTGTTACGCGAGTCGCACTCTGAACAAGGCAGAAATGAATTATTCAACAACGGAGAAGGAAATGCTAGCAATAATTTGGGCAGTAGCGCAATTCCGACCATACATCTATGGAACAAAATTCACCATCGTGACGGATCATAAGCCTCTCACATGGCTTTTCAACGTAAAAGATCCAGGATTACGACTGATGCGCTGGAGAATAAAGATAGAGAAGTTCAACTATACCATTGAGTATAAGGCTGGCAAGAAGAACACGAATGCGGATGCTTTAAGCCGTATGTATGTATTGATGCTGACGCGGCAAGAACCCGAGGCGGTGGTACGTCACAAGGGTGCCGAGAAGCGTCGTAGAGGAAGGCCGCGAAAGGCCCCCCGCTCCGCGCCGCCTCCGCCGGCATCAACAGACCCGAGCTATCATGGCCGGGGTCAGCTGGTCCCGCGAGCACGTGGCCGGCCAAGAAAAACAATTCAGCCCGCTAGAGAGGAACGCCCGCGCAAGGCGATAGAGGCCCACGCGAGCGAGAACAAACCGCCACTCCCACCAGTGGAGGCGAACCAGGCAGCAGGCCCGAGCCGAAAAAAGAAGGAAATAGAAAAAGACTCGAGCGCAAGCGAGACAATAAGCGACAGCGAGACAGAGACGGAAATTGGAGATCGAGAGTGCCCGAGTGAGGAGGAGTGAGGTACGATTCTGCAAGAATACCACGACGCCCCTCTTGGAGGCCACCCAGGCGAAAAAAGGATGAAACAACGAATAAAGATAAAGTATAGATGGCCGGGAATGAATAAAGAAAAAGAAATCTACGTAAAATCATGCGACAAATGCCAGAAAAATAAAATCACGCGACGCAAGCATGCTCCCATGACTATTACCGACACACCCAAGACACCATTCGTCAAATGTGCAGTCGATATAGTAGGTCCCTTACCCGAGACTGAAGCCGGGAATAAATAGATCCTGACTTTTCAAGCCGCATTGTCCAAGTATAGCGCAGCTATACCGCTAAAAACGCAAGAAGCCAAGGAAGTAGCCAAAGGATTTGCAACTCAGATTGTCAGACCAAGGAACGAATTTTCTGAGCGAAACTTTCAAGGAGATGTGTCAATTATTCCGAATAAAAAGATTCAAACAACGGCATACCATCCCCAATCAAACGGAGCATTGGAGCGTTCACACCGAACTCTCGCAGAATACCTGAAATGTTTAATTAAAGACGATTAAACGGATTGGGATGAGTGGTATACGCGATGTTTACCTACAATACCACCCCGCACACGGCGACAGGTTTCACTCCGTACGAGTTGGTGTTTGGAAAAGTAGCCGATTTACCGACGGTGCTTAAAGAAGCATCACGAAAGACGTACTCATACGACGATTATGTTTCCGAATTAGGCGATCGGCTTCGAGCCACATGGAACGTGGCAAATGAACGATTGGAAAAAGGAAAGGAAAGGGTAAAAGAAGGGCATGATATCACCGCTGGTACGGTGGAATACCGCCCCGACGACAGAGTCCTACTCCACGACACTACTATACGCCGAGACCGATCAGCGAAGCTTTCCCCTAAGTGGACAGGGCCTTACAAAGTACAGAGCAAAAATTCCGAAGTGAACTACACTATCGGCCGTGGACGTAAGGCAGTCCGGGTACATGTAGACCGGATTAAACCCTACGTTACCTACTCACCGGTAGAGTGGAAGGGACCACTCGCCTGGCTCGCGGAGGCCCGCGAGCGGCCCACGAGGCGTAGATCGACGCTTCCCCGTCTCGCGCCGTTGCCAAGAAACGGCCGAGCGAACAACGTCATGCGACGGATTCGCATACGGGTGACAAGCTGCCACCCGTTCCACAAAAAAAAATACATAAATAAAAATAAAAGCATAAATATATAAATGAACTAATATGACATGAAATGGAAAGATAAAGTAAATAAAACAAAATGAAATAACGTTCAAATGAATGAAAGAAACTATAACAAAAAAAAAGCGAATGAAATAGTCGAAAAGAGAGAAAAATAAATTAAATAAAATTTACAAGAAGAAAGATAGGAAGAGCTCTAAATTTCTAGAGAAACAAAACGAATGATAAACGAAAGAATATAAAAAGGTAAATAAACTAAAGATAGCGAGTCTAGAATAAAAATGAATAATAAACCGATGTGTTGGTCTAGTGGTTAGCGTACCTGCCTCTGAAATCAACACATCGGGAGGTCGCGGGTTCGAAACACCGTCTCGTAGTTTCGGCGAGAAATAAAAACATAGGTGTGACATAGCTCCAGTTGTACACAGATGCCGCGCACACGGACCGGTACGTGTGTGTGTCGGATCTGTATGGCTGTAGCCTGTGAGCTATTTCTCGACGAAACGCGACTAGCTCCGAGGCTGGGAAGCGAACTCGTGACCGGCTGTATTGGTATAGGTTTTCCGCAGTTTCCCTATACCCATGACAAAAAAAAACGAAAAAAAAAAAAAAAAAAAAACGTCTTGGTGAATGCGATACAGAGGGGGAAGTCGGCTGCGGCCGCAAGGTGGGGATCGATTAGGGATGTGGATTGGAGAAAATGGTGGGAAATGTAAAAAGGGGGGAAATCCCTGTACATGGAAGCTAAAATTGGCGCAGCGTTCGCCGTAGCAGAGACAATTTAAAAATGAATAATATGCATGTAAATTTTTCGTGTAAATACAACAACAAAAAATGACGAATAAAAAGAAAAATAATAATCAAATAAAGAGAGGAAAATGAAAGGAAAAGCATATATAAACCAAACTTTTTGTATATGGTTACATTCCAAGTTAAAAAAAAAGAGAGAAAGAAGGAAGTAAAGTATTGCACGTAGAAATAGGGAAACAAGCAAAAAAAACTTATTGAAAATAAAAAGGCAAACCCTTTTTGCAGATTATTAATCTCAATAGTTAGGACAACAGAAGGGACTAACGAAAGAAAGGATAATGCAGAATTCCAAGCAACGCAATTTTCCACAACCCCAGGAATTTATTACGAGGAAATCGGAAAACTACACACGATTCAGGAAATGTGGAAACTGGTAATCCGCATGGATCTTCTGCCAATATCAAATAGAGAAAAGAGTATTAGGAAAAGCTGGAAGGGCTATTAGAATTATGTCAAACGATGCCAGAGGACAAGCTATGTTCTCTCGTAACGAGTTCCCTCGAAACCATGAAAGGAAAAATAAATTCCAAAATGCAGTCCATTGACGATCTAACTGGCACAAAAGGTAGAATAAATAAAAGACGATTAATAGACGGATTAGGATCCATTATAAAATCGATAACAGGTAACTTAGATGCGAATGACGCTGCGAACATCGAACGGCAAATTACAGCGATAACGAAAAAACAAGAAACAACAGAAGATGTGTTAAAAGAAAATTTGCAAATCCAGCAAATCACACTGGAAATGTTCAATCGCACAACGAATCGCCTCGCGGCAAACGAAGGAATACCTGGCCGTTTAGTAAACAATTTACACCATGGAATGCAAAATCTCGGAATAGATATTTTAATACGTCAACAATTGGACGAGAAATTAACAAGTATTAGTGTAATAATCGAATCCTTATTAAACGATATACGTCAATTATCGAACTTTTTAGTAGGCTTGCCAAAAGAAATCGTTAATCCTACAAAATTGCCGCCTAGACAACTCTTCGCGTATCTAATTGAAGCATTACCAAATCTACCAAAAGGACTGAATTTTCTGACAAAAATACGTCCAGACAAAATTAACGAGTTACTGGAAATTTCTGACTTAGGCGCATATAGTATTCAAACTACCCTCACCGTTGTGATAAAAATTCCATTACTCGACAACAACGAGTTCAATGTGAATAAAGTCTATCCTCTACCCGTAAGAGTAGAAAAAGACAAGTTTCGGTTCATAGAAACGACCGTAAAAAATGTTACAATTGATCGAGAGTGTCGAGAATATCTGTCATTCTCAGAAAACGAATTATCCAAATGTAAACGTCAAAATTATCAATATTACTGTCATCCGAAAAACGCAAGACGAATAATACGATCAGGAGCGTCATGCGAACTATCGATATTTTTTAGGAAAAGACCCCGAAAAGGCGAATTGTACACATCGTTTAGTTAAATTAGAAAGTTCTTTGGTCATTGCTCTGAAACAAGAAGGGCAATGGACATATGTAGCCCCAGAGACAGTAGCTCTCACGATAAACTGTAAAAACTCTACGGCAACTCATGGGACAATTACTGGAACAGGATTATTGGCTTTGGATGGGAAATGTTCCGTCACCTCCAAAGATTTTAAGAATGAAAATTGGAAGGAAACTGTACACGAAAAATTCCTACAATTTTTACCGCCCTTCAATCTATCTTTTCTCACTACAGAAAACGAAATACCTCAACCCTTAATATTGGAAAATATTTCTCATACGATAATTAATGATCCATATGAAGTTAACAAAATTGGCAAACGAACCGAAATATTGAAAACAAAATCAAACACAAATTACGATCATGTAACAACACAGTCACATCATAGGGAATTATGCCCTCAGCGGAATGATTCCCTTCGCAATGATTATATCATATTTCGGAATTGAAGCGTTGCAACGGCGACGTTTAAATGCTACATTGCCGAACGACGACCTTGCTGTCGTAGCTCCGGCCAGACCGCGAGCTGCCAAACGCAGGACAACAGCTGACTTACAAAATCCGCGATTCATATTCACGCGAAATGCATCTCGCACACGCACAACGTAAATGTGTATGAAAAAAGACAAAATCGAAATATAAAAAAAGGATATATATTATAATATTAGAAAGGCACTTGTACCTTCGTAATCTATTGTATTATTGTAAGCCGATAGACGACCAAGAGACAAAACTTACCAAAGCTATGCAAAAAAATGTATTATATCGCCGAAATTGGGAATTCCGTCTTCCTAAGGTGGAGGAATGTTGTTCCCTGAAAAGACAGGAATTTCCATATTGCTAACGCATGAGCTTCAAAGACCCCATGCGACGATATCAAGCCCGATATTTCACAAGCCCGATATTCCGCTCGACTCAACCGAAAAAACGCTGAATCACAATCGAACGATTCGAACGTTCTCGAAGGATTGGTTGCGAAAACCCGCGTTAACAATTAGCCGAAAGAATTAATCGAAAGGCAGACTTCGGCCAGAAGCCGAGGAGGTCGGTGTCAAGGCATAAACAACAATTAAAATATTGTTGCCTAATTTTAAATAAAATATAAGTTGTTCAAGTTGCAATATCCGGACTTGGAGATTTACTCGAAACGGGAAAAGTCCCCACATACCCTCGCCCTCGAGCATCCGACAACTCACGGTGTCAACTTACTCGTGAGCGAAATTCCATGCTCTCCGCGCATCGTCAGAAGCCAGGGCACAGCACTCCTTTGAAAAAAAATATATCGTATTTTTTTGTCAGAGAAAATAGCGTATTCTGGAATAAAATGAAAATTCCATTCTGCATGCAGGAGAATGAAGTCTGGAAAATTTCGGATGAGGAACACTCCCGAAAATCTATATTTAAGACCCCTGTCATGGAGAAAAAATTATCAAACATACGATTTAAAGTCGCTAGATTGTAATTTAATCAGTGGCACAAATGAGCTGAATCAAACACGAGCGCGCTATAGGAAGTGCTAGTCTGCTGATGTCACAGCTGGAACTTTCGAATGTTCGGCTGTCACAGGAAGTTGGTCCTATGACACGCGGTCAAACAGAGGAATCTGAAGATATCCCTATCCGAGAACGTTAATGAAAAGAATGTCAATTTCGAAAATGTTCGTGGATTCGCTAATAACTTCGAGAATGAATAATTCTAGCAATACATTTTAAAGGTATTTGGCGTGAAATTATTATTTATTACCAAATACTACCTATATTTCTTGTTTTTTAACGTTGCGAACAATATCTGAACATTGTATACTTACATAATTTTCAAATCTTAGATTCTAAATATAAAAATCGTCTACATAATTCTGAATATAAAAATAAATATCCTAAAATTCTGTAGTTACAGAATTTGAAGATAATTTAGGAAACAGAAAAAAAATACTCCTAGGATTTGGTAAAAACTAATAATTTCATGCGAAATTGATTTTAAATGTAATGTCAGGATTATTGATTCCAAAAGTTGTTAGCGAATCGCATATGATTGAAAACATTATTTGCGGAGCACGAAATCCTCGAACATATTCGAAATGGACATTATTGTCAATAAACTTCACAATCTATCGATTAAGTTCAATCGGTTATCTTGATCCTCAATCCGTGGAGGTAGTTGAGGCACCATAATCCCGTGAACCTGGGTCGGTTTCGTTTTTGCACTATCAAACCAACGTCAAAGTCAATGAAAAAACAGTGAAAAAATGGATGTTCAATCTTTAGGCCGTACTTCTCAAAGGAAAAAAAGGTTCTTTTCTTTCTTATGTTTAATATCCATTTTAATGAAAATAATAAGAAACCTGCGAAAAAAATGATCTTGAGCAGGACCGAAAAGACCCAGGTTCGCGAAAAGCGGGTTAAAATTCTCTTCTCAATCGGCCAGATTGGGTCGAGAAGTCTGACGATGCTGCGAAAACGACGGCAGGGGCATTGTTCATTTAACAAAGATAAAATCGGTGCTCGCAATGGTTCTTGGGGCATCAATCAGACAGTCCCGATATTACTGCCCCAAATTCATTTCCCATATTAACTTACTTCCTGTCGGATTGGAAACAGAAGTCTGACGATGCTCCCAGAATGACAGTAGGAGAAACGACGGAAGGAGCATTGTTCATTTAACAAAAATAAAATCGGTGCTCGCAATGGTTCTTGGGGCATCAATCAGACATTCCCGATATTACTGCCCCGAATTCATCTCCCATATTAACTTACTTCCTGTCGGTTTGGATAGAGAAGTCTGACGATGCTCCCAGAATGACAGTAGGAGAAATGTTTATTTAACAAAGATAAAATCGGTGCTCGGAATGGTTCTCGGGGCCTCGATCGGACATTCCCGATATTACTGCCGCGAATTCGTCTCCGATTTTATCTCACTTCCGGTCAGATTGTGTCGAGAAGTTTGACGATGCTGCGAAAACGACGGTAGGTCGTTTTCAACAAAGATAAAAACCGTGTTCACAAAGATAAAATCCGTTGTTCATTCAACAAAGATAAAATCCGTGCTCGCAACGGTTTCTGGGGCATCGACAGGAAATTCCCGATGTTACTGCCCCGAATTCGTCACCGATTTTATCTCATTTCCGGTGAGATTAAGTCGAGAAGACTGACGATGGTGTGAGAACGACGGTAGAAGCAATGTTTATTTAACAAAGATAAAATAGTTGCTCGGAATGGTTCTCGGGGCCTCGATCGGATATTCCCGATATTACTGCCCCGAATTCGTCGACGATTTTATCTTACTTCCAGTCAGATTGGGTCGAGAATTCTGACGATGCTGCGAAAACGACGGTAGGAGAATTGTTTATTGAACAAAGATAAAATCGGTCGTCGCAAGGGTATTTGAGGCATCGATCTGACATTCCCGATATAACTGCTCCGAATTCCTCTCCGATTTTATCTTACTTCCGGTTAGATTACGTAAGGAATTCTGATGATGATGCGAGAACGACGGTAGACCAGTGTTTATGTCACGAAGAATAAATCGGTGTTAGGAATGGTTCCCGAGGCCGCGATCGAACATTCCCGATATTACTGCCCCGCGTTCGTCTCCGATTTTATGTTATTTCCGGTGAAATTGGGTGCAGAAGTCTGACGGTGGTGCGAGAACGACGGTAGAAGCATTGTTTATTTAACAAAGATAAAATCGTTGTTTGGAATGGTTCTCGGGCCCTCGATAGGACATTTCCGATATTACTGCCACGAATTCGTTGTTCATTCCGTTGTTCATTCAACGAGATAAAATCCGTTGTTCATTCAACAAAGATAAAATCCGTGCTCGCAACGGTTTCTGGGGCATCGACAGGAAATTCCCGATATTACTGCCCCGAATTCGTCACCGGTTTTATCTCATTTCCGGTGAGATTAAGTCGAGAAGACTGACGATGGTGTGAGAACGACGGTAGAAGCAATGTTTATTTAACAAAGATAAAATAGTTGCTCGGAATGGTTCTCGGGGCCTCGATCGGATATTCTCGATATTACTGCCGCGAATTCGTCGACGATTTTATCTTACTTCGGTCAGATTGGGTCGCGAAGTCTGACGATGCTGCGAAAAAGACGAAAGGAGCATTTTTAATAAACAATGCTCCTTCCGTCTTTTTCGCGGAAATACCGGATCCAGGTCACGGGAACCATTCCGAGCAACGATTTTATCTTTGTTAAATAAGCATTGCTTCTACCGTCGTTCTGGCACCATCGTCAAACTTCTCGACCGAATCTGACCGGAATATCGAGAATATCCGATTGATGCCCGAAATTATATTTAACAAAGATAAAATCGGTGCTGGCTATGGTTCTTGGGGAATCAAACGGATATTCGCGATATTCCGGTCGGATTGGGTCGAGAAGTCTGATGATGGTGCGAGAACGACGGTAGAAGCAATGTTTATTTAACAAAGATAAAATCGTTGCTCGGAATGGCTCCCGTGACCTGGATCGGGTATTCCCGATATTACTGCCCCGAATTCTCCTCCGATTTTATCTTACATCCGGTCGGATTAGGTCGAGAAGTCTGACGATGCACCCAGAATGAAAGTAGGGACATTGTTTATTTAATAAAGATAAAATCGGTTCTCGCAATGGTTCTTGGGGCATCGATCGGACATTCCCGATATTACAGCCCCGAATTCCTCTCCGATTTTATCTTACTTCCGGTCAGATTGGATAACGAAGTCTGACGAAGCTGCGAAAACGACGGTAGGATCATTGTTTATTTAACAAAGATAGAATCGGTGCTCGCAATGGTTCGTGGGGCGTCGATCGGACATTCCCGATATTACTGCTCCGAAATCATTTCCGATTTGATCTAACTTCCGGTCAGATTGGGTCGAGAAATCTGACGATACTACGATAGCGATGGTAGGAGCATTGTTTATTTAACAATGATAAAATCGGTGCTCGCAATGGTTTACGGGGCATCGATTGGTCATTCCTGATAATACTGCCCCGAATTTGCCTCCGATTTCATCTTACTTCCGGTCAGATTGGATAACGAAGTTTGACGATGCTGCGAGAACAACGGTAGGAGCATTGTTTATATAAAAAGATAAAATCGGTGGTAAGAATGGTTCTCGGCGCCTCGATCGGACATTCCCGATATTACTGCCCCGAATTCGTCGACGATTTTATCTTCCTTCCGGTCAGATTGGGTTGCGAAGTCTGACGATGGTGCGAGAACGACGGTAGGAGCATTGTTTATGTAACAAAGATAAAATCGGTGTTCACAATGGTTCTTGGGGCATCGATGGGACATTCCCGTTAATACTCCCCCGAATTCCTCTCCGATTTTATCTTACTTCCGGTCGGATTAGGTCGAGAAGTCTAACGATGCTGCGAGAACGACGGTAGAAGCGTTCTTTATTTAACAAAGATAAAATCGTTGCTCGTAATGGTTATCGGGGCGTCGATCGGACATTCCCGATATTACTGCCCCCAATTCGTCGACGATATTATCTTATTTCCGGTCAGATTGGGTCGAGAACTCTGATGATGCTGCGAAAACGACGGTAATAGAATTGTTTATTCAACAAAGATAAAATCGGTGGTCTCAATGGTTCTTGGGGCATCGATCGGATATTCCCGATACCACTACCCGAATTCCTCTCCGATTTTATCCTACTTCCGGTCAGATTATGTAACGAAGTCTGACGATGCTGCGACAACGACGGTAAGCTCATTGTTTATATAACAAAGATAGAATCGGTGCTCGCAATGATTCTTGGGGCATCGATCGGACATTGCCGATAATACTGCCCCAGATTCGTCTCCGATTTTATCTTACTTCCGGTCAGATTGGAAAAGGAAGTCTGACGATGCTGCGAGAATCGATCGAAGCCCGGTCTCGGGGCTTCGATCGGGCATTCTCAATATTATTGTCCCAAATTCGTCTCCGATTTTATCTTATTTCCGGTGAGATTGGGTGCAGAAGTCGGACGATGGTGCGAGAACGACGGTAGAAGCATTGTTTATTGAACAAAGATGAATTCGGTGCTCGCAATCGTTCTTGGGGCATCGATCGAACATTCCCGATAATATTTCTCCGAATTCGTCTCCGATTTTATCTAAATTCCGGTCAGATTGGATAAGGAAGTCTGACGATTCTGCGAGAACGACGGTAGTTGCATTGGTTCTTCAACAAAGATAAAATCGGTGGTCAGAATGGTTCTCGAGGCCTCGATCGGACATTCCCGATATTACTGCCCCGAATTCGTCTTCGATTTTATGTTACTTCCGTTCAGATTGGGTCGAGAAATGCAACGATGCTGCGAAAACGACGGTTGGATCATTGTTTATTTAACAAAGATAGAATCGGTGCTCGCAATGGATCTTGCAGCATTAATTGGACATTCCCGATAATACTGCCCGGAATTCGCCTCCGATTTTATCTTACTTCCGGTCAGATTGTGTCGAGAAGTATGACGATGCTGCAAAACCGACGGTAGGAGCATTGTTTATTTGCCAAAGATGAAATGGGTGGTCAGAATGTTTCCTGGGGCCTCGATCGGACATTCGCGACATTACTGCCCCGAGTGCCTCTCCGATTTAATCTTACTTCCGGTCAGATTAAGTCGAGAAGTCTGACGATGGTGCGAGATCGACGGTAGTCGCATTGTTTATTTAACGAAGATGAAATCGGTGCTGGGAAAGGTTGTTGGGGCATCGATCGGACATTCCAGATAATACTGCTCCGAATTCCTCTCCGATTTTATCTTACTTCCGGTCAGATTCGATAAGAAATTCTGACGATGCTGCGAGAACGACGGTAGATGCATTGTTTATTTAACAAAGACAAATCCGGTGGTCAGAATGGTTCTCGGGGCCTCGATCGGATGTTCCCGATATTACTGCCATGAATTCGTCTCGAATTTTATCTTACTTCCGGTAAGATTGGGTCGAGAAATCAGACGATGCTGCGAAAACGACTGTAGGATCATTGTTTATTTACGAAAGATAGAATCGGTGCTCGCAATGGATCTTGGGGCATGGATTGGACATTTCCGATAATATTGCCCTAAATTATTTTCCGATTTTGTCTTTCTTCCGGTCAGATTTGGTCGAGAAGTCTGACGATGCTGCCAATTCGACGGTAGGAGTATTGTTTATTTAATAAAGATAAAATCGGTGGTCAGAATGTTTCCCGGGGCCTCGATCGGACATTCCCGATATTACTGCCCCGAATTTGTCTCCGATTGTATCTTATTTCCAGTGAGATTGGGTCCAGAAGTCTGAAGATGGTGCCCGATCGACGGTAGAAGCATTGTTTATTTAACAAAGATAAAATCGTTGCTCAGAATGGTTCTCGGGGCCTCAATCGGAAATTCCCGGTATTACTGCCCCGAATACCTCTCCGATTTTATCTTACTTCTGGTCAGATTGTGTAACGAAGTCTGACGATGCTGCGACAACGACGGTAGGATCATTGTTTATATAAGAAAACATAGAATCGGTGCTCGCAATGATTCTTGGGACATCGATCGGACATTCCCGATATTACTGCCCCAAATTCCTCTCCGATTTAGTCTTACTTCCGGTCAGATTGGGTCCAGAAGTCTGAAGATGGTGCGCGATCGACGGTAGAAGCATTGTTTATTTAACAAAGATACAATCGTTGCTCAAAACTGTTCTCGGGGCCTCAATCGGACATTCCCGATATTACTGACACGAATTCCTCTCCGATTTTATCTTACTTCTGGTCAGATTGTGTAACGACGTCTGACGATGCTGCGACAACGACGGTAGGATCATTGTTTATATAAAAAAAAAACATAGAATCGGTGCTCGTAATGATTCTTGGGGCATCGACCGGACATTACCGATAATACCGCCCCGAATTCGTCTCCGATTTTATCTTACTTCCGGTCATATCGGACAAGGAAGTCTGACGATGCTGCGGGAACGACGGTAGGAGCATTGTTTATTCAACAAATATAAAATTGGTGGTCAGAATAGTTCCAGGGGCCTGGAACGGGCATTCCCGATATTACTCCCCGAAGTCGTCTCCGATTTTATCTGGCTTCCGGTCAGATTAGGTAAGGAAGTCTGATGATGGTGCGAGAACTACGATAGACCATTGTATATTTCGCAAAGATTAAATCGGTGTTCGGAATGGTTCCCGGCGCCTCGATCGGATATTCCCGATATTACTGCCCCGAATTCGTCTTCGACTTTATCCTATTTCCGGTGAAATTGGGTGCTGAAGTCTGACGATGGTGCCAGAACGACGATAGACGCATTATTTGTTCAACAGAGATAAAATCGTGGCTCGGAATGGTTCTCGGGGCATCGATCGGTCATTCCGGATATTACTGCCCCAAATTCGTCGACGATTTTATCTTACTTCTGGTCAGATTATGTAACGAAGTCTGACGATGCTGCGACAACGACGGTAAGATCATCACGAGACGCGGCAGCGTCTTGACGCCAAGTAATAAAAAAAAAAATTTTACGCCATTAATCGATGCCACCGATCTCGACGCCACTGACCGACTGACGACACGCCGCGACTCTTTATACAGTAAGTTGGGCTCTAGCAGACGACGTTTTAACTTTGTTCCGATATTATGCGAAAACGCGGCAACAAATCGAAAATCTAATGACAGTTTACCAATGTAATGTGATTTTTTCCTATCGATTTTGTTCGTGCTGTTTTTCGATTTGTCCACTCAATCTCGGGTTCTCATAATTTACGGCCGAATTCTCGGGTGACTTTTTACCCCAAAAATTTTTCAACACTCGTCCATTGTCTTTCATTGAATGAAATAAAGTCGTTGGCTCATATCGTAAACATAACACATACGCCGTTCTGTGAATTGATTAACACTTTAGCGCAACAGGCACAGCAACGCCACCGCTCTCTCGAACGGCACGACTCGAACTACACCCTGCTTGCAATATATATATATATATATGTATTCTAATACAGTCGCTTTGACAACCCGAGTAACCAAACACGGTTAGTCGAGCGTGGATGTGAAAAAAAAAACAAACGGCTCTTATTAGAGCCAAACATTTATTTAACAAAGGTTCACGTCGTTCAAATTTAGGTGTGGATTATTTATTTGATCCTAACATGCGTATAATAGCCGTGGCGCTCGCGCGGAAACCGTCGGAGAAACAGCGAGGACGATACGCAAATAGATACAGAGTAAGTTAAAAACAAGAATGTGCTCATTTCTTTCACTTGCTTATGTAAAATCATTAAAAAATTTGCAGACAGACGTGCATGTGTAGCTTTTGTGTGCCCTGAGAGCATAACCTAGCTTCTATATGTCATTACCAATTTGTGTGTTCATAACCTCGTTCCATTAACATTTTATGAACATATCTTCAAAATTTTCTGAACAGAATCTTGTCATAGACGATGAAGTTTTTTTTTTTGTAGAAAATGCATTCGGCTCTGTAGAATTTATATTGACGCAGAGCTTGACAATTATTTTGCCTGAAATATTATTCATCGCTGAAAAATCTCTCATGAGAAATAAAGGCTTTGTGCAACACGATATATAAACCTAGATCCCCTACGGCGTCCAATAGAACATGTAAAATAGAACGCCATTACACGACCATTCCAAGTTCTTGCGAATTTTGTTCATACAAACCCGTGATCAAACATACAGGTATCGAATAGGCAGCCTAATTAACATACATGCGATGCAATCGACACCTGTATATTTGATCACGGGTTCATACGAATAAAATTGGTGCGAACCTGTGATTGTCGCGTAATCGTGTTCTAGGACAACACCTAATGTTTGGCTCGATCTCACAGACTCAAGCCTGACAGCGCTTTCATTTGCCTCGCCATTCTTTTCATACTGTGGTGATCACCATATTTCATTGTTGCGGCTGCACAATCTATGTCTACATGGAACGATGATAGTCCGCCATCTCCGAGAAATCTTCGAGTGCCACACCTGCATCGAAGACTTTCCTTGGTTGTGTCGTTCAACGCCTTGAAGTTTATCGTCCCAAGTGCGCTCAATGTGTCAAATACTATGGAAAGCGAAACTTCAGATACTCCATGTCACTCGATGCCTCGAATCGAGCAACATTTGGGCATGAAACCCTTTTCTGGTACGGAGAGCGACAACGAAACCTTTTGACATTTTTCCAGCTTGACATAACATAAAAATGATTAAAACATGAATTTTAGCATTTTTCATAAAATGAAAAGGCCTTAGAACTATTGTGCCATCTGGCCAAGGAAGGCCAGATTGTGAATGTTTGTGCGCTTTTTAATGTCAACATGAAAGTGTGATTGAAGCTGCATATTTTATGCGTTACGTGATTATCGGCTATTATGTAAATTTAAAATAAGATGATTGTCAACAAAACCTTTTTTTTGTCAGACCGGCTTTAGTTTTAATTTACTGTAAAACAACCTAAGATTTCTTGAATAAAAATCCTGAAACTGAGTATAAATGTGTGATAATAATTTCTCTAATTTCTATTGTGCCAAATTAAATATGGTTAATGAAACTGAATTGATTACATTTATCAAACATTTGAAACGTAGGGACCCTCAAACTCTTATTAATAGTCACATATAGGTGACTATTAATATACTGTATATTAATATAATGTATAAAGTTGTCTGATAGAGGAGAAAGAATATACTTTTATATATCGTATTAAATTATGCATAAAAAAAGATTTAACGTATCGTGTCGTCTAGGGGAACATCACTGATTTGATCCATACTTTGCCGGATCACGAAATTTGATTTCCAGTTACATAACAAATTGCAGCAGTCTATGTTTTTCCAACCTGAGAGTTAAGTAGTCGGAAAGACGAAATCCTTCGCCGAGCTATTTTTCTTAACCATGCACGCCAAGTCGTTGCACAGCATTTCCAGTGTACTTATGTGGTAAATACGTTGTATTTTTATATAATTGTAATACCAATTTTTTGTTATAATAGTAATGTGATTTTTAAAATAAAAATGAAATATTTAGGAAAACATTAGTTCTAAGGTTTAACAATTTTGTTTGCGTTTTTAGTAAACTTGCTTGGCTACTTTATAAAAAGTTATTTCACTTTTTTTGTACATTTTAATTGAAAAAATATAATAAAAGCATTCGTTAAATAAAATTAAAAAATATTTCAAGATAAATCAGAATTTTGTATATGATCAAACAAGCAATAATGTTTCCGGGGGTATTTTGTTACTTGGCGTTCTTTTTTTACTTTTTAAAAGTTTTTAAAGGGGTTGTTTATACATCAAAGATAGAATCGGTGCTCGCAATGATTCTTGGGGCATCGATCGGACATTGCCGATAATACTGCCCCGAATTCGTCTCCGATTTTATCTTACTTCCGGTCAGATTGGAAAAGGAAGTCTGACGATGCTGCGAGAACGACGGTAGAAGCAATGTTTAGTCAACAAATATAAAATTGGTGGTCAGCATAGTTCCCGGGGCCTCGATCGGAGATTCCCGATATTGCTGCCCCGAATTCCTCTCCGATTTAATCATACTTCCAGTCGGATTAAGTCGAGAAGTCTGACGATGGTGAGAGAACGACGAGAGGAGCATTGTTCATTTAACGAAGATAAAATCGGTGCTGGGAATGGTTCTCGGGGCCTCGATCGGACATTCTCAATATTACTGACCCGAATTCGTCTCCGGTTTTATCTTATTTCCGGTGAAATTGGGTGCAGAACTCGGACGATGGTGCGAGAACGACGGTAGAAGCATTGTTTATTTAACAAAGATGAATTCGGTGGTCGCAATGGTTCTTGGGCCATCGATCGGACATTCCCGATAATATTGCTCCGAATTCGTCTCCGATTTTATCTTAATGCCGGTCAGATTGGATAAGGAAGTCTGACGATTCTGCGAGAACGACGGCAGTTGCATTCTTTACCAGGTGTGTAAGTATGAAACCGGAATTTTTGTACAGAAAAAACACGTTTATTCTAATGATATGATACAAAGTATCATATCAATACCGTAGATACATCCGCCAGTTGTTGTTGTGTTTGAGCGTCGTCTTCGTCGAACAAGGCTTGCAGGTCAGCGTCTTCAAACTTTTTCGGTGGTCTTCCACGGTCTTCGTTCCTCACGTCAAAATTGCCACTTTTGAACCGTTTGAACCACTCGAAACACTGTGTTTTACCGAGAGCATGCTCACCAAACGCCTCCACAAGCATTCGATGCGATTCGGCTGCGGTTTTCTTCAGATGAAAACAGAAAAGTAGTGCTGTCGGCAAATCGTAATTTGTTGGCACAAAACTCGACATGTTTATCTCTAATAAACTAATGCTACTGAATGAAACTCGTGTTGTTGTGAGTTGGAAATCTTTGTCGGATATCAATACAATAACAAGACACCGCTGACGTGATGTGTCGGTAACTGCATCGACATCTAGCGCCACCTATGGGCAAATTCCGGTTTCATACTTACACACCTGGTATTCAACAATGATAAAATCGGTGGTCAGAATGGTTCTCGGGGCCTCGATCGGACATTCCCGATATTACTGCCCCGAATTCGTCTTCGATTTTATGTTACTTCCGTTCAGATTGGGTCGAGAAATGCGACGATGCTGCGAAAACGACGGTTGGATCATTGTTTAGTTAACAAAGATAGAATCGGTGCTCGCAATGGAACTTGGGGCATCAATTGGACATTCCCGATAATACTGCCCCGAATTCGCCTCCGATTTTATCTCACTTCCGGTCAGATTGTGTCGAGAAGTATGACGATGCTGTGAAACCGACGGTAGGAGCATTGTTTATTTACCAAAGATAAAATCGGTGGTCAGAATGTTTCCTGGGGCCCCGATCGGACATTCCCGACATCACTGCCCCGAGTGCCTCTCCGATTTAATCTTACTTCCGGTCAGATTAAGTCGAGAAGTCTGACGATGGTGCGAGATCGACGGTAGTCGCATTGTTTATTTAACGAAGATAAAATCGGTGCTGGGAATGGTTCTTCGGGCATCGATCGGACATTCCCGATAATACTGCTCCGAATTCCTCTCCGATTTTATCTTACTTCAGGTCAGATTTGATAAGGAATTCTGACGATGGTGCGAAAACGACGCTCGATGCATTGTTTATTCAACAAAGATAAAAGCGTGGTTCGGAATGGTTCTCGGGGCATCGATCGGTCATTCCCGATACTACTGCCCCGAATTCGTCTACGATTTTATCTCACTTCTGGTCAGGTTGCGTCGAGAACTCCGACGATGATACGAAAACGATGGTAGTCCGAATTCGTCTTCGACATTATCCTATTTCCGGTGAAATTGTGTGCAGAAGTCTGACGATGGTGCGAGAACGACGGTAGACGCATTGTTTATTTTAAAAAGATAAAATCGATGCTCGCAATGGTTCTTGGGGCATCGATCGGAGATTCCCGATAATATTGCTCCGAATTCGTCTCCGATTTTATCTTACTTCCGGTCAGATTGGATAAGGAAGTCTGACGATTCTGCGAGAACGACGGTAGTTGCATTGTTTATTTAACAAAGATAAAATCGGTGGTCAGAATGGTTCTCGGGGCCTCGATCGGACATTCCCGATATTACTGCCCCGAATTCGTCTTCGATTTTATGTTACTTCCGGTCAGATTGGGTCGAGAAATGCGACGATGCTGCGAAAACGACGGTTGGATCATTATTTATTTAACAAAGATAGAATCGGTGCTCGCAATGGATCTTGGGGCATCAATTGGACATTCCCGATAATACTGCCCCGAATTCGCCTCCGATGTAATCTTACTTCCGGTCAGATTGGGTCGAGAAAACAGACGATGCTGCAAAAACGACTGTAGGATCATTGTTTATTTACCAAAGATAGAATCGGTGCTCGCAATGGATCTTGGGGCATGGATTGGACATTCCCGATAATACTGCCCTGAATTCGTTTCCAATTTTGTCTTACTTCCGGTCAGATTAAGTCCAGAAGTCTGACGACGGTGCGAGAATGACGGTAGGAGCATTGTTTATTTAACGAAGATAAAATCGTTGCTCAGTATGCTTCTCGGGGCCTCAATCGAACATTCCCGATATTACTGCCCCGAATTCCTCTCCGATTTTATCTTACTTCTGGTCAGATTGTGTAACGAAGTCTGACGATGCTGCGACAACGACGGTAGGATCATTGTTGATATCAAAAAACATAGAATCGGTGCTCGCAATGATTCTTGGGGCATCGATCGGACATTGCCGATAATACTGCCCCGAATTCGTCTCCGATTTTATCTTACTTCCGGTCATATCGGACAAGGAAGTCTGACGATGCTGCGAGAACGACGGTAGGAGCATTGTTTATTCAACAAATATAAAATTGGTGGTCAGAATGGTTCCCTGGGCCTCGATCGGGCATTTCCGATATTACTGCCCCGAAATTGTCTCCGATTTTATCTGGCTTCCGGTCAGATTAGGTAAGGAAGTCTGAAGATGGTGCGAGAACTACGATAGACCATTGTTTATTTCACAAAGATTAAATCGGTGTTCGGAATGGTTCCCGGCGCCTCGATCGGATATTCCCGATATTACTGCCCCGAATTCGTCTTCGACTTTATCCTATTTCCGGTGAAATTGGGTGCAGAAGTCTGACGATGGTGCCAGAACGACGATAGACGCATTATTTATTCAACAAAGATAAAATCGTGGGTCGGAATGGTTCTCGGGGCATCGATCGGTCATTCCAGATATTACTGCCCCGAATTCGTCGACGATTTTATTTTACTTCTGGTCAGATTATGTAACGAAGTCTGACGATGATGCGACAACGACGCACAGTAGGAGAAAAGCCCAAAAACCTGGCCAAAACCCCAAAAAATAAATTTTCGAAATAGGGTCAGTTGAGTAGTCATTCAGGTAGAGGACTAGTAACTGCATTCTATTGTGGAAGGGAAAGCCCTTTAAGTGTATACCTGCGCCGCAGCGTCGGTTGGCAGTTAGTGTTCGTGAAGAGTGTACGTGTCACGCGCTGAACAGACGAAAATAACGCTGACTTCAAAAACCCATAACTTTAAAGTGACGGGTTTAATTTCAATTCTGCAACATGGATACGACTTCTGGAGGTATGTAGAACATGTTTTTACATCGGTTGAATCTAAAGTTTATGTATAAATGATTGAAATGTAGTATAGCCTTCGGCATAAATAAAATTGAATAATTTTGAAAACTTATATTTTCAACGGTCCGAAAAGTTATATATTTTGTCACATTTTGCAAAGCTCCTAGTCTCGGCCTTTAGTTTAATGTATAAGCTTTCGAAATTTACAAGAGTTACCTGCGGAAAACGTGCGTCTTGTCCGTTATGATTTTTTTCGCATCGTGCGGTAGCCGAGCGTGCACGCGGCACTATTGAGCAGCCTCTGCGCCTCTACCTGAGAATGGGTGAAGTAGCATCATAACGGACAAGACGGCTGTTATACGCTTGAAATAAATTATTTTAATATATACGTATGTGTATATATATATATATAAATTTTCTGTGATTTAATTATGATATATACGTATGCATATATTTATATACATATTAAAATCAACCACATAAAAATTTCTTAAATATGAATGAAATGTTATAACATTCAAATAAAATATTTGAATATATATATATTATATAGTAAGCAAAGCTTTCTTTTAACCAAATCCATGTCAATATTTTCTGTCTAATTTTTGTAAAATTATTTCAATTATTGCGGTTATTTATTTGGTAAAATAATGTACATTGTTCAAGTTTTTGTATTAATTGAAAATTTTATCTTTTCCTTTAACACCAATTTTCTACAATTTTATGTCTTTATTACAGGATCCGGTTACAAAGAATTGGTGCTGACAAGGAAAGAAGTATTTCTGATAATCAGCGAGCATTTATCCGATAAATTCGCTTCCTTGATCGAATTTATGGTAGAAAAAATTTCCAAGGACACCGGACGTACAGTTGTAGTGCCTGAGGACTCGAAACAGACTTTTTCGATACTCTTCAATCAAATGAGAACGAGGTGGCAACCAGCTCACAGAAAATCCTGTGTATTTTTCAAGAATAACGGTGAATGGCTTAGCAAGCAGGTATGTTTTGCCGCACCTACAGACACTGTAGTAACAAGCCCGGGTAATACGGGCGGCCGCCCGTCCCTTGAGTTTACAATGTCCAGTGAAAGATCTAAACGAAGGAAGACCCAAGATATTCGTACATCGTTCAACTCGGTCGAGTTAGCATACGCTACTCAGATGAGCCTTCGCTCTTCAGGACAATCCGACGCCGCAAAAGTTATTAAGGACGTAACAATGACGAGTCCTTTAAGAGCTTCCAAGTATCGTAAAGCTTACTCAGCAACGGATGAAATTACTTTATCCGAAGAGGCTGCACTTTCCGCTATGATTGAATATAAATTCTCCAAGAGTACTTACCAGGGAATGAGAAGATTAGGGAAGGAAAATAACTGTAAGCTATATCCGTCTTACGAAAAAGTGATGAAAGCAAAAAAGCGTTGTTATCCACCACGTGATGCAATCAGGATTACAGAGAGTAGTGCAGAAGTCCAACTACAGGCACTATTAGATCATACAGTTGAACGTATTTTACTCGTCCAAAATGTACTCATTCAAAGATTGACTCCAGATAATGTTCGTAAAATGGACTTGATTTGCAAGTGGGGTTGCGATGGAAGTTCTGGGCAAAGTGAATATAAGCAGACGTTCAGTGATGACAGCAAATCTGATGCGCATGTATTCTTTACTTCAGTCGTGCCGTTACAACTCGTGTGTTATGATCAACAATCGAAGGAAGAAATAGTTGTTTGGAAGAACCCCAGACCCTCGTCTCCACGATTTTGTAGACCGCTTAGACTACTGTTGCTACGCGAAGACACAGAGTCAACACTTAATGAAGTCCAAATTGTTGAAGAACAAATAAAGTCACTTCGTCCATTCGAAAGTGTAATAGATGGAAAAGAAATCTCCGTAATGTACAAGTTGTTGTTCACCATGATAGATGGTAAAGTTTGCAACGCTGTATCATTGACGAAATCTGCTCAACGGTGCTATTTGTGTGGAGCAACCAGCAAAGATTTTAATGCCATCGACACTGTATTGCAAAGGGAAATCAATGAAACAAATTTGAAGTTCGGATTGTCGACGCTGCATGCGTGGATACGGTGCTTCGAGTATTGCTTACACGTGTCTTACAAACTCGGCATTAAAAAATGGCAAGCTCGAAGTGCCGAAGAAAAAAAAATTACCCAGGAACGCAAGAGGGCCATTCAAGAAGGATTCAAGAAGCAATTGGGTCTAAATGTCGATCGCCCAAAGCCTGGATACGGCAGCAGCAATGATGGCAACACAGCTCGGCGATTCTTTGAAAATTCGACGGTTTCCGCTGCGATAACGGGGGTCAACGAAGAAGTTATTAAACGCTTGTACGTAATCCTACAAGTTATATCGTGTGGCCACGAGATAAACTGTGAAAGATTTGAACAGTATGCTATTGAAACGGCAAGAAAGACCGTTGCATTATACCCTTGGTACTCCATGCCTACTTCGGTGCACAAACTATTAATTCATGGTCCAGTGATAATAACTCATGCTCTATTACCAATCGGCCAATTATCCGAAGATGCTCAGGAAGCTCGAAACAAAGACATCAAACGATATCGAGAAGATTTTGCGCGAAAAAGTTCCAGGGTTAAAACTATGGAAGATGTTTTTCATCGGCTCTTAGTTACTTCTGATTCGTACATTTCAAGTGTCAGAAGACTACCACAGAAGAAGCTGAAGAGTTTGTCGCCGGAAGCTGTAGCGATGTTGATCGCTCCTAAAGTGACTGCTGCAGCAGACGAATTTTGCGCCGAGATTGAAGCCGTGCCGGGAGTTGTAATAGATACAAACTCGGATAATGATTCTGACTCCGACTCCGACTCCGATTACGATTTTGATTAAGAATGAAATTTTCTATTTTTGAAACGTTCCGTATGTATTTTGGAAATAAAAATAATAATTGCGTAGAATACACTGTTCACGTTTATTTTATTATGATGATTTTTTTAAATATATTAATTTATCTATTTAGCAGGATACTCGGCCATTTTGTTTATAACAATTTGCTGTAAGCTCTTTGTTGCAAGTTATAAACAATAGATATCGGATTGGTAATCAGCGACCTTGAAAACCCGTATATACCAATTTTTGTCAACATCTGGCAACTTTTTAACATTCATGTCAGCCATATTGGATCGGCCATTTTGTTTACGATAATTTGGCTTGCGGATTCATAATCAGCGACCTTGAAAACCCGTAAATACCAATTTTTGTCGACATCTGGCAACTTTTTAACATTCATGTCAGCCATATTGGATCGGCCATTTTGTTTACGATAATTTGGCTTTCAGATTCGTAATCAGCGACCTTGAAAACCCCTGTAAGCCAATTTTCATTCCCGTCAAAGGTCATTTGAGGTTTTGGCCAGGTTTTTGGGCTTTTCTCCTACTGTGCGACGGTAAGATCATTGTTTATACAACAAAGATAGAATCGGTGCTCGCAGTGATTCTCGGGGCATCGATCGGACATTGCCGATAATTCTGCCCCGGATTCGTCTCCGATTTTATCTTACTTCCGGTCAGATTGGAAAAGGAAGTCTGACGATGCTGCGAGAACGACGGTAGAAGCAATGTTTAGTCAACAAATATAAAATTGGTGGTCAGAATAGTTCCCGGGGCCTCGATCGGAGATTCCCGATATTGCTGCCCCGAATTCCCCTCCGATTTAATCATAATTCCAGTCAGATTAAGTCGAGAAGTCTGACGATGGTGAGAGAACGACGAGAGGAGCATTGTTCATTTAACGACGATAAAATCGGTGCTGGGAATAGTTCTCGGGGCCTCGATCGGGCATTCTCTATATTACTGACCCGAATTCGTCTCCGATTTTATCTTATTTCTGGTGAAATTGGGTGCAGAAGTCGGACGATGGTGCGAGAACGACGGTAGAAGCATTGTTTATTTATCATAGATGAATTCGGTGGTCGCAGTGGTTCTTGGGTCATTGATCGGACATTCCCGCTAATATTGCTCCGAATTCGTCTCCGATTTTATCTTAATTCCGGTCAGATTGCATAAGGAAGTCTGACAATTCTGCGAGAACGACGGCAGTTGCATTGTTTATTCAACAAAGATAAAATCGGTGGTCAGAATGTTTCCCGGGGCCTCGATCGGACATTCCCGACATTACAGCAGTAGTATAGCTATGAGAGTTCTAACGCCGGTCCTCTGAGGGGGGTGCGGGGCGGGGGGTTCACGCGGGTAGGGGTATGACGTCACGCGGGGCGAGGTATGACGTCACGCGGGGAGGGGGACTCGGCGGAGTGGCTGACGTCACGCGGGAAGGGCGAAATCGTTGGAGCGGATGAGGGGGGTATATATCGATTATCGATTAATTGATCATCGATTATTGATCATCGATTATTGATCTTCATTTAAAATTTATAGTTGATTTATTTTGTCTTATATTGTTTACTTTATCGATTTTACCATGTAGCGACTGTCGCCAGAGAGCCAAGTTGGTTGACCCGTGTCGCTGAGACAAGCGATCGGATTACACGTATGCATGAGAGAGAGCGAGAATGAGAGATCGAGCGACCGCATCGCATGCATGTGAGATAGAGCGACTCATCTGCATGTATATAGACATATACACTTTAGACATTCAACGATTAAAGCAATTGGGTTTGTTTGGGTGAAATCCAAAAAAAAACCGCCGCGCACGTCTTCGAACATCTATTGCATCTCAAGCCCAAAATGCCTGGGACATTCGCAAAAGAATAAAATTATGCGAATGATATTGCAAGCGCTTTGCGGATCTCGTCGAAAAAGTTGATGTCAGCAAAAATCTAAAAGTCTGTAGAAAAATATATAATGAACAAATGCACACGGCACCAAGGATGCAGCTGTTATCGAAATGGAATATAAATCGTGATTGAGAGGTACACACTTTCAGGGTACATAGAAAAAAAAGCACCGTTAAAATGTCGATTCAGCATTACGTGTCATCTCAAGGTCAAAATGCCTGAGATATTCACGAAAGAATAAAATTATGCGATTGATTCTGCGAGCGCTTCGTGAATCCCGTCGAAGAAGTTCATGTCAGCAAAATCGTGAAGTCTGCAGAATAATATATAGCGAAAAAATGCACACGGCACCAAGGATATAGTTGTTATAGAAATGGAATATAAATCGTGATTGAGAGGTACACACTTTCAGTCAATGTTTGAATTGATCGCGGAGTGCCTCGCGCAGAGACATGACGGATAATATTGAAAAAAATCTTTGCGAGCAAGGGGCTCAAATTAGTTCGGTCGAAGAGTACATTGTGTGGGAACAACGATGTGACGAGTATATCGAGTCGTTAGAAGAACAAAGTCGAATTAAACGACCGCGATTATCGATTGGAAATCGTTAATCGTTGGTAGCCCAAATTGCGCGACTTGAAGGCTTCAAGAATTCGGCGCGTCAGCGTTTCATACACACGGGTGCTGGACATGACAATCATGGATTCATATGGCGAGAAATTGATACGGCATTCGAGGGTCGTATCTTGACTGGTGTAGTCATAAATCACAACCACATCGAACCTCAACAATTTCTCAAAGACGCTAGTGATGTCGTGCTTTCACGCGTTCAAACCATTATCAACAATCATGGTAGTGTGAAAATTAATACCGTTTTTATCGGCGAATTTGTGGCGGGTGACAAGCGTGCAAATAAAAGCATTAATACTAAAAACTATGAACTTTTCAATACGTCTGATTTACGCGAGTGGTACGATCAAAGAGTTATTGAGCCCATTTCGACATCACTCGTAGAGTTTCAGGAACGCGACAGTGGGTGCGCATTGTCACGAATATATAACTTGACTATGAATATAAATAAATATAATCCAATGCGTGCGGGATGCCACATAATGTTATCATGGTCGATAATGCTGAAAAGAGCAGTTGTTAATGTGAAATCGAGTGATCAAGCATGTTTCGCATGGTCCGTAGTCGCTGCTCTTTATCCAGCCCAACGTGACAGTGCGCGTGAATCTTCATACCCGCACTACTCGACAGTGCTAAATGTTCAAGACATTGAGTTTCCAATGACTCTGAATCAAATTAAAAAATTTGAAATTCGTAATGACATTTCAATCAATGTATACACCATTGAGAACGATAGTACTCTTCCAATTCGCGTGAGTGAGCAAAAGAGAGAAAAGCATGTCAATTTGCTCTACGTGGAAGATCCGCAGCAAAACATCGTTGGACATTTCGCGTGGATCAAGAATTTATCAAGGCTCGTCAGCTCACAGTTGACTAAACACTATGGACAGAAATATATTTGCGATAGGTACGTAGATTTGATATGATTTAATGTATCAAAATAATTAGTTCGGAACTGATTTTTTTGTTTATTTTCGCAGATGTCTACACTACTTTCATTCGGAGCAAAAATTGCAAGGGCATACTGTTGACTGTGGCCAGATCAACGACTGTGCCGTCCGTCTACCGAACGATGCGAACAAGTGGCTCACTTTTAAAAACTTCAATCATAAGGAGCGACTTCCATTCGTAATATACGCCGATCTTGAGTGCGTTCTTGCGAAAACGAATGAACAAAACATGTACCAACACCACGAGGTTTCTAGTATCGCATACTACGTACATTGTTCATACGATCAATCGTTATGCAGATATGAATCGCACCGTAGTAGCGATTGCATTGCATGGTTCGTCGAAGAACTAAAAAATGCAGCTTTGCATGTAAAAGATATTTTATCTTCAAATATCCCCATGGTACAGTTAACATCCGACGAGGAGCTTGAATTTCGAAGCGCGATTAAGTGTCACATATGTGAAGAAAGTTTTGCACAAACCGATACACGAGTTCGCGATCATTGTCATTTAACTGGGCGTTACAGAGGCCCCGCCCATTCGAATTGTAATCTAAATTTCAAACAATCATTTTTCATCCCGGTAGTTTTTCACAATTTGTCTGGCTATGATGCACATTTTATAATCAAGGAAGTGGCCACCGCGTTCGAAGGGAAAACTTACGTGCTTCCAATAACAAAAGAAAAATATATTTCGTTCACGAAAACTGTTCAAACTACTACCGAAGACACAAAAAACCAAATTAAATTACGCTTCATCGATTCATATAAATTTCTAACCACAAGTCTTGAGAAATTGGCATCATTTTTAACGACGGACAAACTGAAAATTTTACGCTCACAATTTGGTGGCCTACCGATGGATGATTTTACATTATTAACACGAAAAGGTGTCTTCCCGTACGAATACATTGATCATGTCAGCAGATTGGAAGACACGTGTTTGCCGCCGCGCGACTCATTTTACAGTTCCTTGACCGGGGAAACGATCAGCGCGAGCGAGTACATTCACGCTGAGAATGTCTGGGAGCGGTTTTCCATTCAAACGCTTGGTGAATATAGCGATTTGTATTTGAAAACGGATGTCTTGTTATTAGCAGATATTTTCGAAAATTTCCGTGATACGTGTATTGAAAGTTATGGGCTTGATCCGGCGTATTATTACACTCTTCCGGGATATACTTGGGACGCCATGTTGAAATATACGCACATTACGTTTGAATTATTGACCGATATCGACATGATTTTATTCATCGAGCGAGGTATACGCGGAGGTTTAAGCCAATGTTCAAACAGATATGCACATGCTAATAACAAGTACATGCAATCGTACGATCCGTTGAAATCATCATCATACCTCATGTACTTCGATGTGAACAACTTGTATGGTTGGGCAATGTGTCAGCCTTATGCTGATTTTCAATGGATCGACAACACATCGGATTTTGACGTATTATCCATAGCGCTAGATTCGCCTGTAGGCTACGTTCTCGAAGTCGATCTCGAATATCCACAACGTTTGCATGATTCGCACAGTGACCTTCCGTTTTGTCCTACACGCGACCAACCACCTGGCAAGCGCCAGAAGAAATTGCTCGCAACCGTATGTGATAAGAAGCGTTACGTGATACACTATCGTAATTTGCAGCAGTGTATGCGTCATGGACTTAAAGTAGCGAAAATACACAGAATTTTGAAATTCACTCAATCCCCCTGGTTGCGTTCATACATCGAATTAAACACACAGTTTCGAACACGTGCTACAAATGATTTCGAGACAAATTTGTATAAATTAATGAACAATGCAGTATTTGGTAAAACGATGGAAAACGTGCGAAACCGTGTAGACGTGAAACTTGTAACAAAGTGGGAGGGACGGTATGGGGCAGAGGCAATGATCGCTAAACCAAATTTTCACAGTCGAAGTGTCTTTTCGGAAAATCTTATTGCCGTCGAATTGTGAAATCTGGAGGTAAAATTTAACAAGCCGATTTATGTGGGTATGTGTATACTCGACATTTCGAAAACATGTTTATATGAGTTTCACCACGAATTCATGATTCCGCTGTATCAACAAAACTGTAAGGTCATGTATACCGACACCGATAGTCTCATATACCACATCAAGTCTGACGACGTTTACGACGATATGAAGCGTAACATTGACAAATTTGATACGAGCGATTACCCGATGGAAAACGTGTACGGTTTACCATTAGTCAACAAGAAAGTGCCCGGTCTCATGAAAGATGAAAATAATGGTATGGTAATGACGGAATTTGTGGGATTGAGAGCAAAAATGTACTATTTGCGAGTCGATGGTAAAAAAGACACGAAAAAGGTGAAAGGTGTGAAAAGTAATGTCGTCGCGCGAACAATAAATTTCAATGACTACACTCGCTGTTTACGGGAAGAAATTGAGATGACTCGTCAGCAGTCTTGCATAAGATCGAAGCTGCACGAAGTTTACACTATTTCAGAGTCAAAAATTGCTCTAAGTCCACACGATGACAAGCGGTATATCGTGCCGAAAAGTACGGACACTCTACCCTGGGGTCATTATAAAATAGCATTGTAAATGTTAGGCTACATTGTATAAATTGTTATAAAATAAAAATGGATAGATATAATGAACGTAGTAATGTAAATTTGATATATATTGGAAAATATGCATGTTATATATAATGCGAGTATGTTAATGTTTACAGGATATAATAATTTATTTTTGTAAGGAATGGTGAATGTATACATAAATAAAATGGTATGCCTATTGTAAATAAACTTTATTGAATTTTTCATATACTTTATAAAAGTTATTACAATATGTTATTTTTGTGTATCCACGAGTTTTGAGATTTATCCATTCCCAACCATTTAACATAAACATCATTGCCCTTTTTGCGTATTATCTTCTCCACGAGATATATGTTCGGATTGGCAACACGTTGCAGTTCGTATTCGTAGAATCCTCCGGCTATTGGATTTCCACTTGAGTCCTCGACTAGGTTCGTTACAGGATAAGTTTGCTGCACCTTGACGATTTTAAACACTTCGGTGGTCCAATTTGGTGTGAAACCTTTTTCAAATATTGTCTTGAATTTGCTTACGCGCACAAAATCATTGACTTTGAATCTTGCAGGAGCCGCAATTTTTACATTGCTGTATACGGTGGTTAAGAGTTTCTCCGCGATCGCAGGACTAACGTCGATGGGCCTCATGCCAATCGTACGATGCTTTCGAGCATTGTACTTCATAACGAGTTGCGGTAACGCATCGATCCACTTGTAATTACCATTGAGTGTAAACATTTTCCACATATTATTTTTGAGAGTGCGATTGAATCGTTCGACGACCGAGGCCTTCATAATAGAGTACGTCGAATAATGATTGATGTTGTATTTCTCCATGAGTAGTTGCACGTTTACATTGTAAAATTCTCTTCCTTTGTCGGTCTGAAGATTTTTCGGATATCTGCTATGATCGTGTATGATTTTCGCGATCGTTGTACCCATTTCGTTGCCAGTTTTACTTTTCAAGGGTACGGCCCATGCATACTTGCTCAACACATCGATGACGGTGAGGATGTAATTGTAGCCTTTGTTGAAACGCGAATACGGCCGCATTTCGACTACGTCAGCCTGCCACAAATCATCATACCCACGTACGATGACACGTCTTCGCAGAAAGTTTTTTCTTGCTGGTGCATGTAATTCCTCCACGAGCTGCTTTTCTTCAGACGTTTTTTCTTCTCCGAGCATATCGTGTGTTTGACCAGACGATTTTTACAAATCTTCCTGCGTTGTGTCAGCTACAGCGTCGGTTACATACTGAATCGTTTTAGACGTATCGTTCATAGTTATTCGAAGCGTATCCTCTAGTGCGATGAATTTCTTCTCAAATTCATCCAGGCGTTCTGTTAGCAGCTTGATTTTCATTTCCACGTAACGTTTATTAGCAGCATCGTAATCCCCTTCAGGTAGGGCTACGCCTCGTATTTTACGTGATCTTGCATCGAAGCCACTAGAGGTTAGACAGAGAGCATTATCACGTGTATAATTTCTTATTAGCCCAGTCCACTGATAGTATGAATTATCCTGCGCTCCAAGCGATGATCCGAATTTATTGATCGACATCTCGGTATCAATAGCGATGAAGTAATGATCATTATCATCGATGCATAGGTTAATTTATAATCAGACCCGCTTCGCGAAGTTCCTCAATAATCGACATTATCTCATTGTCGTGAGCGTTGTTACCCGCGTGTCGTGAAGCTTTCAACAAGCGCAAACGATCGACCAACTCATTGGGATCATTCCAATGCACGTAATCGACTTTGTTGTTATTTAACGTCATGGCGAGCGGTATTTCTATACCTCTTCCAGTTTTTCGGTCGAAAGTTAATGGTCCAATTATATATTTATACTTGAAGCCTTTGTTACTCAATACAGTTACTCATACAATACTCTCGAATCCAAACACACATTCGCCCAAAATGCGTCGTGTGAGGAGTATTTATAGGAGTGCACCGAGCCAAATCCGCTCAGTACTGAGAATGTTTTTGTACCTATCGGACGACTGCAGTATTCTCCGCTTAACGGCTCATCAATTACAGTTTATTCCAAAAATTGTTTTGTTACAAAATTTTCATCACTTCGTTGACATTTTGTGGGAGAGGCTTCCCGAACACATAAAGGCTGATTCGGAAGTACAGCAATATCGCCGATGCACGCGCCATTGGAATCTACCGGGACAGCTAATACACATTGACGGTCCAGCACCGTTTATAAATAATTGTGCCGAATGTCAAAGAGAAAAGGCAACGGTTTGTTAAATCGTGCAATAAATGCACTTCCAATCGAGTTACATATTCCCGGATACCAATTTTGTGGACCAGGCACTCAGTTAGAGCAGAGATTGGCACGGGGTGATCGTGGTATAAATCCATTGGATGCAGCTTGTCGCGACCACGATATAGCCTATTCTCGAAGCAATCATTTAGGCGAAAGATACGTTGCGGATAATATACTTGCAACAACGGCACGAAAACGTATTACTGCGAGAGATTCGACTTTTGGCGAGAAAACAGCAGCGACCGCTGTTTGGGCAGCTATGAAAGCAAAAACGAAATTTGGCATGGGAATGAAGACAAAGAACTCATCGACAAAGAAGAAAAAACCCGTTAAGAAGAGAATACTGCCGATAGCAAAGCGTGGCGGAATTTTGCCAATGTTACCATTACTGGGAGTTCTTGGTTCACTGGCTGGTGGGGCAGCTGGGATAGCAAAGGCTGTGAATGATATTAAAGCGGCGCAACGTCAACTTGAAGAAATACAACGTCATAATCGAGCTATAGAAGGCTATGGGCTCTATCTCGCTCCCTACAAGCGTGGACAAGGATGTTCAACTAAGAACAAAAAACGCCAAAACTCGGTGAAAATGCCCATGGGTGTAACAACTAATGTACAATTGGAGTGCTTAGCCAGGTGCATGCGCATACCATTCTTCAGAGGGGTCTTCATGCGCAATAATGTACCAGTTTATGGTGGCGTACAACTAGATGAGAGTGGTATAGTAAATTTGGATGATGCCAATGGCCCCGGTACGCATTGGGTAGCCTATGCCAAGAGGGGGAGTTATATAATATATTTTGATAGTTTTGGAAATCTTCGACCGCCCAAGGAGTTGGTGCGATATCTTGGACCAAATACCACAAAAATACAATACAATCGAACATCTTATTAGAATTATAATCAGAGTATTTGCGGGCAATTGTGCTTGCAATTTCTCCAAAACGTCGATGATCAATATGTATTTAAGCCGTGACAATGTGTCAATCAACTCAGTATTCGAGGGAAACATGTCACTGACGCTTACGTTGACCGGCAAGAGTAGCCTTCTAACCGCAAATTATTTTCCCGCTATAGATTTCAATGATGGCTGTTATGAGCTCGGTTTGACGGATTTCGAAACTTATCACACAATACCAAATGTGAATTCATCAAACAACAAATTTTACTTTGACAATGATGACAAGGAAATTATAATCCCTGAAGGATCGTATGAACTGAGAGCCATAAATGCGTATCTGAATCGTGCAATTTTACTCAAAGGGGTTGATAGCGGTGATGATGCTGAAAATGAAATTGTTCCTCGAAAGGTTGATAACGATGACCTCGATGAAAATGGTGAATACCCAATCGTGCTATGCGCTAATCATAATACACTAAAGAGCGAAATCAAATGTGCGTACAGAATAAATTTCAGTAAACCTGACAACGTAGGATCCCTGTTGGGATTTTCATCAAATCGAATACTGCATCCCTGGAAATGGCAGGAATCTGATTTACCGATAAACATAATGAATGTCAACATTATCCGCATAGAATGTAGTGTCACCACTGGTGCGTACAGCAATGGCGAGCGTGTACACACGATACATGAATTTTCACCGAGCGTACCGCCAGGATATAAGATATCGGAAACGCCTGCGCAAATCATTTATCTTCCGATCGTTGTGCGGAGCATTACGGATCTAACGATACGTGTCGTGGATTAGAAGGGAAAACTTCTCGATTTTCGAGGAGAAGAAATTACGGTGAGATTGCACATACGAAAGCGACGCTTGTGATGCTCGTTCTGTACGACACGGAATACGCCAGAGACAATATTTCTACGCGAGATAATACGATCCCACACGGTAACACTCTTGCAAGAAGACAAGCGGCATTGAGTGTTAAATTACCCGCAAAGAAGAAACTCAGTGCAGCGAATCGTGAATTTTTAGAATCTCTGGGATTTATTGTACGACATACTTGAGGCAAAAGAATGACTGACGTTTTGAATATCAGTGGGGAGCCAATCTTTGACGATCGTATCATCAAAATTGAGACTCATACGTACAATCCGTATGCCAACTCAACGTTTGGACACAGCGATGAAATACGAATTCCTATACAACACCAAGACTTGTACACCCTACCATCTGAAAGTTTTCTCTACGTTGAGGGAAAGTTCACGGTGCTTAAAAAACCAGATGATCAAGCAATAGTAGTATTGGGAAACAATTGCGTTGCATTCATGTTTGATGAAGTTCGTTATGAGCTCGATGGTGTGGAGATTGATCGCAATCGAAACGTTGGAATAACAACCACGATTAAAAACTACATCTCTCTAAACCCTGAGAGGAGTCATACTTTGAAAAATGCTGCGTGGGATGTAACACATAATAATGGGGGAAAATATTTCAATTTTTGTGTACCTCTCAACATATTGCTAGGATTCTGTGAAGATTACAAGCGCGTTCTTATCAATGCTCGTCATGAGCTAATTCTAATACGTTCGCGCAATGATAACAATAATATTAAATGAGATAACTAAATTGTCATTACTTCGAACATTGGAGAGTGGGCGATACTTGAATATGAGCTTTCGCTCTTGGGATCTATACGAGTATCCACTGCTTCAAAGCACAACGAAACACTCATGGACTGTGAAAGCTGCCTCCCAGCTAGAGAAACCAAGATATGTAATATTTGCGCTGCAGACTGGCAAAAAAAAATCTATGGCAAAGGACATTACACTATTCGACGACTGCAAGCTCGCCAATGTTAAACTTTATCTCAACTCGGAATCCTATCCTTACGATGACTTGAATTTGGACTTTGACAAAAACAGATTCGCCATTTTGTTCAATATGTACTCTCAATTTCGTAAATCTTATTACGGCTGTAATAGTGATAATTCTTTGCTCACTATTGCAAAGTTTCAATATAACGGCCCTCTCACGGTTATCGATTGCTCGCGTCAGAACGAGTCTGTGAAAAATGCTACCGTGGACGTGCGAATAGAGTTTGAATGTAAGGAAGATTTGCCACCAAATACTACTGTCTATTGTCTGATCTTGCACGATCGCGTTGTTGAATATTGTCCATTGACAAACATGGTTCGTAAAATTGTATAGATCAGCAAGTAACCCCCCGCTCGATAAATAAATGATTTAAAGACGAGTTTCTTAAATATTGACGTCAGTCATCAATTGATCTTGCTGTCGACTTGATCGAATCATCTTCGTTATGTCTGTACCTACGTTTGTCGATCTACACGGATTCATTGTTGGGAGAAACTTTGTCGTGAAGGAAGTAGCGATTCTAAGAGCGGAATGTGTGCTCTCTCATTACATTTTCGCGAGTATCATACCATGGAGACTTCTCACAAAATCTGGGAGATACGAAGCCTCATGGCTGATTCGGAATCATCATGGTCTAAAGTGGGCCTATGGAAACGTTCCATATAGCATGGCTCAAGGTTTAATAACGGCTGCAGTTGTGGGCCCAACGGAAGTCGATATGTATCTCATTGTATATGTTGACGGCCATGAAAAACGAGAATGGCTAGCTGATATATTAAATATGAAAAATGATCTAGTTATTGAAACGTTGGACTTTGGCGATATGGATACCTTAAGTAAATTAGGCGTAAGCTATACTCTACGATGCGAAAAGCATGAAAAAAATTGTGCATTACAAAATGTATGTAAAATGTTTAGTTGGTGGTTGAATCATAAAGATTCATGCAAATAAACTAAATGTGACATTATGTGCTTTTTTAATTCTCCTCACCCCCTTCTTTACTACATTATCTGTTATGAGATTACACAGTTGTATAAAATATTGCTCTCAAACATTCGAGAGACGTACGTGAGACGTTCGTAAGACGTTCATGAGACGTTCGTGAGACGTTTGTGAGACGGTCGGAGACGTTCGTGAGACGTTCGTAAGACGTTCATGAGACGTTCGTGAGACGTTCGGAGACGTTCGAGAGACGTTCAAGAGACGTTCGGAGACGTTCGGGGACGTTCGTGAGACGTTCGAAGACGTTCATGAGACGTTCAAGAGACGTTCGGAGACGTTCGTGAGACGTTCATGAGACGTACGGAGACGTTCGTTAGACGTTCGGAGACGTTCGTGAGACACTCATGAGACGTACGAGAGACGTTCAAGAGACGTTCGGAGACGTTGGTGAGACGTTCGTGAGACGTTCATGAGACGTTCGGAGACGTTCGGAGACGTTCGGAGACGTTCATGAGACGTTCGGAGACGTTCGAGAGACGTTCAAGAGACGTTCGGAGACGTTCATGAGACGTTCATGAGACGTTCGGAGACGTTCGAGAGACGTTCGGAGACGTTCATGAGACGTTCGGAGACGTTCGTGAGACGTGCAACAGACGTTCGGAGACGTTCATGAGACGTTCGGAGACGTTCGTGAGACGTTCGGAGACGTTCGTGAGACGTTCGGAGACATTCGAGAGACGTTCAAGAGACGTTCGGAGACGTTCGAGAGACGTTCATGAGACGTTCGGAGACGTTCGTTAGACGTTCGGAGACGTTCGTGAGACGTTCATGAGACGTTCGTGAGACGTTCGGAGACGTTCGTGAGACGTTCGGAGACGTTCGAGAGACGTTCAAGAGACTTTCGGAGGCGTTCGAGAAACGTTCATGAGACGTTCGGAGACGTTCGTTAGACGTTCGGAGACGTTCGTGAGACGTTCATGAGACGTTCGAGAGACGTTCGGAGTCGTTGGTGAGACGTTCGTGAGACGTTCATGAGACGTTCGGAGACGTTCATGAGACGTTCGGAGACGTTCGAGAGACGTTCGTGAGACGTTCGGAGACGTTCATGAGACGTTCGGAGACGTTCATGAGACGTTCGGAGACGTTCGAGAGACGTTCAAGAGACGTTCGGAGACGTTCATGAGACGTTCATGAGACGTTCGGAGACGTTCGAGAGACGTTCGGAGACGTTCGTGAGACGTTCAACAGACGTTCATGAGACGTTCAGAGACGTTCGAGAGACGTTCATGAGACCTTCGGAGACGTTCGTGAGACGTTCGGAGACGTTCGTGAGACGTTCGGAGACGTTCGAGAGACGTTCAAGAGACGTTCGGAGACGTTCGAGAGACGTTCATGAGACGTTCGGAGACGTTCGTTAGACGTTCGGAGACGTTCGTTAGACGTTCGGAGACGTTCGTGAGACGTTCATGAGACGTTCGGAGACGTTGGTGAGACGTTCGTGAGACGTTCATGAGACGTTCGGAGACGTTCGTGAGACGTTCGGAGACGTTCATGAGACGTTCGGAGACGTTCGAGAGACGTTCAAGAGACGTTCGGAGACGTTCGAAAGCGTTCAATAGATGTTCGAAGACGTTCGTGGGTTTGTTTGGGTTTGTTTGGGATTTCACCCAAACAAATCCAACTGCTTTAGTCGGTGAAGGTCTGAAGTTAAATGTATATCTCGCTCTATCTCGCATGCATGCGATGCGGTCGCTCCATCTCTCATTCTCGCTCTCTCTCATGCATACGTGTAATCCGATCGCTTGTCTCAGCGACACGGGTCAACCAACTTGGCTCTCTGGCGACAGTCGCTACATGATAAAATCGATAAAGTAAACAATATAAGACAAAATAAATCAACAATAAATTTTAAATAAAGATCAATAATCGATGATCAATAATCGATGATCAATTAATCGATAATCGATATATACCCCCCTCCTCTGCTCCAACGATTTCCCCCTTCCCGCGTGACGTCAGCCACTCCGCCGAGTCCCCCTCCCCGCGTGACGTCATACCTCGCCCCGCGTGACGTCATACCCCTCCCCGCGTGAACGCCCCGCCCCGCACCCCCCTCAGAGGACCTGCGTTAGAACTCTCATAGCTATACTACTTACAGCCCCGAATTCCTCTCCGATTTAGTCTTACTTCCGGTCAGATTAAGTCCAGAAGTCTGACGATGCTGCGAGAACGACGGTAGGAGCATTTTTTATTTAAGGGGTAAGGCCACTGTAACGGCCCAAAAAAAAGGTTTTTTCACTAATTTTTTGCTCCCGAAATTGAAGGTATTTGAAAAAAAAACTTTTAATGGTGTTATCGGGCATACATTAAACTTTATTATAAAATTTTTTTACAGTAAAAAAAAAACAAAATGGCGGTTCCACAGCTATCTTCCCGGGACATGTTTTGCTTCCAGGGCTCCGCGGCACGCAGCACCACTGGTGCACTTTTGAATCTAGAACAAAAAAAAAACCATTAATCTAGAGGGCTATAGCTAGAGAATGTCGATCGGATTTTAAAAAGTCTCAATTTTTGTGGATTTGGCGTGCGTTTGAAAAAAAAAATTGATTTTTGACGAAAAAAACGGCAAGTTTTTTGTTAATAAAAAATCAATAAATAAAGTTCTTGAAAATTCCGATCGACATTCTCAAGATAATGTAAATGTTCACATCTGGTTAAAATTTCAAGTAAAAAAAATGAAAATTGTTCGAGTTATGCTGCGTGCCATTTTGAAAAACCATGTTTCGAGAAAAACGCGTTTAAAGTTTTGCGAATAGTTTTTTATTGGAAAAAATTAAAAAAAGAAGTTAAAAGGATTTAAACTATTTTTAAACAAGAGGGTTTAAACTATTTTTTAAGCCAATAAAAAAAAATCGATTTTTCAAAAAATTTACAGTGGCCTTACCCCTTAACGAAGATAAAATCGGTGCTGGGAATGGTTGTCGGGGCCTCGAACGGGCATTCGCGATATTTCTGACCCGAATTTGGCTCCGATTTTATCTTACTTCCGTTCAGATTAGGTAAGGAAGTATGATGATCATGCGAGAACGACGGTAGAGCATTGATTTTTTCCACAAAGATTAAATCGGTGCTCGGAATGGTTCCCAGGGCCTCGATCGGACATTCCCATATTACTGCCCCGAATTTGTCTCCGATTTTATCTTATTTCCAGTGAGATTGGATCCAGAAGTCTGAAGATGGTGCGCGATCGACGGTAGAAGCATTGTTCATTTAACACAGATAAAATCGTTGCTCAGAATGGTTCTCGGGGCCTCAATCGGACATTCCCGATATTACTGTCCCGAATTCCTCTCCGATTTTATCTTACTTCTGGTCAGATTGTGTAACGAAGTCTGACGATGCTGCGACAACGACGGTAAGATCATTATTTATACAACAAAGATAGAATCGGTGCTCGCAATGATTCTTGGGGCATCGATCGGATATTGCCGATAATACTGCCCCGAATTCGTCTTCGATTTAATGTTACTTCCGTTCAGATTGGGTCAAGAAATGCAACGATGCTGCGAAAAACGACTGTTGGATCATTGTTTATATAACAAAGATAGAATCGGTGCTTGCAATGGATCTTGGGGCATCAATTGGACATTCCCGATGATACTGCCCCGAATTCGCTTCCGATTTTATGTTACTTCCGGTCAGATTGTGTCGAGAAGTACGACGATGCTGCGAAACCGGCGGTACGAGCATTGTTTATTTACCAAAGATAAAATCGGTGGTCAGAAAGTTTCCTGGGGCCTCGATCGGACATTTCCGACATTACTGCCCCGAGTGCCTCTCCGATTTAATCTTACTTCCGGTCAGATTAAGTCGAGAAGTCTGACGATGGTGCGAGAGTAGATGCATTGTTTATTTATCAAAGACAATTTCGGTGGTCAGAATGGTTCTCGGGGCCTCGATCGGACATTCCCGATATTACTGCCATGAATTCGTCTCGAATTTTATCTTACTTCCGGTCAGATTGGGTTGAGAAAACAGACGATGCTGCGAAAACGACTGTAGGATCATTGTTTATTTACCAAAGATAGAATCGGTGCTCGCAATGGATCTTGGGGCATGGATTGGACATTCCCGATAATACTGCCCTGAATTCGTTTCCGATTTTGTCATACTTCCGGTCAGATTGGGTCGAGAAGTCTGACGATGCTGCCAATTCGACGGTAGGAGCATTGTTTATTTCACAAAGATAATATCGGTGGTCAGAATGTTTCCCGGGGCCTCGATCGGACATTCCCGACATTACAGCCCCGAATTCCTCTCCGATTTAGTCTTACTTCCGGTGAGGTTAAGTCCAGAAGTCTGACGATGCTGCGACAACGACGGTAGTATCATTGTTTATATCAAAAAACATAGAATCGGTGCTCGCAATGATTCTTGGGGCATCGATCGGACATTGCCGATAATACTGCCCCGAATTCGTCTGCGATTTTATCTTACTTCCGGCCATATCGGACAAGGAAGTCTGACGATGCTGCGAGAACGACGGTAGGAGTTTATTCAACAAATATAAAATTGGTGGTCAGAATGGTTCCCGGGGCCTCGATCGGGCATTCCCGATATTACTACCCCGAAGTCGTCTTCGATTTTATCTGGCTTCCGGTCAGATTAGGTAAGGGAGTCTGATGATGGTGCCATAACTACGATAGACCATTGTTTATTTCACAAAGATTAAATCGGTGTTCGGAATGGTTCCCGGCGCCTCGATCGGATATTCCCGATATTACTGCCCTGAATTCGTCTTCGACTTTATCCTATTTCCGGTGAAATTGGGTGCAGAAGTCTGACGATGGTGCCAGAACGACGATAGACCCATTATTTATTCAACAAAGATAAAATCGTGGCTCGGAATGGTTCTCGGGGCATCGATCGGTCATTCCGGATATTACTGCCCCGAATTCATCGACCATTTTATCTTACTTCTGGTCAGATTATGTAACGAAGTCTGACGATGCTGCGACAACGACCGTAAGATCATTGTTTATACAACAAAGATAGAATCGGTGCTCGCAATGATTCTTGGGGCATCGATCGGACATTGCCGATAATACTGCCCCGGATTCGTCTCCGATTTTATCTTACTTCCGGTCAGATTGGAAAAGGAAGTCTGACGATGCTGCGAGAACGACGGTAGAAGCAATGTTTAGTCAACAAATATAAAATTGGTGGTCAGAATAGTTCCCGGGGCCTCGATCGGAGATTCCCGATATTGCTACCCCGAATTCCTCTCCGATTTAATCATACTTCCAGTCAGATTAAGTCGAGAAGTCTGACGATGGTGAGAGAACGACGAGAGCAGCATTGTTCATTTAACGAAGATAAAATCGGTGCTGGGAATGGTTCTCGGGGCCTCGATCGGGCATTATCAATATTACTGCCCCGAATTCGTCTCCGATTTTATCTTCGTTCCGGTGAAATTGGGTGCAGAAGTCGGACGATGGTGCGAGAAAGACGGTAGAAGCATTGTTTATTTAACAAAGATGAATTCGGTCAGAATGGTTCTCGGGGCCTCGATCGGACATTCCCGATATTACTGCCCCGAATTCGTCTTCGATTTTATGTTACTTCCGTTCAGATTGGGTCGAGAAATGCGACGATGCTGCGAAAACGACGGTTGGATCATTGTTTATTTAACAAAGATAGAATCGGTGCTCGCAATGGATCTTGGGGCATGAATTGGACATTCCCTATAATACTGCCCCAAATTCGCCTCCGATTTTATCTTACTTCCGGTCAGTTTGTGTCGAGAAGTATGACGATGCTGCAAAATCGACGGTAGGAGCATTGTTTATTTACCAAAGATAAAATCGGTGGTCGGAATGTTTCCTGGGGCCTCGATCGGACATTCCCGATATTACTGCCCCGAGTGCCTCTCCGATTTAATCTTACTTCCGGTCAGATTAAGTCGAGAAGTCTGACGATGGTGCGAGAACGACGGTAGGAGCATTGTTTATTTAACGAAGATAAAATCGGTGCTGGGAATGGTTCTCGGGGCCTCGAACGGGCATTCCCGATATTACTGCTCCGATTTCGTCTCTGATTTTATCTTACTTCCGGTCGGATTAGGTAAGGAAGTATGATGATTGTGCGAGAACGACGGTAGAGCATTGTTTATTCCACAAAGATTATTTCAAAAGATAAAAGAATGGCTCCCGGGGTCTCGATCGGACATTCCCGATATTCCTGCCCCGAATTCGTCTCCGATTTTATCTTATTTCCGGTGAGATTGGGTCCAGAAATCTGACGATGGTGCGAGAACGACGGTAGAAGCATTGTTTATTTAACAAAGATAAAATCGGGTTTACAAAGGTAAAATCGGACCGGTAGTAAGGTCCGGTTGGGTAAGGAAGTCTGATGATGGTGCGAGAACGACGGTAGGAGCATTGTTTATTTAACACATATAAAATCGGTGCTCGGAATGGTTCCCGGGGCTTCGATCGGACGTTCCAGATATTACTGCCCCGAATTTACGCCGATTTTATATTATTTCCGGAGAGATTGTGTCCAGACTTCTGACGATGGTGCGAGAACGACGGTAGAAGCATTGTTTATTTAACAAAGATAAAATCGGTGCTCGGAATGGTTCTCGGGGCCTCGATCGGACATTCGCGAGGCCCCGAGAACCATACTTCCTATAGCGCGCCCGTGTCTGATTTCCCTAATTTGTTCCACTGATTAAATTCCGATCTATCGCCTTTAAATCGTATGTATGATAATTTTGTCTCCACGACGGGGGGCTCAACTAAAGTTTTTCGGGAGTGTTCCGTATTCCGAATTTTCCAGACTTCATTCTCCTGCACGCAGTATGAAATTTTCATTTTTTTCCAGATTACGCTATTTTCTCTGGCATATACTATTCATGCAAAAAATACGATATATTTTTTTTAACGGTTCGGATCAACGAGGAAATTGGGACGCTATTCGTCACAAAATAAGAATGGAAATTGGCCATACGCATGGATCTCCAGCCCATTATGGATAGATATCAACAAATAAAGTTACCATTAAAACCATTACTGGAAAGTTGTCACCGGACTCCGGAATACGATTTATGCAATGTACTCGCGGATTCCCCGGAGAATTTAGAAAAGATAATAGAAAGCGCAGCAAAATCAATCTGTGACATTGCAGGGACAAAAAAACGAGATTAGTGAGAGAGGATTAATCAACGGATTAGGATCGATATTAAAATCAACAACGGATTATTTAGACGCAGAAGACGCTCGACAAATAAAAACAAATCATCGCAACAACAGAAAAACAAAGAACGACCGAAGATGTGCTAAACGAAAATGTAGAAATCCAAAAATCTACGATCGAAATGTTCAATCGTACTACGCGTCGTTTTACGGCTAACTAAAATTTCCTAAAACGAATAGTAGCAGAATTACGTCACGGTGTAACTAGTTTAGTAATGGATTTCGTTCCAAGGCAAAAAATTGACGAAATATTAACCGTAATTAGCTTAATCGTACAATCATTACTAAATGATCAAGAGACGCGACAGCGTCTTGCCATCAAGTAAAAAAAAACGAATTTATGCCACTGGTCGAGCCACCGACCTCGACGTCATTGTCGGATTGACGACACGTCGTGACGCTTTATACAGTAAGATGGGCTCTCATCGTACATATTTTTCCTATCGATTTGGTTTCGGTGATTTTTCGATCCGTCTACTTAATCTTGAGATCTCATAATATGTGGCCAAATTTTCGGGCGATGTTTTACACGAAAATTGTTCCAGACTTGTCGTTTGAGATACACTTCAGAGCGTCACGCTCCAAAAAGTAATGTATGAAGTGCGGCGTTTATCGACTCTCGTCCCAAACAGACGCGTCGGCTGCTCGCGGATATGAATTCTGCTGGTGGTAAATTCCACGTGGGGTTAGATCGTGACTGATCGCATAGTAAAAAAAACCAGTCAAGTGTAATAAAAGTGCATAGAAAAGATCAAGCAGCCCTATTTCGGTCCCAAAATTAATTTGACAAAGGTCACTTTCTGTAAATTTACGTAAATAAATAAACGGCCCTTCTCAGAGCCAAAGTTGATGAAACATGACCATCAAATCGACATCGCAATGTTTGATTTGGAAAAAGACTCGTATTTTGTAGATAAAATGTAAGTAGTCTTTATTCTCAACGTTCCTTCTTGTTCACCTTTTGTGGTCCCTTCTCTCGCTTTTCCCCACACTTGTCGCTCGACTGTTTCCAGTTCCTTAGAGAAGCCCATCGACAATGTTATCCATAGCCACTCGTCCCTCGATGCACCGAACTGATCAGTTGCCAGAGCGCAAATCAGTGCGTTTGTGCAATTTTCTCCGAAATGTTATCATTATTTCTAATGTTCCTTCATCTTCCTGGGTTGCTTCACTCTTTAGGCAGCTCAAACAGCCCGCCCCACTGAGCCAGAGGATTTGTTGATAAAGAAATCGCTTAAGACAACGCTGTTGGATTCGAACTCCGACCGCGTTGTCACCGTCGACAAGTTCACCGCCAGGTAACTTTTCACATGGTTCACAACAGCGATGTAATCGAAGAGATGTAATCGCTGTTCTTCTTGAATAACAAGAAGCAAGTCGGCAGGCAGGAATCCATCGAGTCGTCATAAAAGAACAGGGATTGTAAAGTTTTTTTTTATTGTTGCATGGAAGGATTTGGTTCCGTTTGACGCGTAGCCAATTAACCAGTTGCTAACGATTAATCGTAATTATTTTTATTCGATATTACAAACAAAGGGAACGTGAAGTACAAAAAATACATCAAAAGTAAATACCGAATCTGCTCTTCGTTGTAAACAAAAAATTTTATGTCGTTGCCAATATATAGAAAATAAATATAAACAATTGTCTACAAAACAATGATGTAGTTGTGTATTGACAAATCGAATGCAAATGCATAGAACTTTACAGTAAATAATTTTTCACAATGTTCAATGTTTGGCACTGATATAACTTTTTTCTATACAGGGTGGATCTATACCTATTAGCACCTTGGATATCTTCGAAAGTATAAGGTTCACAGTAATATTTGCTGAAATGAAATTGCATTGTAAGAAAGGGACCATCCGATAGCGATAATGGTTTTTTTGCAGGTGGAGGTACTTCGAACATTTGAAGGTCAACTCCATTTTTAAAAATGGATCGGTATGTTTTTTCTGTATCATGAAAGGAACGTTTGAAACGAGTTCAACGACCTATAACATAAGGTCATTAAAGGTCATAGAAAGTAAAGAAAGGTGATAATACTTAGAGTTTCGGTAGTAAATAGTATTACTATATTTATAGTAAGTGTTCAAAATGACGACCATTAGTATCAATGCAACATTGGATTCTTTTTTCGATTGATTGACTTGCAAGTTTTACAGCGTCAGAACTTATTGATACACAGCTATAATAATTATTTGTTGCATGTCGTCAAGTGTAGTTCGTACTTCTTTGTACACTTTATCTTTCAATGTTCCTCATAGAAAGAAGTCTAAAGGTGTTAAGTCTGGGGAACGAGCTGGCCATGATAGTGCACTACCGTGTCCAATCCAACGATTTCGATTTTTTTTGTCGACTTGCCTTCGTGCAGTCAATGAATAGTATGCTGGACATCCATTATGTTGATACCACATGGCTTGTCGTGTAAGTAAAGGCAACTCTTTGAGCAAAAGACCTGATGTATCTTTGATAAAATTACTGTAGATGTTGGTATTCATATTTCCATTGATACAAAAGGACCAATAATTTTAGCACCTATTATTTCGCACCATACATTCACAGACCATTGTCTCTGGTGTTCAACCTGCCGCAGCCAATATGGATTTTCCGTTGTCCATGATGCATGTTATGCAAATTAAGGAGTCTGGCCACCTTGGCCGGTCGAAAAATGAGTATATTAAAAAAAATAATAAACTCGAAAGTATTGGCCGGAATGCTTTTTTTTTTTTACACCACGTCAGAAAGGGCTTTAAGAATAAAGTTAACAAATTTCCGTTCAAAATATTAAAAAATGGCGCCAGTATGTACATTGCCGCGGAGGCCCTCCGCACGATACGCGCGGTCGTTGTCCCAACTATTATCTGGTCATGTCACATCTGAAAAAAAAAACAGCTAATTCGTGAGTAGTGTCGCTACAATGCAGCGTAGCAGTTTTTTTCGATCATAAAAAAAATTATGGTGAGCCGAAAAAAAAAAATTGTATTTTTCACCGAAATGATGGCTCACCATACTTTTTTTAATGGTTAAAAAAAACCTCTACGCCATATTATAACGACACTACTCACGAATGAGCTGATTTTTTTTTCAGATGTGACATCACTGGGTAAGTGCTGGGACAACGACCGCGCGTATCGTGCGGAGGGCCTCCGCGGCAATATGCATGACGGCGCCATTTTTTAATATTTTGAACGGAAATTTATTAACTTTATTCTGAAAGCCCTTTCTGACGTTGTGTAAAAAAATAAAAATATTCCAGCCCATACTTTCGCGTTTATTTTTTTTTAAATATACGTATTTTTCGATCGGGCAAGGTGGCCAGACGCCTTAACGTTCCCATGATTTGTGAATGTTGCCTCGTCAATAAATAAAACGGTATTAAGAAATGACTCATTGTTTTCGACCTGACGTTGAACCATTCGACAAAACTCTACGCGATTCATGAAGTCGTTCCCATGCAATTCTCGGTGAAGACTAACATGGTACGAGTGAAATTTGTGACGGTGGAAAATGCGAAGTACGCTGCTCCTACTAATGCCAGATTCATTTCCAATTTGTCGCGAAGTAGTGTGGGTATTTCGAGACACACTTGCGAGCACAGCGATTTCCATTTCTTCTTTCGATACGCGTTTCTGACGTACACTACTACGGACACTTGAACTACCGGTTTGCCTAAATTTATCTTACACATTTTTAAATGTTTAACGCGAAGGCTGAGACCGATGTGGATATCGGTCACCATACAACGTTTGTGCCCCTACAGAATTTCGTTGGCATTTGCCATAAATAAGAAGCATATCGATATCGTAAGTATTATCGCCTTTCTGTGCTTTATCTACCCATCTAAGAAATGGGTAAACGTACATAATAACGTACGCATTGATATTGATGGTCATCATTTTGAACACTTACTACAAACGTAGTAATTTTATTTACTACCGAAAGTGTAAATATTATCGCCGTTCTGTACTGTCTATGACCTTTATTGACCTTATGTTATAGGTCGTTGAACTCGTTTCAAGTTCCTCTTTCGTGATAGAGAAAAAAAAACATACCGATCCTTTAAAAAAAATGGAGTTGACCTTTAAATATCCGAAGTACCTCCGCCTGCAAAAAAACTATTATCGCTATCGGATGGCCCCTTTCGTGCTGTGCAATTTCATTTCAGCAAATACTTCTGTGAACCTTATAGTTTCGAAGACATCCAAGGTGCTAATAGTTATTGATCTACCCTGTATAATGAAGAATTATGTAAATATTAAAAATATACAAAAATATTTATTTTTATACTTTTGAATTTATTTTTTAAGTGGATTTCATTTTTCGTAATCCTTGCAAAAAGTAAATTCTGAACGAATTCCAGAGAATTTTCGAAAGTCCCTGATTATTCCAGGAGTAAAAGAATTCTTTGAGTTTGACCTGTTTTTCATATCCGCAACAGCCACGTTAAAGGGTTGAAGAATACTGTGAAAATAACAAATACTCGTTCATCCCTTGAGGCAATTCAAATTTAAAGGGAAGATCCAACGTATGTGGCAGGAATCGCAGATTGAAGGTAAACATATGATTAAAACTATAAACCTACTGGTAAAAATTTAAACGCATTTTTCTAGACACTATGTATGTGAAAGGGGTGTACTCCATTTCTCGAAATCTGATGCACGGATTGACTTAAATTTGATACACTTATTCAATGTAATAGTAGCCTAGTCTTAAACGACGTTTTCTTTTTAATATTTTTTTTCATTAGGTATAAACAATAATGTTATTTTTACCTGAAAAACCAAAAATAAAATACGTACATTTTTGTTCAATGAAATACATTTTTTAAAATCGGTCAAGTATTAGCTAATATTTGCTATTTTAAGAAAAAAAAAATTTCTTTTGTTTCAGATCAACCAGGTGGCTAAAATCAAGTACCCCGTTAAGCCCCTCATGTTCAAAGGTCCTTAAGGCGTTTCGACACCAAAATCGAAATGCTTGTAGACGACTGAAATTCATTTCACCGAGAGGTTAATTTAGAATGCATAGTTTCGAAGGTTTTTAAGGTTCAAGTTGAACCTTTATCCACTTGGTAATAAACGTGGCACCCCGTAAACATTAGTTATAGGGCTGCAGGGATTAAAATAATGCTTCGATTGAAATGTTAAAAAACATCAGTGGTCTCACTTTAGACGCTAAAAATGTATATATTCATGATTTTTTGTGATTTTTTGTGTATCAATTATACATATTGATATAAAAGTTGTTACAATTAGTGAATACACTTTCGAAATACATTTTTTTTAAATGCATTCATTTAAGTCGCTATTTATAGACTAAAATGGTAGTTTAAAAAATGTCCTACAAAAATTGTAGGTCTACGCTGTTGACGAAAGCTCGAAGATGGATCATCCGAAACAAAAAAATCACACGGTTTTTCATTTAGTATATTAATGGCTATAGCGCATATGATGTGATTTGTTATATATGCAAAAATAACAAAATGGCGGATATTTTTCGAAAAAACAAAAAAACGTGTTTTTTCACCGTTTTTGGCACAAAAATAGTAAATATTAAAATTTTAAAAAAATCCTTCGTATGCACTACAGCTATAGTTGTAAAGAACATGTGGTTAAAATTTAATAAGGATCGGTTCAATAGTTTTGAAGATTGTATCAACATGCCGTCGAAAAATGTTGTTTTGAGAAAAACGCGTTTGAAGTTTGTTTGGGATACATAAATACATAAAAAAATGTTTTATATATTTCGAAAGCTCATTTATTAAGTGTAACAACTTTTATATCAATATCCATAACATAAGCCTATCAAAAATATTTATGAATATATAAATACATTCAAAATGTTTTTTTTATGTATTTGGAAGGTTTATGTGTTTTGAAGGTTTTCGTTTCTATAATTCCCGGCGAAATGGTGGCTTTTTTATTATTTCCATTTTATTATCACTCAGTGGCTTGATTCGAGCGCTCCTGCGATTTATTTCGTGTCAGGCTGTCCCGTGAAGACATGCTCAAATTTTTCTTTACTAATTCTGTTACTATCTTCGTGAGTTCGCGGAAGTTTTCATCAGTTATGTTACTCGTGCCTCGCGGTCCCTGTGTATTGTTTTCATATTTTCGGTCGCGAGAGTTGTCGCGGGATCTGTTTCGCGAATTGCTGCGGTAGCCATCGTATGAACTGTCAGGATGTGTGTAATAATTATTGTTGTCTCGAGAGTGACTCGAGGAGTGTCGTCTCCATTGGTAATCGTTTTGTGAGGTTTGTTGTTCACTTCCGTAGCTGTTTTGGTAGTTCCTTGGCGAGTTGTGTTGTTTTTAATGATAAAAATCTTGATAATCGTTTCGTGGGTCTTGTTGCCCGTTTTGATAACTGTTTTGTGTATTTTGTTGTCTGTATCTATATTTATTTTTGTAATCGTTTTGGAAATGTCGTTGCCGTTTTAGTACCTGTCGCGTGAATTATTTCTGTAGCTACTGTATCCGTCTTGTGACGTATTCCAAGATCTCTGATTATTAATTTTTTTATTTTGTTCTTCTCTTAAGTATTTTAGTGTAAAGCAATTCGCGGTGGAGTGAGTATTCGTTTCATGGTACTCGTAATATATTTGTGGGGTTGAATTATAGGTTTCCGCAAATTGGATTCTCGCTGTCTCTGTTTTACTTCCGTATTTTCGTGACTTGTTCTGTTTCGGTTAATCGTTTGGCGCGCTGTTAGTTCCTGTTCTATATTACCTGTCTCTCGTATCGCTTCGGCGAGAGTTTGAACTCCTTATCGCATTAGGATAGTACCGATTTTATCAAAGAGACCGCGAATGAAGGCTCTAGTGACCGATCTCTTTACTTCCAATTTCCTGTTTTCGAGGTATTGTTGGTCTTCATTGCGCGTGTATCATTCGTCGAGCCTATCCATTATTCGTTTCATAATTGTGCGCGTTCGGGTTGCGTACCCTGCTGTCGGTTCATTATACTTTTGCGCTATTTCTTTAAATTCTAATTCGAATTCTAACAATTCGATTGGAGTACTAAATTTTTTTGTTTCCGCCAAATCGTGTGCGGTTCCTCTTAATTTATACTGTATCGTTACAAAAAGTCGAGCATGTTCGCTCAGTGGAATTATTTTTGCTGCTTTTTTGCATACGCTTATGAAGTTTTCGACGGTGTCACATCCGGAAGGGATGAGAGCATAAACTTTCGTTTCCCTCTTTCTTGCCTACGCCAAGCGCAATAGCACGGGATGAGGGTAAAAGGAGAATGTGTGAAACGGGTGTTCTAGGTCTCGAGTGCCTAGATGGTCAAGACTTATGTGAGCGATTGCGACAGATGTAATTACTGTTTACAAATTTTCGTTTATTGCCGAGTACCGTCCACTTGGCCGGTCGGAAACATGGGAGGAATACAGTTCGGCGGATTAAGAAAATGATACAAAAAATGATGGAGTTAGCTTACGTTTTCTGAATGACGGTCCTTCGGACTTCGGTGAAAGGACCTTCGCTCTCGGGCCTTTTACGCTCGCTAGTACAATGTCTGTCGATTGGCCGCACACACGCTGTGTTTACAATGGTGCCGCAGATGGGTCAGATGGTCACTTTACGAGTGTGAAGAGCGCAGGGAGGATTCACGATACTTTTCGAAGTAGATAGATATGCAAATGGATGCTCGAAGAACAGAGTTGAATTATTAAACGCGGAACAGAGGTACGAATCGCGATACAAGGTTGGAGTCGATAGAAGAGATCTTTCTGGTTCGGAAGATGATGCTGAACTGAATTTTCTTTAATCCTCTGGACCTTCCTGCTCCAGATTTCCCTTCTTAGGTGGAGTAGGAGAAAAGGGGGTTTTCGTTTTTGATTCTCTCTTAACCAATCGGAGTGGTCGACGTGGGAGACAGTTCTTTGTATCTCGGAGTCTGGGCGCACGAAATTAATTACAAACAGACCAATCGGAATGAAGCTATTCCGAGCGAGTTTTCGTGGAAAAAGCGCATGGGATCGTGTTTGTTTATCTAGAGTCTAGGGCCCGGCGCCGAGTCGCCCCCGCGATAGTGCAGCTGCGATGCGCCTCGTGGCCCTTCCTTGTGCATTTTATTTTCGTCGCGGCCCGGTTTTATGACCGAGTCGAGTGGACTTTTCGGGCGATCTTGGCCTACCCTTGGTTCCCACACGGATTAGAAAATCGGAGCTCCGTTATGCCTTCGCCGGCGGGTGAACTCTGGGTCATCTGGCTTGCAGTATGATATTTTTTTGTTTTACGACTTTTCCGAGAAAGCGTGCCTAAAACTATGTTCTCGTTGAATTCGAGTGCGTAAGGAGGGTCGTACGAAAGTACGCCCGACGCTCGCTTATTATCAATAGCTTACATTGCAGCTGTGGTATGTCTAAGCTTAAGAAGATACAGGAATGTGTCGAAAAAGGTAAATGCCATATTCGTTTAATGGTTATTCACGATTTCCATGGGAAATCGCTCAGGCCAGCGTTCTCGCCGGATTGCAACAAAGTAGGAGAGAAAACGCAATATGTCTATGCGCTTTGCTCGCGACGTTACACCTCCCCCTTTTAGGATTGAGCGTCTCGCTCGATCAGGTTCGTTGGGGGTTGCAATCGAAAATATAGTGGCACGATAGTAAGATTTGGCATTGTCATTGATCGACTTACAATTTGCCTTAAATATATTCGAGGATTGGTATCTATTATGACGGTGTGACTTATAGTTATCTTGCGCTTAGAAGGTACGCATGAATTTCATTATCACCTTATAAGAAGGCGTGTGTATTTCTTTTAAAAAGATTATCCTACGAGATTTTTTTAAATTGTGTACATATGTTTTTTTTTTCTTCACTGTAAGATGTATATTTACGCGTTTTCTTCTTTCTTTATCTTTACGAATAGATACTTATTTACTCATTTTAACTTATCTTACTTGACAGGGTTAAAAGAACAATAGTAATGAGGATAGAGAAAACGTTATTAGGCATGACTAGAATGGTCGTTTTGATACTCGAATGTCTTCTCGTGCGAACTCAAAGGAAAGGATCGTGTTTTGGGAGGTCGATCGTACCTTGAACGATCGGAGATGTTAGTTTCAGAGATCATGCGTTGCAGCGCTGGTCTTGACTAGATCCTTTGGTTCGACTGAAGGAGCTATCACGAGGTTATGAAGTTCTTGACCAGTTCCACCGTTGACGTTTTCCTCTTAGGTCGTTGAGCCAGGTGCATCAGGAGGTGCGTAACCGAGTCCCGTACTGCACCGATGAGGTAGACCGACCAGCCGTAGGCTGTACGTATGGATCACCGTATCTGTGAGAAGCGTACTCGATCGAACGATGGGTAACATTCGGGTGACACCAGCGTTTGCTGTACCGAATTCAAAGAATTTTTCCCAGGTGCGATTCCAGATGGAGTCCGCTTGGTTGACAGTGTTTTAACCACTGATCCCCCGTGCCATATTGTTTATGGTAGTGGGCTGCTCTACAGGAAACATGATGTGGTTTCGTACGTTGTCGATGTCTTCTGCGGAATAGATCTCACATGGTAGTTCTGGGTTGGTGTATCACCAAGTAGACTTCGTCGTCGGCTTCATGCTTGCAGGTAGTATGGCTTTGACAGGAGCAGGTATGAATTTGTACCCGATGTCTCCGTAAAGGTAATATGGGGGAAGGAATTACAGGTTGTTTGAGTTCTTGTTTTGGTAATATATGAGTTCGAGGAGTAAGGGGATATTTTTCGTTCTCACGAGTGACAGGTTGATCGTAATATTCTTTTAACATTCTTTTAATACTCTTTTAGTCTTCTTTTAACATACTTTTAACATTCTTTAGACATTATTTTAACCTTCTTTTAACATTCTTTCAACCTGATCAGGTTTACTTCTATTGGTATACATTTGATAACGTGTAATACTTCGCTAACTAGTACCGCCATATGACTTGGAGCTTTCATTAAATTATATGTAAATTCGTCTAGTGCTTGTATCGCAGGAGATAAACTATTTTTGAAGAATTTAATATTCTCGGTTACATTATTGAATAAGTATATCGTAGTATAGCGTTTAAATTTGTTTCTGGATGTGTCGTTCATCAGATATAAATGTAGTGTTAACATTGGGCGGATATCTTTTAAATTGGTGTTAGACAATTCTTAATAGACAGCGTTGTTGTTTTTGGAAATTTGAATTTGTTTTTGAATTTCGAAGTTGTTTTTGGGATTTCATAAAAGTTATACCCCTTGATGTTTTTGAATAGTTCGATAACAGCCATCTGGAAAAACAGTGTAATTGTTGTGGTTATTTATTTAATTAGGACTAAAATCGGATTCGTCGACTCTTGGTGGTTTGTTCTTTTTGTTTTTGCTTTCAGTGTTAATGTGTGAGTATCGCAATCTGTTTTCATGCACTATTCGTGTTTTGTTATTATATTGGATTTTTACGTTACCCTTGTCCAGTTTTTCTAGAACCTTATGTGGTCCGGTATAATGGTCTCCGAGTTTACCTGGTTTCGGTCCCTTTTGGAGGTAGACGTAGTCTCCTACCTTAAAACTTTTAGGATTGGCATTTTTATCATAATATTTTTTTGAACGATGTTTGGATGAGATTAAATTTTCGTAAGCAAGGTTTCTGATTCCGTTTATTCGTGTTATCAATTCGATTAAGTATCCACGATAAGTGGGTAATTGATCTGATTCGCGAAGAGGTTCACTCGACGGGACTCTTGCTAGTTTTCCAAAGACTACCTCATAAGGAGTATGTCTTGTGCTTTCGTGAACACTGGTGTTATATGAAAGCATAGCTGGTTCCAACCATTGATCCCATTCGTTATCCTTGTCGGTATACTGTTTCAAGAATTCGGCTAGCACGTGGTGAGACCTTTCAAGGGATCCATTGGACTGGGGGTGAAACGCTGTAGTTCGGTATCGCTTTATGCGGAAGCGTTTCGCGATTCTTTTCATTAGACCGGTTAGGAAGTTACTCCCCTGATCCGTCAGTAATGCCTTGGGTGCGCCGAAAACACATATGAATCTCTTTATAAATACATCAGCGACTGTTGTCGCAAGTGCATTTGGCAGTGGGATTGCAATACAATATTTTGATAAATGGTCTTGGATTGTGAGAATGTACTCGTTTTGATTGGAAGTACGTTGCATTGGACCTACTATATCCATCGATATTTTTTCGAAAACTGTACCTGGGGTGTCGGTAATTGTCATTGGTTGCTTGGTTTTGACTCTGACTAATTTCTTTAATTGACATTCGAGACATTGTTGCACTCTCCTTTGAATGTCAGTTTTTAGATCTTCCCAGAAATATTCATGTTTAATTCTGTTATACGTTTTTGAGACACCTTTGTGTCCTCCTATCGGGGACTTGTGCATCTCGTAAAAAATGGAATCGCGTTTTTCGATCGGCACGTACTGTAATGTTCCCAAAAAAATCAATATTTTTATTGGACTGGCTTTGAACGTTTCCTTAATTATGTTGAGGACGTCGGCCCATATTAGGTGCTCGACGTGATTACTGTGGCAAATACTCAGCGATTGGAGGTTGAGATCTTCGCAAAGGTCTTTTAATTCTCTTACGCTTTCCTTAACATTTTCTGATACGAAGGACAATGATCCAGAATATTCGTCTTTGATGACTAAGGCAATATGATATTTTTTTCCGACCTTTTTACTGTAGGCTCGGCCTACTGATAAATCTTTCCAGAGGGGAAGCTTGTTTGATTCCGATAATTTTTGTGCTCCAGTGTCGCATGGTTTTCCTTGCGAGTCGATGAAATAGACTAAATTGTCGTTACGGAAATGGAATAATTCTTTCGTATCAATGCAATTGGCGAATTTAAATTTGGACATTGTTGGTTCCTCTTCAGGAGGATCTTCGTCTTCGGAAGTTAATGGATCATGAGAACTAGTGTCTGAATCTGTCGAATCGTCGGAGTTAGGATCGGCAGATTTTTTGGAATAAGGGATAGGACGTGCTTTGTGCTGGCTAGGGCCCTCAGCTGTTTTGGGGTGAACGGCCTCTCTGGGTCGTCGGGCACGCGTAGGCCCGAATATCTCGGCTTCTGTTTCCTCGTCGCTACTCTCCTCGTAGTTTATGGGTTTACAAGTGCGGCGCGCAAGGTGTCGGGGTTCGGAGTGCACGTCTACCCGTTCGGTGGTAGGTGCATCGACCCTGGTCATAGCGTTGTTGTATCCCCGGCTCGAGAACCCGGGATGGGTATTTTGGGATCGTTGCGAAATTAAGAGTTGGAACTCAAGTTCGTTGAATAGGAATATAAGTTTATTACTGGGCTGGTCTTATAATTGAATTTACAGTGTGTCGGTCGTACCTTAGGACCGAACCGTTCAAAAGCCAACCAAGGACTGTCTGTTCCTTGGTGTCTTCTCTTAATTGTCGACTCTGATTGTCGCAATTTGCCCCAGATCAAGCAACATAAGATGCTTGGTCAGGACGTGTCGCAAAGTGTCTTTTTGACGTTTGCATTTTGGCGAAAGTGCAACTCTCGCAGGGAGGGCAACAAACTGGAGTGGAGTGCAACTCTTGCAGTTTCGCAAGAGTGCAATAAACTTTTGCATTGCACAAGTTTGCGGACACAACATCCCTCCCCCTTAAAAGATCAAATCTCTCCTGGGATTTGTTTTGCATTAATGGTCGGTCCTTCGGTTTACAAATCTTTATCCATGTTCCCGTGTGATTATCCCATATATATAGTTATTATTTCTTCTTAAAATAATTCTTGCATAATTATAACACTTTTTTTTTCCAACACATTTTTCGTATGATCATTTTACACGGAACTCGTTGTTGCTGTGTTTCGCTTGATTTTTAGTGTCAATTTGGGCACGGGCAGCTTTCTTTTTGCTGACTGTGCCTCGCTTGGTTGCGCCGGCTCGGCGCTGTTTTGGTCCTCGTCGTGGACAGGTTTCCTTGCGCGCTTTATGCGGTAATAGCATACATAGGCTATTCCGAGTATTATCGGCGCGATTGTGCTTAGCGAATAGTTACCTATTATATGTTTATATGTGTTTGAATCGCTTGACTCTTTGTTTAACTTAATCTTTATGTTTTTTACGCGTTCGCTGATCCTGTTTAATTCTTTTGGATCGTTTATGATTTCGTGAGGTAATACAATTTTTGTCGATGTGTGATCGAGTATGTTCATATCTGTAGACAAGAATGATAAATTATATTGCGGTAGGAAATCGGCGTATACGTTCTGTCTTATTTCGCCGACGGTTTCTAGTCTAAAACTAGGGGCGGTGACGGAACATTTTCCGTCCAAAGCCAGAGTCCCTGCACCCGTAAGGGTCGCGTGTGCGGTTGGTTGTTTTCCGCAATGGATGAGAAGCGTTTCGGGCTCCGGTGCGACGTATAGCCACCTACCATGGCGTTCTAACGCAATAATTAGAGTGTTATTTATCTGAGCAACTCTTTGGTCGCAATTCGCATATTTATCTTTAGGTGCAATGTACAATGCCACCTCGCACGATGCGCAAGTATGAGCGGGACGCGCTGCTTGCTTTGGCCGGCAATAATAATGTGACGCTACGGCCTTACAATTTTCTAAATCATTTTTTGTTATGTGTAAGCACGATTCTCTTGTGGCTTCGACCGCGACAAGGTCATTCTTTATTTCTACAAAATGATAACTATGATTTTTTATTTTGGCAGGCAGAGGATAGGCTTTGCTGATTTTATATTCCTCAGTGCCAATTAACGGTATTTTTATTATAAGTACCATGTACGTTTTCGTACTATACGTGCCTACTTCTGACAACTCCAATAATGTTGGCATTTGCGCGTAGTTTATCGCGGTAGGGAACGTATGCCCTATTGGCAAATTGGGTAAAGCGTCAGTCAAATAATTTGTCAGTTGTCTTGGAGATAGTATGCTTGGGCTGACCATTCCTCTCGTGAGTCCTATTAAAAAATTAACTATTTGTCGTACGTCATTCAGTAATGATTCTACGATAAGGCTTACAGCCGCTATTCGTTCATCCAATTGTTGCCGGGTGTTTTGGTCGTTGTACTGGTTGACCACCCGTTGTTCGATCTGTTTCACGAGAGCTTGTAGCACCTTCTGATTATCCTCCAAACGGTTTGATGATCGATCAAAAAGATCTATTGTTGAGTTCAAAATTTGCACATTTTCCTTCAAGGCGTCTTCTACTGTTTTTTGCTTTTTATTTATTTTGTTTATTTCGTTGCTGATTTCGGATGCGTCTTGTGCATCCATATTTCCTGTGATTGCTTTTATTATTTCCCCTAATCCGTCTATCAAGCCTCGTCGATAACGAATTTTTTTTAATTCCTGTTATGTCGTATGCGGCTTGTAGTTCGTTGTTGATTTTATCGACCATGCGAGTCGTTGTTTTTGTCGCCATATGACAGAGTAAGTTGGCCCGCAGGTCTTGAGCGCATAGGTCTACTATTTTCTTCATGGCTTCGGTGATCTGCGCTTCCTGTTCCGCTATTCCATTTAGATCCATTTTTACCGCTAGTTTCCACACCTCGCGGGTTATTGACATGGTCCCGATTTCTTCATAAAAAATTCCGGGTGAGACCGTAAACTTTTCTATCCGGTATGATTTTTCCGGCGTATCAGCTTCACCTGAGCTCGACCCTGGGGCCAGAGATAGTAACCTGCGAAAATGATTCGCGTGGTTAGATACTTCGGACCTGTCGTTTTTTTTTTTTTTTTTGAATAGGGAATTTCTTTAAATGTACATATAAGCCTATTATTTTATCTTTAGAATTCTTTAATTCTTTTCATTGAAGACTTTCGACTTGGGCTCGTTGCTGAGTCCTGAGTTTATTGCTCTTCCTTTTCTGCAATTCTGCGTTTTCGTGCTTTGATCGGGTCGCTCGTTCAGTGCTCGAACGGCGACGTTTTCAGTGTTACTTCGACTTTCGACAGGAAACAACGATTTATCGGTAAGTTTTTATACTTCTTTGCTTTCTTTTCATACCTTTTTGCACGACTATTTTATTGTAATTTTACTTTTCTTCCCCTTTTCTCAGATAATTATAATGGACTACTCCCGGTATGAGGGTGAAACGGTAGTCTTCGGAGCTGAGGAGGATGGCCTGGAATTTGTTGTTGTGAGTAGAGCAATTCCCCCTCCTTTGCGTTTTTTTTTTTTTTTTTGAAAATGTCTTCCTTTTAATGTATTTTCTTGTTTCTTTTTCCTTTTAGACCGCTCGGACTCCGAAACGGACGCGTCCCTCCTCGAAAGGGTGGTGGCGGCGGCTGTTTATCCAGCACGCTGTCGGAGTTCGCCGCCGTCGCGCCCAGGTCCGGGCCAATTTACAAAAACTCTGGGCCGAGGACCCTGAGAGTGTGGAGGCCATGGAGTGGGGCTGGGAGCCGGCCGATTTGTTCGGGTTATGCCGGCTCTTCTATGACAGCCTGGAGGAGGGTTGGTGGCTCACTCGGCCCACCATGTGGTGGCTGCCGGCCCTTTTTCCCTTCCCGGGGTCGGAACCGGACCCCATTTGGGTGTTCGGTTGACACGACGTTCAACGGCAAAATATATATATAATTAACATATATAATATTCATAATATTGTAACAATATATTGCCTTCCTCTCTTTTTAAATATGTGTTTGCATTGTGCATTTTATTTTTCCCTTCCTCTTTTCAGGGCATCTTGCGGGAGAGCCTCTGTGGCCTCCCTCGATTATTATATTAAGCATTATTTTTTTCTCTCTTGTCTCCCCTTTTTTTTTATGCGCGCTCTCGTCTTCCGCACTTCCTGTGCGATATATATATATATTCCCCCTTTTTTTTTTGATGACGGGGCTTCGTGCGGTCGAGCCGCGGCCCCCCTTTCTCCGCCCACCCGCTGGCCATCGAGACGGCTAGTGGGTGATATATTTTTTTAGGCGGTTCGCGTGTACGCGTGTTTCTTTGCGTCCGCGGCCGATACGGTAGGTTTCTCCTGCCTCTCGGCTTCGGATCGTGTAAGGCCCTACCCATTTCGGGGTAAGCTTGGCCGATCTGCCCCTCCTCACGGTCTCGTCGTAGAGGAGGACTTTATCACCCGGGCGGTACTCTACTTTACCGGCCGTGTGATCGTATTGATGCTTCGATTTCTCCTTTCCTTTTTTCAGCTTTTCTTGTGCCTGTTGCCATGACGCCCTCAGGCGTTCACGTAATTCTGCTGCATAATCGTCGTACGAATATGTTGCTCTCGGTATTTCTTGCAACGCGGTCGGTAATTTAGCCTCTTTACCGAATACCAATTCATACGGTGTAATACCTGTAGCCGTGTGTGGCGTGGTATTATATGTGAACATGGCGTATGGTATCCATTCGTCCCAGTCCCTTTGATCCTCATGTACAAAATTTTTCAGGTATTCCGCAAGGGTCCTATGGGATCTTTCCAGGGCTCCATTCGATTGCGGATGGTATGCCGTGGTTTGCAACTTCTTTATTTGTAAGAGATCACACATTTCTTTAAATATGTTGCTTAGAAAATTTGTGCCTTGATCCGAAAGGATTTCGGACGGGGCACCAAATTTACAAATGATTTCCGTTACAAGGGCCTTTGCTACCGTTTTGGCTTCTTGGTTTTCTAACGGAATTGCTGCACTATATTTTGTTAATAAATCCTGGAAAGTCAGGATGTATTTGTTGCCTTTTTCTGTAACAGTCAAGGGACCTACTATATCGACAGCACATTTTTCGAACGCTCGGCCCGGTGTGTCTGTTATGACCATCGGTACCTTCGTATTTTTTCCCGATTTATTTCGCTGACATTTGTCGCACTCTTGAATGTGTGCGGTGACGTCTCGTTTCATTCCCGGCCACACATACTGTTGTCGTATTCGCTGCAGCGTCCGTGTGATGCCTTGGTGCCCACCTAGAGGGGCATCGTGATATTCTTGCATTATCTTCTCTCGGTCTTCCTTGCTGGGAGTACATACGCCAATGCTGCCGTTTTCTTCGTCGCTCGTGCTCGTGCTCGAGCATCGCGACTCTTTTAACTCACGGGGAGATTCCCCCTGTGCCGCGCTTCCCCAGGCGGCTTCTTCTCCACGTGCTGCCTCGTAGCACGGGGAGTTGTATTCTCGGCCTCTCCGCTTTGTGCGGATATTCGTAGCGCTGTCCTTCTTTTTGCGCTCTCTCTCTCGGGCGCTCTTGCTCGTGTTGCCTCTGTCCGAATCCATATTGTCGGACTCGGTCTCTTCCCTCTCACTTGCGTAACTACTGGCGGCCATACTGTCTTCCTTTATTATTTCTCTCGCGCTGCCGCGCGGAGTCTTCTTTCTTTCTCTATTTAATTTTTCTTGCTCACTTTTGCCTGTATCTTCTTGTGCTGTCGCGCTACCGCATTTCCTTATATTTTTTCCTTTATTATTTTTCTCTGTTTCACTACCGCGCCTTTGTGTAATTTTTTCTTTCTCTTGTGCTTGAGCTCGTGTCAAGGCATATATGCGGCTTAACGCATCTGCGTTCGTGTTTGATTTTCCCGTTTTATATTGGATCTTATAGTTATATTCCTCCAATTTTATTCGCCATCTCATAAGCCTTGATCCTGGATCCTTTACGCTGAATAACCATGTCAATGGTTTGTGATCCGTAATTATGGTGAATTTTGTGCCATAAATATACGGTCGAAATTGATGTACTGCCCATACGATTGCAAGCAGTTCCTTCTCTGTAGTCGAATAGTTAGTTTCGGCTTTGTTGAGAGTTCGGCTTGCGTAACATATGGGTAAATCCTCTCCAATTTTCCCTTGAGACAGGATTGCACCAATTGCCTTATCCGAGGCATCCGTGGTCACGATAAACGGTTTCGTGAAATCAGGATACTGGAGTATGGGCGCCGTTGTCAGGGCTTCCCTTAAATGGTCAAATGAGCTTTGGCATAATTCGGACCATTCGAATTTGACACTCTTTTTGATCAAATTCGTCATTGGTTTAGCGATCTTGGAAAAATCTTTAATGAATCTACGGTAGTACCCGGCTAGTCCCAGGAATGATTGTATTTCTTTTACATTTCTCGGTATTGGGAAATTTTTTACCGCTTTTAGTTTTTCAGGGTCAGGTTTCACACCGACTTCTGTTATAATATGACCGAGATATTGCGTTTCCTTTCGCATAAATTCGCATTTCTTGGGTTGTATTTTTAAATTAGCCTCTCTTAGCCGCGTCAGCACTTCACGTAACCGGTTGTCGTGCTCGGCGAGTGAGGCTCCGTGTATGACAATATCGTCCAAATATACGTAGCATTTTAGGCCCTGCAAACCGGCCAATACTGCGTCCATTAATCTTTGGAACGTAGGAGGTGCATTTTTTAAACCAAATGGCATTCGATTATACTCGTAATGCCCTAGCGGCGTTGAAAAAGCCGTTTTCGGTTTATCTTCCTCCGCCATTGGGATTTGATGAAATCCCGAAGCGAGGTCGAGGGTCGTGAAGTATTTTGCCTTTCCCAACTGGTCCAGTATCTCTGCGATATTGGGCAGGGGGTAAGAGTCGCCTTCTGTAGCCTCGTTTAATTTCCGGAAGTCAACGACCACCCTTTTTTGGACTATTCCGTCCGCATCTGGTTTTTTCGGCACGACGAGCAAAGGGGCATTCCATGGGCTCGTGCTGGGGCGGATTATATCCTCTTCTAGCATTTTTTGTGCCTGTCGTTGAATTTCCTTTTTGTGCTCCTCCGGCAGTCGATAAGGTCGCACCTTTATCGGCATTGTCCCGTCCTTGAGGGGTATCCGATGTTCGACTGCTTTTGTACAACCTAGTAGTTCTCCTTCGAGATGAAATACGTCGGGGAATTCCTCGCAGATTTCTCGCAAAATTTCTTCTTCTTCTGTGTTTAAATGCGAGTTCCCCTTAACCTCGCGTCATAATTTTTCCATCCTTTTCTTTCGTATTTCCGCGTTTTTTTCGGCGTCTTCTTGAGTTTCCTCTTCTTTCTTCTGTTTGTCACAGTTTTCTTTTCCCAGGCTAACCTTGTCGATTTCCATTTTTTCCAGCTCGACCGTAGGTCTTTTAATAATTTGCTCTTTCTCGAGCACATTCATTATTATTACAGGGCAAGTGTTTGCCTCTGCCTTCACGATGGCCTTTCCCATCGTGATTCCCTTTTGGATTTTTTGTTCACTTGTAAATCCTTGGCCTTTTTCCATCGTCCTCGCCTGCACAATACATTCTGAGCGGGCGGGTATTTTTAAATATTTTGTGCCGTGTACAAACGGTATTTTGTGCCCTCGAATTTCTATCATTTTTCCTCCTAATATATTTATTCCCTTTTCGACTATACAGTCCATTCCAAGGAGTCCATCTACTGCTAACGGTACTTCCTTGCCGACCACGTGGAACTTGTGCGTTATCACAGCGGCCGGGGTGTCCAGTTTCAGCTCAGCTGTGCAGAGCGTGCGAAACGCCTTGCCCCCGAGGCCGTGAAGTTCTATTATCTCGTCCCCGATGGGTGTTTCCAGATCCAGCTCATTCACCTTTACTATGCTGCACTGGGCCCCTGTGTCACAACGGAGCGTCAGCATTTTGTCGCGAGCCTGCTTTGACGTTATATGTAGGTCACTGGCATGCACTCGCGGCAGCTGAGCGCTGACGTGGTAAATTCTTCTCGGCGCCTTGTCATTGTGTACATATGGCTTTCCGAGTAGAATGTCCATTATTTTTCTTTGCGAATATTTTTTCTCGTTCACTTGAACGCATTTTGTTTCTTTCTCTATTGAGAGAACACCGACTGCTAATGAACTGACGGTTCTTTTGGGCGCATTTTCTTGGGTTTTTTCATTTGGCCTATACTCATTTTGTTTTCTTGGGAACTTGTTGTTTGGTGCGTAATTGTAACGCTTCTGTTGATAACTCGGGCCTTGCCATCCTGGCCGTCGTCTACAGTCGTTGTATCTGTGACCCGGTTTTTTGCAATAATTGCAAATTATTTCTGCTTGATTAATTGTTTTCGTTGGCACTGGCAAGCTATAACGCGCTTGTGTTTGCGCCTGATGCGACGCAGGCCTTTGAAATGGGAACGATTTTCGCCCCTCGTGGGCGTGTGACGGCGCGGACTGTCCGCTACTGTGGGATACGCTCTTCGCGATAGTTTTTGTTCCTTCGACCGATTTTTCCTCTTCGATTGCTCCTCGGATTGCTTCTCCTAAGTCGTGGTACCCGCGTGACCTGACCATTATCTGCAGGTCCTTGCGAAGTCCGTGTTCGAAATTGTTTAGGGCAAAATGCCTAATTAGCTGTTCGATTGCTTGTCTACCAATTTCGGAATTGACCATGGGCGTGCAACCCTTGATTAAATCCATCATTATAGATTCGACGCGGTTTGCGTAAGCTTGTACAGTCTCGTCATGTTTTTGTCTACAGGAATTGAATTCGATTTGTAGCGCAGGGACTGTTCGCTTCGCCTCGTACAGTGATTTTAACAACGTTAGCAAATCGTCGAACGTCTCGATGTTTTTGTAACGCAGGTCCGCCGCGGCTTTGCCTTGTAATTTGAGATGCAATATAGCTTGTAATAAATCCGCGACATTTTCGGGACGGACCCGAGTTGATGCGTATTTTATTGCTCTTATAAAATCTGTAACGGCTTCCGGTTTTGATGCGTCGAATACGGGGATGCTCATTCGAGCCTCTTTCATTGACATATAGTCGTCGTGTTCGGCCATTGTTACTGTCCGTTGATTTAATAGCGTAAAATCTTGGTGATTTAATTCGCGATTTCTTTCGGTTTCAACGGGATTAAATGTTTCGTCAGCACTGGACGACGCGTCTGACGAATTGTGTTCCGAAGGCTGATTATGCTGACGCTTCGGATTTAAATATTTCGCGTACGTTACGGGAGTCAAATCTAGTTTTTCTGTGCTTGGACTTTCCCTACGACGCTTTCGGCCTAAATCACTCTCACCGTCGTAACTTACGACAGTGTTAAAAAACGAATCTAACGATCGCGATAGTTCGTCTCTCCCGGGCAATCGATACCGGTCTGCTTTTTCTTCGTCCGACATAGACGAATTCTCTGGCTTTGGAGGAGTTTATTTAATAAATGTTCCGTCACTTACAGGTAGATGATCGCAAGATGCATGCTGATTGATGATCTTCTGATCGTCCTGGTCTTCGTTCCTTCGTTTCGTACTCTGCTTCTGGGTACGATTTTTCTGATTGTTGAGTCCTTCTTCCGTTGATCCTCGGGATCCGGGTTTTCTGGGATTGGCTCTGCTTGGCCTTTCCTCTGGATTTCTCTTCCGACTCGGTCGGGATGTCTCACTCCAGCACACGAGTTGACTCGGTCACTCGCTCATGGTGCTTGAGTGGTTGTTGTGCGTGTCCACACACAAGGAACGAACTTTTCGGCAAATCCCACCGCTGCCACCAATGTTGTATCCCCGGCTCGAGAACCCGGGATGGGTATTTTGGGATCGTTGCGAAATTAAGAGTTGGAACTCAAGTTCGTTGAATAGGAATATAAGTTTATTACTGGGCTGGTCTTATAATTGAATTTACAGTGTGTCGGTCGTACCTTAGGACCGAACCGTTCAAAAGCCAACCAAGGACTGTCTGTTCCTTGGTGTCTTCTCTTAATTGTCGACTCTGATTGTCGCAATTTGCCCCAGATCAAGCAACATAAGATGCTTGGTCAGGACGTGTCGCAAAGTGTCTTTTTGACGTTTGCATTTTGGCGAAAGTGCAACTCTCGCAGGGAGGGCAACAAACTGGAGTGGAGTGCAACTCTTGCAGTTTCGCAAGAGTGCAATAAACTTTTGCATTGCACAAGTTTGCGGACACAACAGCGTTGTCGCCAGATGTTTCGTTTTCTCGTTGTGACGGTTTTCCTAATTCCGGGGATGCATCGTTTTTTGCTCGTGAGCGAGTGACAACGTTTATATTTTCTTCACAGGGAATGGGATGGACTTCAGCTTGAGTTGTGAAAGTTGTGGGATTATCGTTTTCCTCATCGCTATCACTAGTCTCTTCTAATTGGCGTGCTAAATCTTGTAACGTGATTTTTGAATTTTCGATTTGTTCCTGTTGACAATTGGGTATAGTTTTGACATCTTCTAATTTTTCTATCGGGTTTCGGGATAAGGCGTCAGCGTTTGAGTTAAGTGGGCCGGGCTTGTAGACGACTTCGTAGTCGTATTCGGAAAGTTTGAGTCGCCATTTGAGTACACGCGCGTTAGCGTCTTTAGCAGTTCTGAACCGAACCAAGGGCTTATGATCGGTAACGAGCGTGAACCTTCTACCATAGATATAAGGACGGAAGGCCTTCACGCCGTGAACGATTGCCATGGCTTCCTTCTCGTATGTATCGTACCGAAGGGCTGCGCCACGTAATACGCACGATGTGTACGCTATGGGTTTATCTTTTCCTATTTCTCCCTGTGACAGGACTGCGCCCAGAGCGTATCCGGAAGCGTCTGTCGTAATAATAAATGGTTTATCGAAATCGGGGTACTGGAGGATAGGGGCTTCGCATAATTTATTTTTAAGAATTTCGAATGCTGTTTGCGTTTCGTTCGTCCATTCAAAGTCGGTTATGTCCTCTAAGAGATGAGTTAGAGGTTTTGCAATTTTTGAAAAGTCCTTTATGAACCTGCGATAATATCCTGTTAAACCCAAGAATTGGCGGATATTTTTAACGTTTTTTGGAATAGGAAATTCTTTTACTGCCGACAATTTGTTTGGGTCTGGTTTTAATCCATCTTTTCCAATTATGTGACCGAGGTAATTTACTTCTGGTCTGAGAAATTCGCATTTATCCGGTTGTAGTTTGAGGTTAGCCTTACGCAATCGTTCCATTAATTTGTGAATTTTGTCACCGTGTTCTTCTAAGTCTTTCGCGTAAACTACGATATCGTCAAGATAAACAAAGAGGGATACTCCTTGGAGTCCGCTGAGCACAACATCCATTAAGCGTTGGAAGGTCGCCGGAGCATTTTTCAGCCCGAAAGGCATTCGGGTGAATTCATAGTGCCCGTATGGCGTGGAGAAGGCTGTCTTTGGTTTATCCTCGAGGTTCATCTCGATTTGATGAAAACCGGATGCTAAATCGAATACGGAGAAATAGGTTGCGTGTCCTAATTGGTCCAGAATGTCAGTGATATTCGGTAAAGGGTAAGAATCGCCGATTGTTTTCTCGTTAAGGGCTCGGAAGTCTATTACCATCCGCCAACGTTTATTGCCGTTGGAGTCCGGTTTTTTCGGTACTATCCAAACAGGACTGTTATTTGGGGATTCCGAGTGGTTTATGATATTTGATTCTAGCAGCTCATCTACCTGACGCTGGACTTCGCCTTTAAGGGCTTGTGGGAACCTATACTGTTTGGTGTTGATTGGGAGGTTGTCGACTGTAGGAATTTTATGTTTAAGTACGTGGGTAGCTCCCAGTACTTCGTTTTTTATATGGAACCGATCTGAATACGTTTCGATAATTTCTTCGACATGTTTTAATTCTTCGTCTCCCAAGTGATCTAGACGTAAGAGATTCTTGATTATTTCTGAACGCTCTGGATTTTTTTCGATTATACGCGATGTTGACTCAGAGGTGGAAATGCAAGTTGCGTTTGTTTCTAAAATTGTTTTTACATTAAGTTTTTACATTAAATCTTATTTTGGTTTTGATGTTTATTTTGATTCGTTGTAAATTTTTCGTTTTTCTCGTTGTTTAGTTTTTCGATTGGTGTTGATTTTTTGCTTTTTGCGTTTTCGTTTTTGTTTGATTTTGGTTTTTTATTTTGATCGTTTTTTGATTTTTTATTGGATTTTGTTCTTGTTCTTTCCTCGCTACAGAAATTTTTATTTGATTTTCCTTGGTCATCGCTTTCATTAGAGCGAAGGCAAGGTTTTGTTTCGACGTTTTTCGCCGAAATTTTTGGATTGGCCTCTATTGGGCTCTGGATTGACGTGATTGTCTTGCAATCTACGCCTGGAATAGAAGGATCACGAGGGATGGAACTGGAACTGGAGGTTGTCGTGCAACCGGATTTTGTTTTGGTTTGTTTTTGATTTTTGGTTTTTATTTGGTTTTTCTTCGTCTTCGCTCTCGCTGGAGCGTTGACAAAGTTCTATTTCGACATTTTTTGTCGATGTTTTTGGATTGGCCACTACTGGGCTCTGGACCGGCGTAGTTGTCATGCAATCTATGTCCGAATTAGGATTAGAATCGCGAGAAATTGGAATAGCATTGCGAGAAATAGGATTGGAACTGGAGATTGTCATGCAATCTGGATTTGATTCGATTTTCGTCAGGTCTTCGACAATGTCAAATTCCTGTAGATTTATGACTGGCACGCGCAGTCTTACGACATCATTTGTAGTATTGAAAACTTTCAAATGGGCCTTTCCGTGGGTGTTTGTTACCAGGCAGTCGCCGGCGTAAACACCCTGGCGGATTTTTAAAGGCGGGATATACCCTTCCTTTAACGTGCGGTTTTCGACTTTCACATGGAAGGTTGTTTCCGAACGCGCGGGGATTTCGATCACCTCGTCGGGTTCGTTTGTTCGTTCGAACGGCCATGCCTTGTCTTCAAACTCGAGACATTCCGTCTTGAAATTTAGTTTTGATTTTGTAGCGAAAAAGAATCGGGACCCCAATAAACCGGGGTAGGGAAGTTGCACCTCGTCAGGTATGATGTGGAATAAAGTTTCGAAATTCAGTATTCGTATCGTTACACTACCCAACGTGAGGATCGGTGGTTCGGCTATTCCTTTTAATTTTATGATATCCTCCTCGTTGATACTTGGGAAATTTTCTGTATATTCTTTCTTAATTAGGTTTGGAATAGCGCCACTGTCCAGCAACATTGATATTTTTCCTTTTGCCGGATGCGTTCCGATACACACCGAGGGTAGTTTGTCGAAATTTTCTGCATTTATTGTGTAGGTAGGATGGGTTCGATCGGTGGGATCGTTACGACCGCGGTCACCGGACGCTTTGGGATCGGAGAACCTCTCGGCGCGTCCGCCCGAGGGGTGTTCAAGCCGTTTCCCGGCTGATTTCGTGAGTTATTAAATTCGCGGGTACGACGAATTTCGATAACGTGCCCCACCCTTTTGCAGTACCGACAAACGTTCGAGTTGGGGTTAGTCGGCTCGGTTTTTAATTGGAAACATTTATCAGCGGTATGCCCGATTTTTTTGCAAATTTGGCATTGAGGACCGGCCGACTGTCGTCGCCAGTCTGTTGTGAAGTTTGTGAACCTGCCTTGCGAGTTGCATTTATCGGCCGTGTGTCCTGGATTTTTGCACAATTGGCAATTTGTGGAGTGGGAATTCTGATTGGCATAACACCGATCTGCGGTGTGACCGGGTTTTTTACAGATTTGGCAAGAGACAGAGCTTTGCTCATTTGGTACGTTTCGGCATTCATTGGCACTATGGCCTTGATTTTTGCAGATCTGGCATGTGAGGGACCCGAATCGACAAGCTTCGGTTGAATGATTGTCCTTTTTGCAAATATTGCATATTTTAACTGCTTGTGTTGGAACGGGTTTTTCGAGTCTAGTGGTGTTTGCTTGCAATTCTTTCCGCGCATTAACCTCACGTTCGATTTTTATCGCGTGTTCGATCGCGTCTTCAATTAGGTCGCACTGGCGGAGTCGTTGTTCAATTTCCCCTTTTAAGCCTCGTTTAAAACACGTTAGGCAATAATCGCTCACCATGATCTTGAAAGCGGGATCGTCTGTGCCATTGTTAACTAATTTTCGCGCCTCAAGTATCTCTCTTGGCTTTTTCTTAATTTTTGAAATGAAATCTACGACATTTTCGGTGTCCGTTTGGAAAATTGTACCGAGTTCTCCTAACAATTGCATTTCGGATTTGTTTGGTGTATATATTTTCTTTAGGAATTTTGTGAGTTCTTCTATCGTTTCGAATTTTGTCCCATGTATCGCTTCTCTAGCTTGATCTTTTAATTTGTTTCTAGCTAATTTGGCTAAATATTTTTCAGCTTCGGGGGGAAGCATGTCTTTTGCATCTTCGCACCCAGTGATAAATTCTGACAAAGGGATATTTTTTCCATCGAATTCGGGCACGCAACTTATTGCATCTTTAAGGGAGATTAACTGATTTGTTCCTAACGTCGTCATTGTTACTGTGTTTTTTATTTCGGTTTTACGAGGTAAGTTTAATGTTTTTATTGATCTTTTTGGAATAGATTCGAGACCAGGCAATAATTCTACGTTGGAACTTCTCAGTGAATATCCTGATTGTTCAGCTGGGTCTTCAGTAATGTTTAGATTTAATGAGCTAGTTGATTCGTCGTCAGACATTGGGTTAATTAACACATTTCCTTTTTATAATCCCGGACGAGCCCCCAAAAATTAATATGTCACATCCGGAAGGGATGAGAGCATAAACTTTCGTTTCCCTCTTTCTTGCCTACGCCAAGCGCAATAGCACGGGATGAGGGTAAAAGGAGAATGTGTGAAACGGGTGTTCTAGGTCTCGAGTGCCTAGATGGTCAAGACTTATGTGAGCGATTGCGACAGATGTAATTACTGTTTACAAATTTTCGTTTATTGCCGAGTACCGTCCACTTGGCCGGTCGGAAACATGGGAGGATTACAGTTCGGCGGATTAAGAAAATGATACAAAAAATGATGGAGTTAGCTTACGTTTTCTGAATGACGGTCCTTCGGACTTCGGTGAAAGGACCTTCGCTCTCGGGCCTTTTACGCTCGCTAGTACAATGTCTGTCGATTGGCCGCACACACGCTGTGTTTACAATGGTGCCGCAGATGGGTCAGATGGTCACTTTACGAGTGTGAAGAGCGCAGGGAGGATTCACGATACTTTTCGAAGTAGATAGATATGCAAATGGATGCTCGAAGAACAGAGTTGAATTATTAAACGCGGAACAGAGGTACGAATCGCGATACAAGGTTGGAGTCGATAGAAGAGATCTTTCTGGTTCGGAAGATGATGCTGAACTGAATTTTCTTTAATCCTCTGGACTTTCCTGCTCCAGATTTCCCTTCTTAGGTGGAGTAGGAGAAAAGGGGGTTTTCGTTTTTGATTCTCTCTTAACCAATCGGAGTGGTCGACGTGGGAGACAGTTCTTTGTATCTCGGAGTCTGGGCGCACGAAATTAATTACAAACAGACCAATCGGAATGAAGCTATTCCGAGCGAGTTTTCGTGGAAAAAGCGCATGGGATCGTGTTTGTTTATCTAGAGTCTAGGGCCCGGCGCCGAGTCGCCCCCGCGATAGTGCAGCTGCGATGCGCCTCGTGGCCCTTCCTTGTGCATTTTATTTTCGTCGCGGCCCGGTTTTATGACCGAGTCGAGTGGACTTTTCCGGCGATCTTGGCCTACCCTTGGTTCCCACACGGATTAGAAAATCGGAGCTCCGTTATGCCTTCGCCGGCGGGTGAACTCTGGGTCATCTGGCTTGCAGTATGATATTTTTTTGTTTTACGACTTTTCCGAGAAAGCGTGCCTAAAACTATGTTCTCGTTGAATTCGAGTGCGTAAGGAGGGTCGTACGAAAGTACGCCCGACGCTCGCTTATTATCAATAGCTTACATTGCAGCTGTGGTATGTCTAAGCTTAAGAAGATACAGGAATGTGTCGAAAAATGTAAATGCCATATTCGTTTAATGGTTATTCACGATTTCCATGGGAAATCGCTCAGGCCAGCGTTCTCGCCGGATTTCAACAAAGTAGGAGAGAAAACGCAATATGTCTATGCGCTTTGCTCGCGACGTTACAACGGGAATATTCTTGCCGTCAAACGCGGGGATTGGTTAGTATATATCGCGGGATGTTGAACCTCCGTACGCCATATCATTAACGCCTTTGATTTCGCTTTCGAAATATTGAAAGTTTGTAAAATTTTATTTTTCGAATATTGGAAGTATGGTAAGTTTTCGATTTTCCTTCTGTTTTCAATATTTATAGTGTGTAGAGAAAATGTCAATTTCGAAATATCTAAAGCTTATAAAAAATGTTTTGAATATTGCGAGTTCGAAAGGTTTTCAATTTCCGTTTTTTCTCCCTTTCCAAATATTTATTACGTATGAACAGTTTCGTTTTCTTCGAACCATTTCTTTTCTCGTTTTTGTTTTAGAGTTTGTATCATTTCATTTTTCGGGTTGTACGGTTTGAGACATTTCCAATTTTCTTTTTTTATATACTTACAATATATAAAAAATGTTGTTTCCTTCGAGGTATTTAAAATTTATAAAATGTTGTTTCTCTTGAAATATTTAAAGTTTGGAAAATTTCAGTTTCCGGGTTTTACAAGTTTGAAAAATTCTCAATTTTCGTTTTTATTTTCTATTTTGTCAAATGTTTATAATGTGTAAATAAATTTAGTTTTTTTTCGGATTTTATAGATTTGACAAATTTTCAGTTTTCGTGCTTCTCTTTTTTCACATATTTATAATATGTCAAAATGGTGTTCTCTTTAAAATATTTCGAGTTTGCAAAACTTTATTTTTCGAATGTTGAGCGTTTGAAGAGTTTTCAATTTTCTAGTTTTTTTTTTAAATTTTATAATGTACGAAAAGTTTGCTTTCTTCAAAACATTTAGAATTTATACAATTTTATTTTTCGAATTTTACAAATTGCTTCCTATGCAAATGAAAAGGCGAAGGGGACGCAGAGACGACGAAGTTTCGCTACGCGTGTGTTTGTGCGCTTATTGTGTGCATGAGCGAGTGCAATAGTGGTAGGAAGCGAAAAAGAAATAATGAATAGCGTATTGCGTTTTCAATACGCACATATTGAGTTTTATCGATGTGACAAGAAAGCGATATACGTTCATGTATCACATGGGTTCTGGCGATGTCGGATGCTTACACACACTCTAATGTGTGGAGAAAAACGTATTTCGTTGCCACTCTTAGGTGAGGGCTTGAGAATAATAGAGAAAAAAGTGAGTTTCAAAATTACTTACAGTGCCGTGATGATAAGGAATAATTTCAAAAAAACGCCTTGAGTCCAGTTATTCCTTTCCTTCCTTCTATATTGTCCGTGTGGTTGAATAAGTTCGTTTTTATATTCCGTGAATGAGTTAGTGAGTTCCTTTTGTTTTCCGTGAGTGAAAGCCTTTTGTTTTTCGTCTCGTCCGTGTGTGTTGCTTGAAAGTTGAACGCTTGGATTTTGTGTGCGAGTGTCTGAGGTGTTTTTTTTCCTTTTTTTTTATAAAACTTTGAGCGGGGTGTACGGGCCCGCTAAATTTTATTCACTTTTCGCGAACTTTTGCGACACAAGGGGGCGTTTCGCGAATCCCACTTCTGACACCAATTTGTAATGGTCGAACGGATGATTAAAGATTGCGCGAATTGATCAAGAGAGAGACAAGACTATTGCGATTTTGGACCTTTATTCGTAATTCGACTGGGCGAGGGAGTGCACGTTAAGGGTTCTGGGAAGACTGCTGGCTCTCGGTCCAGCAGGAGGAAGCGTGATTGAGTGGAGGGGCCTTAGGAAGGTGGAAGGGATACCACGCGCGAGTATTGCGAAGCGCGTGGGCTCGGGAACAATGGGACTAGGAGAGAGAGAGAGAGAGAGAGAGAGAGAGAGAGAGAGAGAGAGAGAGAGAGAGAGAGAGAGAGAGGTGCGGAAGAGGATTTCTGGGAAGAAAGATTTAGATTCTGGTATTTCTGGGAAGGAAGAGATGAGATCTGTGGAAACGGTTGATGCGAGTGCGTAGGAATGGGTTTTATAGATTGTAGTCGTGTGGGACCGTGACACGTACGTTAATTTAAATATAATAATAAATCAAAAAGACAACTTATTTATCTTCTAAAAAATTGTTTTCGCTTTACTCACACCCGTCCCTATGCCAAATAAATTGAAATTCACAAAATTAAGCGGAAATATATTTATATTCGTATTATTATATTCATCCTCATACGTTCATCAAGCGATAAAGCATTATCCTCAAAAAAGTTAATCATCTACCAGGCCGCGAATCGTAAGTGCCAGAAAGTCCAATTTTAACACAAGCGATAAGATGGTCCCGTTGGTAGCGTTCCTGGCTTCGGTTCGCAGGGGCGCGGGATCGTTCCCCGCTTTCAGTACGGTCGATGGACGCTCTCAGTACATTCGACGGACCATCTCATAGCTTGTAGTATAGGTGCACTTTCTGGCACTTACGATTCGCGGCCGGATGGATGATTTACTTTTTTTTGTGCATAATGCTTTATCACTTGATGAAAGTATGAGAATAAATATAATGATACGAATCTAAATATATTTCCGCTTACTTTTATAAATTACAATTTATTTGGCATAGAGTCGGGTGTGAGTAAAGCGTAAACAATTTTTTAGAAGATAAATAAGTTGTCATTTTGATTTATTATTATATTTAAATTAACGTATAAACTAAAAAATAAGCGATTGGATTGCGCGATACATTTTTTTGTATACATTAATAACGCAGAGAATCAAGAGCTAAATAAGCATTGAAATCATCTATCACATTACTATCGAATCACATTGCTTTTTCCCTCGAAGCCTTCGTTTTGGCTTTGCCGCACATAAAGGTACTCAGCGTCCATGTATTGGTGTAGCTGCCGATGGCGCGGTCGGGAAACTTCGACCGCGCTCTTTCCGAAGATGTCCGAGCATCGCTCGCTCACGGACACGCGCTACTATAATTGTCTGATGGGCGCGTATGAGACTAGAGAGGAGGTAACTTTCACGCGCAATCTGGCTGCACTGCGCGCGGCCCTTTTACGAAAAGCAGACTCATGCATGATACGCTGCAATTGGAAGTGTGCTTTGAACGTTCTTCGCGGCAATATACCTCTCAAGACTGGTCAGAGGAAAAAACTATGCCGCCACGTTCACCTTCTTCGTCGCTTAGCCTCGAAAAACGAATGCTGGAAGAGTAAAAAGAGGTTTGTCGTTCAAAGCGGTGGATTTTTACCTCTTATACTTGCTCCCATACTAGGTACTGTGTTGTCCAATCTAATTGCCGGTCGTGAATGATGGAGCATGCCCGAAAAATGGTTCTCGTATCTGAGGAAAATCTATTACAGCTCAGTAGTCACAGGCAGCATAATTTTACGAATGATAACGAGGGGATGTCAACGAAGCACGCAGAGAAAACAATTGAGGCGACTCTCAGCAGATTGGATGCGGAAATGAATGAGATTCTGAAATCTAATGCGTACGCGGATGAACGTGAAAAGTGGCAGGCATATTTGAGTGTGCTACAACGGTATTTGCGTTTCGCTTATGAGGAACGAGCACATTAATACCATGCTCTTATGAAAAAGAAAAAAAAAGTAGCGCGCAATTCACCCCTGCCAAATGCGAAACTCCTACAACCCGAATGAATGATTCCGTTATCATTGAGCGCGTGCCTTTGAAATTTCGCAATAAAGCGAAACTTTTATTGCGACGTTTGCATGATGCACCTCCATCAGATTTTTCTCGGGATTCAGCCGGTATGGTTTCCACCAGCGGTGAACCGATCAAGGATTGAAACATCATTGATCTCGTGAACGACGCAATGCGCGCGACAAAAGTACCCAAGCCGGCGGGTCGTAAAGTCTTTGCCAAATTTTTGCGATCCATACAGACACCTCGAGAATTTGTTAGAAACGAAGAACTCAGAGTTGGTGGCTCGAGCAAATTTAACATTATGATCACGCGATGATAGTGCCACCGATGAAAATGACGGGGTTATCAGTGACGTCGGTGATTCGGAGTTTTACAGTGGTAACGAGAGCAGTAAATCCGACCGCAGCGTACAGAATGGCTTCGGTTGCGGCGGCGGCGGTTGCAAGAGAAGACGAGTGATCCGAGCCAGTCTTAAATTATCAGCATGAAAGTACTCGAAAAAGTATACTTTGATCCTTCCCATGAAGCGTCTTTCACCGGTGCTGCCAAGCTGTTACGCGTTAGCCGTCAAAAAAGCTCTCCCCTGACAAAACGATAGAGTGGGTCGACACCCCACAGGATGCTTATACAGACCTGTGGGGTGTCGGTTCCCACGTCGGTCCTACAACGGATGGACCGTTGACGATGTTTGCAAAGCTGATCTTGCCGAGAAAGGGTACAAGAGCGGATGAAGCAGTGAACTGTTTAAGATACATCGTCTATCATTGAGCGACTGGCCTGTCGTATACGTCTTATGAGACCTTAACGACGAGGAGATTGACGGTATTGTTTACGAGGCTGAATTATCGAGGGTCCGAGTGAACACGAAAGGCCGTACCAAAAAGTAAGCAAGATGAAGGATGAGTTCTATGTTGTTTTGCCTTGCAATAGAGGTATGAAGGATTAGCCTGATAACAGGACAACGCAGTATACGACGCATCTACCACAAAGCGTCAACCTGCAGAGCAGATTGGCCGTTTCTCTAGCCAAGATACACATGCCCACGAACATTTTACATATACCACCTGAAGGTGAAAAAAATTTTGTCAGCATGATAATGCACATTACAACACCCGGTTTTAAGGTCGACATCGATTTTAAAGATGAGCGTTCATGTGTGACAGTTGGAGTATATCGCAACGTGAATGCGTCACTCGAATCGATAAACGAAATCCGTGTGTGGTGGGTTACTTGGAGCTCCAATACATGCTTAACGGGCATCTCTCGGTTGAACGTCTCTGTACCGCGTGTAAACATCTGGAGCACGCTTTCCACTTCTCTTCAAAAAATCGATTTTTTGAAAACCATTTAGAAAAATCTAAAATACATTTAAGATTAAGATGCCGTTGGACCCAGGTCGAAAAAAATAATTATTTTCGGAGATATTGAATATTTTGTGGAGCGGTGCAGCGCTCCGTGACGCTCGGGGTCCCGCGCAGCTGCGCGCCTCAGAGTCGGCAGGTATACCGGGCCTTTCCCAGGTCCTTCGGGTCTTTCCCAGGTATTCTTTTGTCTCCCTTCACAAAAACCGGCTATTGTTATAAATATAGTTTCAAAAAAAAAGCCATAGGTGGCGATAATTGAAAAATGTTCAAGACAGGTATAGGGATAGCGTCATAGCGTCAGTTTGCGAATAGAAGCGACGCTACTCGTGTCTAAACGCTCCGAATCGTTTCGTTCATAAATATCGAACCCTCAGAATTATTCTTTACACATCGAAATGGATAATCCGAAAGTGTACGCGGGGAAAAAGGGAACAAAACGGAGCTACGTGACGACGAGTCGAACGAAAATTTCGAATCGAAAACCTCCGAACCGTTATAGCTCCGAAAATAGTTCTGCAGAGTATGTGAGCACGTCGGCGAAAAAGTTAAAATCGTCGGACGATTTAGAGGACGGTGTTACTAACGATTTCGGTTATCGTATAGTACACCTCGTCAATGCATTGAACATTATATCGACTTTAGTGAAGTGCAAAGTGTGTGATCGCGATATAAAGTTTACTGAAAAAAGTTTGCGCGGACTCGGATTCAAAATCGAGGTTGATTGCGGCCATTGTGAAAAAATGCGAATCAATTCGTGTCCTATGATTGACAATGCATACGAAATAAATCGTCGGATCGTATTCAGTATGCGTCTTCTTGGCGTCGGTTTGAATGGCCTGATGAAGTTTTGTGCATTTATGGACCTAACGCGCCCCATATTTCAGTCTTTCTACGATCGAATATTAAATTCGATTTCGATTGCGACTAAAGCTGTGAGCACAGTGAGCAAACAAAAAGCTGCACTTGAGGAGGAGACAATTTCGTTGGCAAATGGGGTGGAGGACGGAATTATCGTTTCAGGCGACGGATCGTGGCGTAAGCGCGGTTTCAGCTCGCTTTTCGGCATAACATCGCTAATCGGCTGGCACGCTAAAAAAGTGATCGACGTTATGGTGAAATCGAAATATTGCAAAGCTTGTGAGCATTGGGAAAAAAAAGAAAGCACCGCGGAGTACTGGGAATGGAAAAGTACCCACGACGATGAGTGCCAGGCGAACCATAGTGGCTCCTCCGGAAAAATGGAAGTCGACTCAGCTGTCGAAATGTTTCAACGGTTCAACGGAATTTTTTTTATGTATCTTCAATAAACAAAGAACAAAACAAAAAAAAATTTCGAATATCTTTTTCTTCCCACAAAAAAAATTCTTGAAAAATGGCAAAAAAAACAGGGGGTCACAGTGGTGTTCTGCCTTAAGTAAAATTTTAGGGTTCACGCATAGCACAGGGATTGTGGTGATGAATGGTTCTAAGTATGTTGCGCCACAACCGGCCAGCCTCACCAGTGCAATTCCTAATATGTTGTTCGCTTATACAGATATTTGCGAGCCATACACCACAGGAGATGTACACGCCCCTTGTTACGTGTCGTTCCTTTTGATGCGGATAATAATTACAATTACGGTTTTGTGAAAATCAAAAGTTTTTCGCCACCTCCGTACGTGCCTCTTCTACGCACAAGCTTCCAAGCAATAGATATTGATATAATTGATGAATTCGGCCAGCCGGTGCCATTCACAGGAGGAACACTAACAGCGACGGTACAGTTTCAGCGTATAGATTAACCGCAGCATCGTAGAAAGAGAAAATGGATTACTACGATGTGTACAGGCTAGAACCCGGCCTAGAACAGGCTACGCGAGAATTAGTCAAGTATACATAGGGTCACCAAATCAAAGGGGTCATGGCATCGGTAGCTTTCTCGGTGGGCTTTTTCGACGCATTTTACCTCTTTATAAGCAGGGAGCACGGGCTGTCGGCAAAGAAGCTATACATACGCTCAGGAATTAATGTAGCAAATGATATAATGGATGCATCCTCAAGAAGCCTTTAAATCACGTTTGCGCGAAGCGGGTGTGAATTTTAAGAGGAAGGCTGAAGAAAAATTCTATTGTCTCATGCAGGACTCAGGATATAAACGTTTGAAAATTCGCAAACTTGTGCATTCGGTGGACGACTACGTTACGCATAGGATCGGTCAAAAAAAGAAATTTGTGGCATCAAAAAAACACGCGGGGCGGATTAAAAAAGAAAAAGAGAACAACATGTTACGTCCTGGCGATCTTGCCCTCCTTTTGCGAACATATGGTTTAATACGCAAGTAGAAAGTTTAAAATATACATATACATATATATATATAGAATAGGTATCGATGTCTGACTATCCTCCCCTTTCTTCACTACACTAGGTCTGATCAGACGAGCCCTATACTACTCAGATGACCAACCGGTCGACCTACTGCTATCTCTGCTCTCCCGATACATGGCGCACCGAACGACTCCAGTTCCGTCATCTTTATTCCGCCATCTTTATACCGCCATCTTTATTCCGCCATCTTCATTACACCATCTTTATTCCGCCATCTTTGCTTCACCTACCCTTGTCACCGCCTCCGCATGTCGACACCACTCTTAACTAACTCCTCAGCTGACATGTAACCCGGTTCCCAACATTTCCTTTTGCGATTCGCGAACACCGTTTTTACGCAATTCCGCGACACAATTCCCGACTTCATAACAACCATTCCGCGGTTTCGCGATATAACTCGTGACCACGCGAATTACCTTTATTCCGTGGTCCCGCGATATAACCCGTGAGCCCGCGATCATCACCTTTCCTTTCTGCCTCATACCTTTCTCATACCTGCCTCATACCTTTCTCTGTCTAGCCTACAGCCACCATAGCTCATGGTTGCTAAGTGACTTTTCCCTTAATTGCTTGATTGCCCCAAGCCGAGCTAGCAGTTCTTGACTTTTTCCTTTATGGTTTTATTGCCCCTGACTCGAGCATGCAGTTCTTCAGATTTTCCAGACTTTCTTTCACGACTTTACCACCCCTCACATCTGGTAAAGAAGTTCTTTGCATTCTACCCTAATGGCTTTTCGAGTACTTTTCAGAGCTTTCACTCCGCACGTGTTTTATTTTCCATCTCTCTCGCACACCGACACGTCGCTTCCCGACGCGCCGCCATGATGCACGCCACGAGGCGCACTTAGTCGCTCAAGAAATCAATAACGATAAATTAAATAAACAATTCTTGCGCCGCTCTCCTAATCACGCAGACTAAACATCCGAACTCCATTACACATTCCAATGTTCGCTCCTTTGTCCCCATACTCTACACGTGGCAACCACAAAGCCTCAACCAGCAAGATTATCATTATATTCAGTATTATTCTATATATTATTTGTATTGTTATATCCAATTCTCGATATTATTATATTAAATATCATATTCAATTATTATATCCAATATTATTATATTGAATAAATTGTCATCCCTATTATTATTACCATTATCATTAAGAATCCATGTTATCATTATTTTTAGTAGTATTTTACATAATTACTTTGGTATACATTATTTTTATTAATCAGCTACTGTGTATTTTGTTTGTAAATAAATAACGTTTTATTAAATGTATAATACGTTCCCTCTCTGAAGATGAAAATCAAAAACCAAACGGAATAACATCACGAACCAATTATAACAATTATTAATAAGTACCATACGCTCACAATTATGGTATTTCTTCGAATTAAGTATTAAAAACACTGAAAACCATCCACATAATTATTCTTACCAAATCAACAAACAAATAGACCATTGCAATAATTGTAAAACTAACGATAAATTAACTAATTGTTAATTTATCGTCAGTTCCCATCTACTCCTGCAAGAGCAAATGAGACAGCAAATACTAGCTTTGCGCCGCCGGGCGCACGTGCATGCTCACAGCACCCCTCACCAGCGGTCCTTAAAAGACGGAGCCTCACCGCTGCTCGCCAGTTCTCCGGTCTTTCCACCACCAGTCAGTTGCGCTTTTCCGCTCGCCGTGTGCACGTCGGATTCCGCACGCTGGAAAATCAGTCTCACTTTATTTCTGTAAAACTTCGTAGTTGTACTCGAAGTCTCGTCTAATTATTCGGTCTTGTATTTAAGTGAGTTCTAATTATTTTGTATACTCGTCCGAAAAAGATTGTAACAATACACGTTACATAACCTTTTTATTATAATTCTTGTTGGTGTTTCCTTATTTCTACCTAAAATAATGGAAAAGTGCGTGTGTGTCGAAATAATAATTCGGGTCCGCATTATTGGCCTCTGTACCCCCACGTTCCAATTAAAATCGATTTATTAATTTCGACAATTAATTTTTCGATCGACTCTCTCGTTCTTTTCTATTTTCCCGTGGATAAGACGTGCTGTGCCACAAGCACCTTTGTGTCACTCTATTGGACAAGACTGTGCTGCTCTACAAGCACGTCGACTGCACGCTATCTCTAGTGGATGAGATCGCGCGGCCCTCATGGCACGTCGACTTCGTTTTTCTACTAAATGGAATAGATTGTGCTGGTCGCCTAGCGCGTCAATTTCCGTCTTTCGAGAGTTCTTTCGAGAGTCACCATTAAACAATTAAAATCAAAATCATCTAACCTCATAATTTCTTAATGCCGAGAAGACGTGGAGGATAGAAGTTCCAACTGCGGCGCACCCTTGCCAAGTCTATACAAAAAGCGGCTCGGTCCAATCGCGCTAATAATCAACCCGCGTTGAAATTCATTAGTTTCCTCGACCAGTCTACGTCCGACCCAGCTCAAGTGGAGCTGGGTCAGATACGACATATCCAAAATCCAAGCCGATTTGGTCAAAGGACCGATTCAAGGACGAATTGCCGTTGCTATATCTGACGAAGAACAGGTTTTTGCCCTGGATAAATATTTAGAAGAGTGCGGAATTCGCCGACCTTTTCTTCAGGTTCTTTCAAAGTACCGTTCAGGAAGCAATTTTTCTTGATAAGTGACAATAGTATTCGTCTCCTTATCCCTGTGAGTAACATACGCGGTTCTGAAGTTCCCACCGTCGTGAGTTCATCGGAGATAGAGATCATCACGCTCGATTAACGATTCTCCTCGACTGTCGTCAGTATCCAGAGCCTACTCCGGAAAATCGAACCATCCCTTAATGAAGTCAGGCTAAATACCGTTATCGCCTGTCCCCAGATTATCAACCCGCTACGCACCATCGCTCGAAGGGTAAGTCGCATGCTACCATTCCATCTATACCAATTACCCGTATTACCCGCGTAACGTATTGACCCGACCATTCGCGTCTACGATTCTCCTCCCTGTCGGGCGCATTCCCGACTAAACGGAGAATCTTTCCGTCAGTTTTCTTCAATACATTTTATTGCTCGTCGCGTCCGCATTTAATCATTTCATCATTTTCGTATTATTATATTTTTTGGGGATAAATTAAATCAGGACGTAAAAAAAAATAGCAGGTAGAAAGACGACCAAAAGGACACATAAGAAAAAACGTCACGACCTAGGACCCTATCCGATATCTTCTCGTGAAAAAATGGCTTTCTTACACACTCATTCGTGTGAGTGCTTGAAATCGGAGCTTATTTTCCGGTACGGGCATTCATTTTCTCAATCAAGGAAATTCAATCTCGCGCACAATCTCCCATACGGCTATTATCTTTTTGCGTTGGATCTGAAGCCTGATCTTTCAGCAAACAGCGCCAGCCATTGGAATTTGGTGAAACACGGTACCGTCAAGATAGAAGTACGGTTCGAAGAAGCGCTAACATTAACAGTTAACTGTGACGTGTATGCGGAATATGATAACGTACTGGAGATTGATGCATCCAGACAAGTCATTGTAGATTTTAGCGGTTGAACGCTGCAGTGGTCTTCATTTTCACGTTAAGCTTTCAAAGCGTAAGCCTATATTGTGGATATCGTGATTGACATTCAAGGTCTGAGGGATAAATATAATTATTTTATACCCAAAGAAGTGGCTGTTGTTTCGCTTGATTCATCGTACTCTGATCATTGGATCGTTGCACCGCCTTATGCGTGCAGTCAAGAACAAATAAGTGGGTCACGCGCAATCATCACGGGATAGTATGGCTCTAGGATTATACACCTTCTTCGAGGGGAAGATAACGTTATATATAAAGATGCGGGCGGTGTCGTCAGCCGTGGCAGAAGTCGTAATAATTGCGACTCTTTTAATCATAAAAGTTTACGCTGTGTACAAGGCTGTTGTTCCCGTACGCGCTAATTGTAATACATCGCGTTACTTTAATAAATAACCGTCTCTAAATATTCTGTGTATTTATTATTATAGCTTAATCATTTCAGCGTACAGCTTTAGCAGCGATGGGTAGATCGCAGATGATGGCAGATGGTAGCATCGGCCTACGAAGATAATCTCGTTTTGGAATACCTTGGCTCCGAATACAATAATCTGGAGTTCAAGCCAGCTGTCAAATAGCTCTTCACGACAGCTCTCGTATGCTACATCAGTCTTATCAGAGCGCGTCAGTATGCAGCAAGAAACCATGGCGGACAAACGTTCACCTTCCACTCTCCCAACGCAAAACAAACGTACCTATAATCTACAACCATTGGTGCAGACGTTTTACGGCCTGAATAGTCAACTGACGAAAAGTGTGTGGCTAGGCATAGATGTTGACGACGCCGGTCAATTGCAACCCATTATTCGTTTCATGTGCGATACCAACGGCTGGGCAACCCTCAATAGATCATCATGGCTGACGTTTCAAAAACAGCCAACACCACCATAGCTGCATACTTCAACGAAGAAGAAAACATTACAACCGCTTCCGACTACCCGTTCAAACGGTGGTCGCTTGTGATGACTACATTCTGGAATACGGTAAATATTAGGACCAACCCAGCGTAACTTTTCAAAATTTCAACGACTACGGCGCACTCTCCGTATACCGTGCGGCGCCATTCTTCACCTTCATTAAAGATCACTTCATCGCGTTGAAATTATTGGAAGATGGCATGAATGCGTACGCAGCATGGTTTAACAATGCTTCGATCGACGTGGGTAAATGTAATGATGCACTTGTTACCGCCATTACATCGGAAATTTACAACACAACGGCGAGACATTTACGGCGCCGGGTTAGAAAGAAACACGCTAAAATTCGGGCGACTGTTCACCGCACATGATCCGGTATCTTCTGCAACCTCTCCACACATGCTAGAACAATCATTACCGATAAGCTCATAAATCATCAATTGAAACGCATAATCGATTTAATAAATATTTTTAAAACAAAGCTACGTTTTTATTAGCTCGGGCAGCAACCTGCAGAGTTGTTAGAGTGTTGGAAAGTCACTCGGCTTGACCAGTAGTTGCATTAGGATCTGCCTCCTAATGTGAACAGGAAGGCGTAGTGTGTGCATGCACTTACTCGCCGCGGTGGTTGGCGTTCTCCGACCCCGAGGTCGCGGGGCCCGTGTTGTTAGGGCTACAGGCCTAAAGTCAAATTGGCATTACATGTCCGTGCCCACGTCGACACTGGTATATCAGTGCTTCGATATTTGATATTGGTATATCAATTAGACTTAAGTCTAATTCGCCCCAACGACGAAAAATTGTTTGGGTGGGACACAACACTTTGTTCGCGGCACAGCACAACACAAAAATGTCAATTGTCACAAAGATACCTTAACGGCAAAAAATTGTCGCTCCTGACCGTAGCAGGAGCGAACGACACAACACGCATACCTACGCGTAGACCGGTGTTGCACTCAGCTGGCGTCCAGCTGTGCATGGTATAATCCGACGTTTCGGATATACTCCGAGTACAGCTTAATCCTCGCGGTACGCGCCACGCCTTTCCTGCGACTTCACGTACAGTTTACGCACTTAGGCGTCGCCTTGGCAGAACAGGTGTTCCGCAGATGCTCGTTCGAACCACAGTGCTCACAGACCTGGTCCAGAGCATTCCAGTTTTTCGCGATGTGGCCGTAGCCACAACACTTGAAACACCGAGTCATAGAGAGGTCATAGAGAATGCGCTCAAACAACTTGAACATTCTGATAGGTGCCCCACTGGCCGGGTGCCAGGCGGTAAAAAAAGGCGATTTGATTTTGAGCCGTGGACTAATAAAGGCCCTCTCCCACTCCCCAGCTACGACCGCGAGGCTACGACGAAGTTACGTTAACCATTTGTAAACAACTCATTCAATATCGTCCTGAGAAAAATTGTACTGCAATTATAAAAGAAAAACACGACTCGTTGGTAGGCGGTCATAAGGGATCAAATAACACATACAAACGAATCAGAGAAAATTTGTTTTGGAAAAACATGCAAAGCGAAATTCAAGAGTACATTCAACATTGTAGAGGTTGCCAATTAAACAAGTTAGTTCCAGTAAAAACTAAGCAACCCATGGTCATCACCGACACTCCAAGGGCGGCCTTCGGCAAGGTGGCCATGGACGTGGTCGGACCACTTCCTGTTACGAAGATGTGCAGCGAGTATGTGATGACCATCGAGGATCTTCTCACCAAGTACTCGTTGGCAATTCCGCTGAAAAGGACAACGGCGATCGACATCGTCGCCGTTGTCGAACGCGAGGCGTTCGTCTAAAACTTTATCGCGTGTTTTGATGCTCCTCGCGCCCTTCTCACCGACCAGAGGGCGAACTTCCGGAGCAGTTTTATGAAGGCCATCGCAAGGAAATTCAAAATCAAAATGTACCAAACATCAACCTTCTACCCGCAGTCCAACGGGTCAATTGAAAGATCTCATCATGTCCTCGCGGAATATCTGAAACAGTCCGTTAACGCAAACAACGATTGGGTCGAGCTCATCGAGTTGGCGATGTTCTCTTATAATACGAGCCAACTCAAGGATACAGGTTACACCCCTCATGAGCTGGTTTTTGGAAAACAGGCCCGCTATCCGTCGGGTTACCAACAAATCGAGGAGCAACAGGATATGATATGCTGCATACCTGGAAAAGCTCGTTTCTCGAATTTACGAACTCCAACAATTTGCCGCCGAAAATATGAAGAAATCCAAGGAGAAATCGAAAACGTATTACGATCGAAAAATTGAAAAAAAAAGGAATGGTCGGTGACCAATACACCGAACCATGCGAAATTCTAGAAATTTTATCCGGAGGAAATGTAAAGATCCTCTATAAAAATAATCCTTGGGTAGGCCATCCCAACAAACTAAGAGGCACCTGATTATAAACTCAGCGTGCGTGTGGAATGCAGCCTTCGTCGAACGGACGAATCTTACAACGAGCTTCCCGTCACGTTCCGAAACCGATCGTTCTTTCTGTCCACAATCTCAAGGACACTTGTCCGGACGGGAACACATATCGAGTGCAACCCCATGCTGTCTGCTGAATATTGGATCGACGGTACTTGGTATCGATTCAACCACATCCAGTCGAGGTACCGCCTCCTGGACAACTACACCCCGCTCTCATGCCTACCTGGGGCTATAACCCCAGCGGAATTTGTTCTGATCACGAGATCAACCAGCTGAGGGACAGAATCATGTTTCCCGCTAAAAAAACCAGTATTACTCAACAACATCGCAAGGGGTTCCGCAGGATACGACATACCCCTGGGAAGCGTTTCCCTCACGACGCTGATGGACGAGGACGCTCTCCAACACGTGACTGATGGAGTAATGTAGAACATCTGGGGTGATTTTAAAAAAATTCGGGATCATCAGTGCGGGACTGTTCGGGGTCCTAGCAATCCTCACCATCGTCAAGGCGATCATCGATACCAGCATCCGGATATACACTCCACACTCTGTACGGATGGAGTTTCACCCTCCTAGGAGCCATCTGGAACTCGGTGACAAGCCTCCTAATTAGCATAGTCCATCGTGCTGAACAACGGTCGTCGAATATTACCAACGACGAACCTCTGGAGCTGGTCGTCATCAGTGACGTATTACGTCACTGATGGCCACCAGCCATCAAGATATGAAATATTCATATCTGGTACTAACTGTAATAATTATTTCCTCGCGCTAAACGCGCACAGATATATTTTTCTTGGGGTACATTTTAACCAGAACGACCCATATATGGTCGATTTCACTCAGAAACTCCGTTACATGAAATATTCGTAAATATATATTCAAATTTAGTACGCGTATGCCTACCCGTATACTTCAGGGACAAACAGTTCCCGTAATAACTTTACCGCCAAGCGCGCCCGTAATTTCGGGGACGAGCACATGGGTGCTCGAAATAAGTCTATGAATAGCCTCATATATACGAAAATATTTGTTTACCTGTACACTTCTGGGACACGCACATGGTCCCCCGAAGTACCATATCAGAATGTCTCATATATACATACATTGAGACGGATAGATCGTCTCAGGTGCAAGCTCCTCCCTCGGTGGGCATATTGAAATTTGAAAATAGTCAACTGGGGAGGAGGAAGATTCTAGAAAAATCGATGAACGACCAAGACGCTTGGGAAGGGGAACAGAAAAGCGGCAAAAGACGGGTATAAAAGAGCCATTCTGGGGCCACGGAAGATCTTCTGTTTTCGAACTCCAACCCTGACGCAAGTAGCGAAAGAAGGTACTGGTACGAGCTGCAAAGCGAGGAAGGTATCGGAGGCAGAAAACGTCAGGGGAAAGAGGAAAGAAAAGGAGTGAAATAAAAGGGACATTACTGATTGACATTTCACAGCTCACTGCAGCATTAGTAGTGAAAAAGCAGCGTTCAATAATCCCGACTGAGGAACGTGTTCCGGCGCAAGTAGCGAAAGGGAGTCCTAACGGATACCCGAGTAAGGGACGTGCTAATTAACGCAAGTAGCGAAAGGGAGAGGTTAATGCGCCCGATTAACGAAAATGCTGTGGTCAGAAGAGAAATAATAACGGAAGTCTCATAGAAAAATAAAAAGAAAAGAGATAAAAATGAGTAAAGAAATTTAAAGCCGCAAAGATTCGAAACAATTCCAGCTGGCAAGAGTCAGAAAACGTTAGAGCTAGGAAATAAATAGAGGGAGAGAAAAGCCCGCTCGCGCCAAGAGATAGAAAGAGAGAGACGAACAACACATGAGCAGTGGCTGAGGCAGGCCAAGCTGTCGAATATGACAGATACGCGAGCAAAATACATACGCCAAAACACACCAATATAAATGCACATTTAAAAACACATGTAAACACTGCGGCACACTGATACTCAAACGCACATACAACACACATATCCAAATACACGAAGCGAAAATACACACACACAAAAACACATGTAACCTCTGCGGCGAATGCACCAGATTAAAAGAGACACGTACACAACACACACACCGAAGAGAATTATAACCAAAAACCGGGAAAGATCTGCAAGCGAAACAAACACACACATACAATACTATCCAAGGAGAATAACGGCGAAGCAAGAGCGACACCACACACACACACACATACGAACTTTACCTGCCACAATGCGATGACACAAGCACACACAGTCAACCATATGCGTACACAAAAATATTGCAGCGTGAGTTGAGCAAGACTCTACACATACACAAACACGAATAAGTAAGAATCTCGGACAAGCGAAGCGACCAGCGACGAAATTCGGATGTACAGGCAGATTCAAAGAAGATTGTACAAACATTCAGAACAAATTTAGCAATAAATCCACGATTTATTATATGCGAAAAGGGTCTCTACTAATTTACTCCCTAATCGAGTCCCGAATCCAAATAAATTTAATGTAATTAGGGTTGACCCGTTACAACATATATACGTATTCGCATGCTTCAGGGACATAAGTTCTCAAAATAACTATAGTCAAATTATATATATGTATGTATACCTTATGTACCTCCGTGACGTATGCTAGGGCCCGGAGTCCCTATAGTACTAGGTATATACTTCCAGGACATTGGTCAACAACATTGTAAGTTGGTTACTATCAATAAATAAACCATATTATAATCGGAAGCACCAAAGTATTGTGGCATCCTCACCTTTATCTTCCCAGAGAACTCGGGACCGTATGGGACGAGCAGAGGAGCCCACAAAATAATATTTCCCGCGGGAAACCCGGGGTACCATTCGGTACGTAACCATATCATTTTTTATTTCTTCGCGCTATTAAATTACGCAAAATACGGCGACCGCGCAAAAAGTCAAACATTTTTCGAGCAAATAATTAAAATATATTTGCGTCTCATTCGTGCGTGTAAACACACAACGAACAAATCATCGTAGTGCATTTCTTTCTCTCTCCTTCTTCCTCCTGCTCACGCAATTTTGCCTAACGCACGTGTTCGTCTCACCCATAAAAGTCATACCTATCCAAAATTAAATAAATATCGACGTGCTTTTTACGAGGCTTGGGAAAGCTGATGCACGAACACGCCACATCCGCTGACTCGCCGTAATCGGGCAGGTTAGCGACTGGCACGGTCATTCCGGTGCCTAGTGTTCGGACGTCGGTTTCCCTCGACCTTTATTATATTCGCGGCTAGCCGCCAATCGCCGTTACCGTCGGTCGAGCGGTGCCGTAATCTGGCATGCCCTAGACTCGCTTAGCGAAATAATATTTAATTCTATATTAATCTATACATATGCGTTAAACGAATACGTTCCCCAATACATTCGCTCAACAAATAAAATATCATATCCGTCCAAAATCGGATGAATGTCTAGGTTATTTCCCAAGGAATTCGGAAGGTTTTCCGCACGAACAGGCCACACCCGCCGACCCGCCGTAACTCGGTAGGTCAGCGACTGGCACGGTCACACAGGTGCCTAGTGTTCGGGCGTCGGCTTCCGTTATTCTTAACATTTGACCTCGCGGCTGGCCACCAATCGCCGTAACCGGGCGGAGGTAGAGCCAGACGTAGTGAGTCGACGGTGCCGTAACCTGGCACGTCTTGAACTCGATCAGCGGTTCAAATAATTATAAAAACACAAAGTAAAATCTATATGTATATTTATATTGCGAAGTGAATATATCCCTCATAATATTAGTCCAGTCCTCGTAGTCCCCGGCTGTTCCCAAAAACATCGCCATCACCGGATCATCGCATTAGCACGAGCACCGGTACCCGTCTTGGCAATGACAGGTCGGGCTGAGCTGGAACATCTTCTTGGCGATTCCTGGACAAACTCGGTCACACAGTCGAGTAGTTTTAACCCGCTACGCACCGCCGGTCTTTCTCTCCAAGGTAAGCACAATTTCACGCTGCGTTCTTATTCGCTTGCCTGCCGCGCACCGCGTCAATTCCTACACCAACGACTTTATTAAGCGCCTATCCCAAGTGGGCACATTCCCGCTTAAACGTAGCGCTTTTCTTCTCCGACGGTAACTCACCGTCATATAAGTCATATGACTTAATTCAATATAATCCGTTCGTTCGTGGTATATTTCCCATTCGAAGCTTAAATCCTGAAAGGTAAATGAAATTAATTATCAATTAAAAATGGGACCCACGACGTAACAGATCCTAAGACGGATCCTTGAGGTACACCGGAAAAAGTGGGTTTCCACTCTGAGAGCTGATCATGATTGTCGCGGATCGATTCGACCTTTTCGACAAGTATGCCCTTAGCCAGTGCAAGACTTTGACATCGAATCCCAATCGACGAAGTTTGGAAATAAGGAGAGTGTGAGGTACAGTATCAAATGCCCTGGAGAGGTCAAACAACACTACAACAGTGATAAGTCTATCGTCTACTCCCTCGTGGCAGAATCTTAATAATGCCGTTTCTGTACTAAAACCCACTCGGTAAGCGGACCATCTCTTGTCAAGGATGTCATTCTCGGTAAAATATTTGGTGATTTGAGCATGGAGTACTTTTTTAAAAATGTTGGAAAGCTCGCATAAGTTGGCAATGGGTCTAGCATCGCTAGGAGAGGAGGGCGGATTCGCTTTGAGTAAGGACGCCTTATGCAAGCTCTCCACGACAGTGGAAAATAATCGTGGGCAAGACAGTTATTAAAAATCGCGGTTAAACATGGCGAGATGTAGGTTGATGCGATTTTGAGAGTAAAAGAAGACACACTATCGGGTCCACTAGAATGAGACGAAGACAGATATTTATTTAGAAGTGTTTCGATGCCTTCTACCGAAACTAAGTAAATGTAAGGGTCGAAGAACTAAGTCTTATGTTTAGCAGATTTAAGCATATTTAAGATGGTGAATATTAAGTGTGGTATTAGAGACTTTGACAAACGAATTATTGACGTCAGCGGTGGAGTAATTGAGGGGAGTCATTGTTTTATTTCTCACTAAGCCAAAAATAGATAGTTCTTTCCATAGATGTTTAGGATCAATATTATTAGACAAACGATTTGTGTAATCATTATTTTCTGCCTCACGCAGCTTTGAAGTGACTTCATTTCGATATCGTCTATACATCGCAATTTCCAAAATACTACCGGATCGCTTTGCTTGATTGTATAATGAATTTCGAACTTGAATGCGCTGCTTCAGATCTGCCTCAAGCCACGGAACTCTGGGTTTGGATATCCTGAACTAATTAAAGGGGTATGGGCGTCCATCGATGTTCTAAGTACTTCACTTGAAAAATCGCAGAATTGGTATATTTTCTGAGGTGTAGAGTCCACGCCTTGTAAAACGGGACAATCGGCCTGTAAAGATTCATTAACAGTGGCTATGAATGCGTCACCATTAAAATGGCTAAAGTTTCTGAACATGATAGTGCGTGGTGAGATCACTTTGAGATTAAATTTATATTTTAACTCGATCAGGTCATGGCCGGCTATGAAGGGTACCTTAGACAATAAACAAATGAATCTTGTCCTTCGCATCGACAATAAAAACATCAAGAAGGGTCTCAGACGTGGTTGTATGGTGGGTAGGATCTGAGTCGACAATATGCCATGCGTTGGCGTTTATAAAATCTCTTAGCATCAAGGCCTCAAAGCTCGTTTTCAGAAGGTCGCAATTTAGGCCGCTACGTGTAATCATATTATCGTACGCAAAGGAAAATCTATGCAAGGCCCACAGCTTATCGAAAAAACGTTCCTCGGATCTTCTGTAAACGGAAGTAAAGAGCATCATGTTACCACTATCATGACTTATGTCCATAATAATATGCTTTGGCTCGTTAATGCATTCGGAATAAGCGGTTTCAAGGATTTAAACTTTGAATGAGTTGTGGACGTAACATGCTACCCCGCTGCCGAGCATGCCAAGCCTAGAATTCCGTAGAAGAACGTAATCTTGTATCTTCAATATGTCGTCCGACATCACAGGATTTAGCCAAGTCTCGGAGATACTTATAATATAGAAGAAGAGTTGTGAGATCAGGACTTTTAAAAGGGTTAAATGACCTCCCAATGAATTGGCGTTAAACTGCGCTATTTGCAGATAATTTTAATCGGATCGCAGACCATTTACGGAAGCGGGTAATGGACGATGAACCAGAGGAAATCCGGCGGAGATTCTTATAATATAGAAGAAGTGTTGTGAGATCAGGACTTCTAAAAGCGTTAAATGAGCTCCCAATGAATTGGCGTTAAACTGCGCTATTTTCAGATAATTCAGGATCGGATGGCAGACAATTTACGGAAGCGAGTAATGGACCAGAGGGAGTCAGGCGATCTTCATCAAGTCTCTGTTCGGATTTCGATGACGGACGAACCGTCGGACTCGTACACAGGGTGGTCGTTTCAAGGTCACAGTGGTTCTTCTCGAAGGTGGTCATCCTCAACGAGATGGGTGATCGTTCCAAGGCCGTGGTGGTTTTAAACGAAGATGGGAATATTTCGAATGTGGTTGCCGACGTGAGTCTTCTGTCGAAGTGCAGTCCAAGATACTTTACTTCACTCAATCTTGGAGGGGGATGATCAGTCAGCGTAACCGTCGGGCAGTGCTTTCTTCTCATAGTGAATGTAATATGCACTGATTTTGTCGCACTGGCTTGATGCCCCCATTCTTCCAGCCATGATTGTACGTCACTGAGTCCTCTTTGAAGCTTCCTCGAAGATGTAACCTATCCAAGTGCGCATTGTCGGCAAAAGTTGCCAAAACGGTATCGTGACGCATTGGTAGATCGGTTGTAAACAGCGTGTACGGCGCTTGCCCCAGCACCTGCCTTGCGGAACCCCCGATTTTATTGAGTAGAGTATGTATCTTCTACTTCGTGCTTCCTCCGAAACGATCCATCAAGCCTCGAGAGACGGCAAGTGAGACATTGTCACGCAGCTGCCATCCCTCGTCGGTCTCGGTCATCAAATGTAGCTCCTTGACAACATTTTGGCGAGCACGCGGCGACTGACCGAAAGCCCAACTATTGGCGTCCAACCAAGTATCGACATGCACTCTACCCAGCGAGTAAGGTCCATTTCTTTCGTTTTGCGAATATTGCGCTTTTTCTTTTTTTGAGTCTTCGCTTTTGGTTTTTTACTTTTCTTTTCCTTATTGCGCTTTTGCTTCTTTTCGTTTTTGGAGGTGAGCGACGATTGGTTTGACGAGATATTCTTGCCGCCTTTGGGATTAGCCGAGAATAAGCCCTGTAGTCCCTCATCTCGTTGCGCTGCCCGCCGCCACTTATCCGTCATTGCAAAAACCGACTATTTTTCCCCTTTGCGTAACTTTGATCGCGATTTATTACGCTTAACAGTGTTGGATAAGGTTATTGATACACCGTGTGTACGTCGTAGCCTTCCCCGGACATAAGAATCCCCCGACCTCACTATGGTGAGGTCCGTCCCTCTCTCGCCCGCTTCCCTAGCTCTCAAGTGTACCCGTCCTAGCTCGAGCCCGGCATTCGCTGGCCCGCTGATGCGCGCGCGCCTGTCGCTGTCTTTTTCGGTTCGGCCGACTAGCGAGCAACCTCGACAAATCAAATCAATCCTTGCTACGATTTCGTAGCAAGCCCGCTCGATTTAAGAGCCGAAAAGTTTTACCATTCAGTCCGAAATATTATTTCGTACTCTTGTTAATTATTCGAGCGATGCTCTCCCTGATTCCCCCTTTCGAGTATAACGCGTATGAGCGTCCGTGTCCCTGAGATTTCCCCCACCCATTGCCAATAGATTAATTGTTCTTGGTGGCTGGCGCCCAACGAAACCCACCAGCATTCGAGTACGATTAAATTTATGTAGAATCTCCCTCCGTTATTTATTGCCTGTCGGTTTATAAAATGTACGAGTTGAGCCTCTCGCGACTGGTGTCCTCTGCTACCGAGATTACCCCCTTCGCTTTTGTATTAATTAGTTTTTCCCCTTTTTATTATATCATTGCTCACCATGATTATCCTTAAAACTAGCAATAGTGGATTTTGCATTTTGGTGTCATTTATTGTATTGCGTTCTCCCATCGCCCGATCCGCCAAGGTGGCAGTGAACCGCCGGGATCGTCACAATGATATTATATGATACTATTGAAATCCTTCAACAGTCCCCTTCGCCTTCATTTGATTCCTTCGACGCCTTTATTTTAAGAAACTAAATAGGTGCGTCTATCGCTTTAATAGCTGACCCAAAAAATATATTTTTAAATATATTCAAAGACTGAATACTTTTGTCGTTAAGAAAGATTTATCTGAGCCCTCTCATTAACACGAGCGAGCATACCACCGCCTCTCAACGGCTTCACCCTTCCCGCGTAACGTCGCCCGCTGCCCCGCAATTAGAAGTCTCGTAGTTACACTACTTTCTACAAACGCTGAATTTACGGAAATAAGTGGTCGATTAATTTCGATGAATCAAATAATAAAGTACACTTTAAGGCACACTCCAACGCCATAAATTTTAGAACTGACATACAAAAACTAAGCTCAATCTACAACTCTATAATATAACTATTAAAACATTTTACAATACTTTACCTCACATAACAATTTTAAAACTATCGACACTATAAACTAATTATTATATTGACATGATAAGAAATATTAAAGACATTATAAATTAATGTTAAATACCCCTAACTTGACGCACCTATTTTATTTTCCTTGACACGACTCTGCCTAAATAATCTTTCTCCCCCGATTCGTAGTACAGACTCTAATAAACTTCAGGAAATTAATACACCACTCAGTTTCTCTCGAACTTACGTTGACCACACTACTCAACATGTAACAGAAAAAAAATGTAAATTTCGAATTTTTGCTTATTGTGGAAGGGAAAACATTCTTAAGAACTAACTGAATAGGTACTCATCATAGTCTTTCGATTTTTTACTAAAACTTCTTTCAGACCAATCTCTTATACTAAATTATCACTAATAAAATACAAAACTTCTTTATAATTATTTATCCATTATAGATAAGAAAAATCGCTGATAAGCGATAATATCTCTATCTATTAAGTATTTTCCCACTAAACGGTATTTATTTTCATAAATAATGTTTTTTCGAAATATATGCAAAAATCCTGAAATATCAATAACACCGAGGTTAGTTATTTCTCATATTTCATCTCTTTATAATTCTTTAATAGAATAACCCTCTTTCTCACACATCACACATTTCAAACACCGATACATAAAAATAATCAACGAAATATAAGAAATTATCCATATTATATTAATATAGTTATAACCAAAATACAACTAACATAATTGTTCTGCAAAATGAAACAACACATATATAACGGAATCATAACATAAAACGCTCATGTATATAACTTTTTCAAACGTGATTGGTAACAATGGTGTATCGTAATATATACAGAAAAATACAATTTCTGAAGAGGACCCGCATCAGAGGGCCGAAACGTAAGAAAAACATCCTTTATTTCCATTGCTGACCTTGGAAAACCTTCATTGGCCGGACCGACGCTGAATCCTCAACAATCAACTTGTCATCTACACGGCCGCACACATATTCGATTCATTTCAAATAATAAAGATATACGATGCTCGTGTCGTCCGAAAGGAACGCATTTCCGACGTCTAAACGGAGACTGACTTTTTCTATGAGTTCCTTCGCATTAGCTTTGTTTTTCCCAGCTTGTTTCATAACATCAAATGGTAGGATGGCCGATTCAGTATTATGTCGCGAAAGTCATATTTAGGGTCGCCCTTTTATTCTTCGTATTGTACTTCGGCAATGGATCTCGAAACAGACATGAACAGCATATTGTAGGAGTACCCTCGACGATTAGAATTGTATTTTTGATATGTTCGTGGTGGCCAATTTCGGGGTACAAGATTTATGACAAAAAGCGAAAACATCAGTGTATGGTACGTTTTATCACGAGCATAATAATTTTATTCGATCGCGAATCGTTCTTTTTCACATTAACTTCGCTTAGAACCTCTTGGGTTATTGAATATCGTCTCATTTCACAATATCCACCCGTTGATATTTTCTGATTTCCGAACGTTTCACTACTTCATTTTCATAAATTTCCGTCCCCTTAAAAAAAATAAGCGTTTTATGAATGCCACAGCATAACATCTTGGGTTAACTTTTGTTTCTTACCTACTTTATATTCGCCCATGTATTTCTTATTGACATTTTAATTCAAATCTTACCTCATCATAATTCCATCCAAGCAAACAATCGAAATTAACGGCCAGTATTAGGTCCCCGACTTGTAATCCGGCCTGCAACGAAAAGAATGCGTACGCTTTATTTATGTAATGTGAACAGAAAGTATTAAAAAAACAAATATGGCATCAGTTTTGGTTGACACGTTTTTCCATCTCGATTTAACATTAGTGTACACGTGCGAGCGCATCCACTATACAAGGTGATCCAGAATAGGTGTATCAGCGAGAAATCTCGGGTTACTCCGAAGATTTCTACTTGGCCGTTTTTTTTTTCAAACGCATCATTAAATCGGAAACATTAGAAAATAGGCATCCGATTTCCGAAAAGAACGCTTGAATCCGCTATGGTGAACTATCGAAAAGGGCGAAAGAGTAGGCAAAGGATCACGTAGCCGTATCTGACGTCAGGAATTTTCTACGAAAACGCAGCGATTGTCGGCATACGCAATCTGAAGTTTTGCGAATCATTTGCTACAGTTGCCTGTCACTCAATTCGGTTCGACACTCATGACAAGTCGTATCGCATGTCAAAGTGAGAAGCACGCCAAAATTCATGAGATTTCAGAACTTTACCGTGATGATTGAAAAAAAATATTGTTTTCTTAAGGGTGGTCTAGAAATTTCAAAAAATCGATTTTTTTCGATATTTCGAAAGTATAGTATCTTAAGAATATACTGTGAAATTTTCATGCGGAAATTCCCAATATTATAGCTTCTACAGTCCATTAACCAGGTAGAGAGCGGTCCGCGTGCTCCTAATGGGTCTAGCGCTCGGAGCGCGGCAGTTGTCCCTACCCTTCTCCGAAAATATATCCCTGTATATAGTATATACTATATGCCTACATATACCCTTCCCCTCGCCGAAATATGTATGCCTATTGTTGAACATTAGTAAGGGTAACGGTCATTTGGCTTTCCCCTGACTTGATCAGTACAACGTTTCGTCTTGACGAAGCAACATCGAGCAGTTTGAAATAAAATATCAGAAAATATGGATAGAAAGCAAGGCGGCGACTCTTCTAGACGACCATCTTTTATAGGGTGTAAAAGATCTTTCAAGGGCAATCGATTCACTATCGAAAATATGACTGATTTTACGAGCACGTCTGCGAAAAAATTAAAAGACAATGAGGAATTGGAAGTAATCGTTAATCCTACTTTCAATTATTGCATCATCGAATTCAGCGTGATATTTTTAACGTTGCAGCAGTTGTTGAAGTGTAAAGATTGTAACGGTGCAGTCACTTTTAGCAAAAACGGACAACGTGGTCTAGGATTCAAGCTCTCTGTGAAGTGTGGGTGTAAAAAAACTTTTATTTTGTCTTCGCCGTTAATAGATAAGGCGTTTGAAATCAACCATCGACTTGTTCTCGCCCTGAGAATGCTTGGAGTAAGATTTGAAGGCATGAAACATTTCTGCGGTCTCATGGCTCTTGGACAAGGAATTTGTAATAGTACATATTACAGCATCGTGGACAATATAAAAATTGCAGCTCAAGCCGTCGCGAAAATCGTTTTCAAAAAAGCATTGAAAGAAGAAGTCGAGTTGAATGTAAAAGCAGGGCGTCCCGCGGATGAACTTTCTGTGTCTGGTGATGGATCGTGGGCGAAACGTGGATTCTCATCGCTTCTCGGGATTGTCTCGTTAATAGAGAAATACAGTAACAAAATTTTAGACGTTGTCATCAAATGCAGTATATGTCAAAGCTGCTCAAATTGGAAAGGCCAAGAGGATACGATTGAATATGAAGCGTGGTATCGAGAGCATGAAGATCACTGTGACGCAAATCATACCGGAAGTGCTGGCAAAATGGAGGTAAACGGCATCGTGGAAATGTTCGAGAGATCGAAAGAGTTATACAACGTGAAATACGCTAACTATATCGGAGACGGCGACACGAAAACGTTCAAAGCCTTATTGGACACAAAGCCTTACGGAGATGATTTTGTAGGTTGCAAAAAAGAATGTGTTTTGCATGTTAAAAAACGTTTGTACAAAGGTGCTCTTGATGCGAGAAAAACCGTGCACAAATAAAAAAAGCAACAAAGAAATTGACAGAAAAAGAAGAGGGAAAAAAGACACAGCAGAAAGTTAAAAAATCGAGAGATAAAATACCGAAGCGTCAACAATTGACGAATAAATTATTGCAAGAGCTGTCGACTTATTATGGTCTACCAATTAGACGTAATTCAGATTCTACTGAAAGGATGAGAAGTGAAATATGGGCCGCATATTATCACAAAATTTCAACAGATGAAAATCCGCAACACTCGTACTGTCCTCCAGGTTCCGAATCGTAGTGCAAGTGGTGTCAATGTGAGGCTGCCGGTACTTTAGACACCTACGAGCATCCACCTCCTCTGGACGATGGAGCACAAGAAATATTGAAACCTATTTATGAAGAATTGACAGCAGAGAATTTAATGGAAAGGTGTATTGGCAGTAATACGCAGAACAATAAATAAAGTTTCAACGCTTGTGTGTGGCACCTTGCGCCGAAACATCTGTTTGCCGACAAAAAAATCATCGATATTGCCACCTTTATTTTCGCTTGCATATTCAACGAAGGATTCGCATCGTTATTAAAAATAATGGAGACCATGGACATCACAATCGGGCCACAAGCGGAGCAACTCGCGCGAGACCGAGACGGGCGGCGAGTATCGAGCGCCAACCGTAGGAGCACCGAAAGCTCCAAAGAGGCTCGTACAGCTCGAAAAAATAAAAGGAGTGAGCAAATCGAGGAATACGAACTTTCCGAAGGGATCCTATATGGTGCCGGAATCGCGAATTAACTGTAAGTATTCAAAATTTGCTCAATTTTTGAAAATATCTGTACCTTAAACTTTAAACTCATTTATCTCGACATTTTTCGGCACGGCGGTGGTGAAAACAAAAAAACTATTCAACCGAATCACTTGAAATTTGGATATATTGTTCACAACATGTACGGCTATCGTCGGAACTAGAATCATAATTTTATTTAAATAATTTCCTATTGTTTACACTAAAAAACTAGTGAAAAAAGACCCGATTTTATGAACTTTTTTTTCGAAAGCGCGCCATTTTGTAAATTTTTAATTTTTTTGATTTGTTCTAGTCCCGACCATAACTGCACTCTTTCTGATTAAGATTCTTCTTGAATTTTGTGTTTCAGATGAATAGAAGTCTCGAAATCACCTACGCCGTCCGGGTCCGATTTTCCGAGAGGGTCATCTTCAGCGGCATTTTTATAATAATAAATATTGTTTTTAAAATGAAAAAAATTTTTTTTGAAAAGTTGAAACATCGTTTTTTAAATGTTTAATGGCAAAAAAAATCGTGAAAATAAGTGGAATTTTCATGCTCTAGACCACCGGGCCCCCTTAAGAAATAACAACTAACAAATTCAGCAAACATTCGATGGTCCTGGAATTTTCATATATCTAACGATTTATTTTGCGCAATGAAAAATACTTTTTTTAATTACTATAGGTGGTTTTTTTATTACCAAAGTCTCAATTACTGGACGCTCAACTTTCGAGGATTGGAACTTTGCCGGATTCCATTCATCTTTCGACCACTCTGTCGTGTGTCGTACTCAGATTTATCTCCGAAAATATTTTTTTTCAAACAAATATCAGAAAACATGAGAATAAGCATTTTCGTTGCTATTGGAACAACCATTTGCAAGCTAGATGGAACAAGCATTTTCAAGCTAGATGGATATATATATAGTGCTCTCGCATGGGAAATTATGCGCGACGCTCGCTTCTTATCGATATATTTCATTTCGGCTGTGGTACGCCTAATTCTAAAGAAAGTATAAGGACCCGTTAAAAAATGAGAATGCCGTTAACGTGTGTATTGGTTTTCGTAGTTTTCCACGATTTCCATGTAGAATCGGGTAAGCCTGCGTATTCGCCGGAGTTAAATAAAACGGGAGAGGAAAAAGAATTAGATGGCGTTTTTCTCGCGACGTTACACCTCCCCCCTTTAGGATTGAGCGTCTCGCTCGATCGTAGTCGTTGGGAGTGGTGATCAAAAGTATAATGACACGACAGTATGAAGTGGCATTGTCATTGATCGACTTACAATGTGACTTAAATACATTGGAAGGTAAGTATTACTTATCATTATATATATAGACAGATCTTCAATGAGGTTTCTTTTTCGTTTTTTTAAATTATAGTTATATGTAGATTTTTTGTTGTTGCTAAAATCTATCATGTTTTTTTTCCTTTATGCATCGATACTTATTTACTTGTTCAATCCTATTTTACCTGACAAGGTTAGAAGAACAAAATAATGAGAATAAAATTGATTTAAAAAAATGATTAATCATGATGATCTTTTTGTACCTGAATATGTCTTCTCGCGTGAACTCAACGGAAGGAACGCGATTTGGAGGATTCGTCGTATTTTGGACTAGTGAAGATGTTAAGGTGGACATCATGTGTTGCAGCGTTGGTCTTGGTATGCCTTGGTTCGGCTGAAGGGGCCGTCACGAGTTTATGAAGTTCTTGACTAGTCTCTGCATCCGTTGACATTTTCTTCTTGCACCTGCATCGACGAGGTAGATCGGCCAGCCATACTCAGTGTGTTGGATTACCGTATATACCGTATGGCATGGATTACCGTATCTACGACGAGCTCGATTGGTCGCATGACGGATAACATTCGGGTGAGACCAGATTTCAGATAGAGTCCGCTTGGTGTTATACACTGCCGGCGGAAAGTTTCCGGACAAGAGTTGGAAAAAGTGCCCGAACGGTTCTTTATGTCATTTCGCCGGTAATTGGGCTAGGCCAATTTGACCAACGGCATTTTAAAGAGGGGGGATTTACCTACATTTTGGCTTATTAAAAAAAAATTTACAATTTTTTTTACACTTGGCACCCAGTTTTGAAAACGACAATTTTTTGTTGTTTTGTGAGTGGACCCCATTTACAGTAAAAATCTTTTTTATGCATTTCTCCTATTAAAATCATAAAAGGGGAAGCCTAAGCTTCCATTTCTTTTTGTAAAAAAACTTTTGCGATTTTTTTTCCCAAATATATTTCGTTTTTTCGATAAAAATATACAATATGAAAATTGCTCCGGAGTACGAAAACGACGAGGTTTACAACAAAACCTCAAGACGGTAAAAAGTTGCGTTACTTTTTGTTGAGTTCATGAGAATTTTTTCAGATTTTTTTTGCGAAATTTTTTTTAAATTTATTTCCGGTCGGAACTCGATTGATCTCAACACCATGATAATAATATAATTAATTTTTTTATTTACATATTATACTTTGGTCTCGTCGAAAAAACCTCCTCTCGCTGGCAGCACGCTCTTTACCACACACGGCATCCTCTCCACAAGTTTTTCGAATGTCTCTCGGGGTGTTTCTTTCCATGATTTTTGTAGGGATTCCCATAGCTTTTCGGCGGATGAATGCGTTCCAGAAGGAACAGCGTGGTTTTTCAGAATCGCGTGATATCCTTTTTGGCCCCGGATTCCTTTGACTCGGTAGAGGTCCCCCGCACCAGCATACGAAAAAGATCCCCACACCATTACAGAACCGCCGCCGTGTTTAACGGCTGGAATTACGCATTCAGGATGCATTTTCTCGTTAGCTGAGCGATGAACGAAAACTCGAAGTTTTCCTCCAAATATTTCAAATTTGGATTCGTCGGTCCATAACACCCGTTTCCAATCTTTGATCGTCCAATTCTTGTGTTTCCGTGCCCAATTCAATCATTTCTTTTTGTTTCCACGGCGCAAGAGTGGCTTTTTCGTTGCGACTCTTCCGTATAATTGTGCGCTGCGCAAGCGTTGTTTAATCGTCGTAATTGAAATGTTATTTTCCACGACTTTCGACAAACTGCGCTTGGATGTTTGCCGCCTTAAGTTTTCGATTCCTTTTAGACATCACAATTATTGATTGGTCTTCCGCTTTGGAAGTAACAGGAGGCCTCCCGGAACGATTTTTATCGCGGTTCGATTGTGTCTCTCTGAAGCGTTTTATAGCATCCCCAACAATTGATTTGGGTTTTTTCAATCGATTTGCAATGTAGCGAATTTTGAACCCTTCATTGCAAAGAGCAAGGATTGATGCACGCTTTTCGATGCTTAAATTGGGTCGACGACCCATTTTTTTCTTAAAAATAAAAATAAAATTAACTCTAAGAAGTCGAAAATTTTATTTAATTAACCGTCAATAAATTAATAGTTAAACACACTTCAAATTCAATATATTATTCGACACGATACGACAGGAAAATCTAACGCGAACGTTTTTTCGATGCTTGCCGAAGAAGTACTGAGTCGAAATAATTTTTCAATATTTTTTCATTGTAACACGTAAAGAGTGCGTGGACGTTTCTCCCACTCTTTGTTTTCTTCTTGTTTTCGAAGTAGAGTAGTCAGCGAACATAGCGAATCTCGCGACGGAGTGTCTGTCCTTGTTCCTTGTTTATTTTTTCGCGAGGTTCGCATTGTCGAGCGTTCGCTTTGTCGCATAGGTGAGCGATATATTTTTTTTTACTACTCTACAAAGAGTGGGAGAAACGTTCACGCACTCTTTACGTGTTATAATGAAAAAATATTCAAAAATTATTTCGACTCAGTACATCTTCGACAAGCATCGAAAAAACGTTCGCGTTAAATTTTCCCGTCGTATCGTGTCGAATAATATATTGAATTTGAAGTGTGTTTAGCTATTAATTTATTGACGGTTAATTAAATAAAATTTTTGACTTCATTAGAGTTTTTTTTTAAGAAGAAGAAGAAGAAAATGGGTCGTCGACCCAATATAAGCATCAAAAAGCGTGCATCAATCCTTGCACTTTGCAATGAAGGGTTCAAAATTCGCTACATTGCAAATCGATTGAAAATACCCAAATCAACCGTTGGGGATGCTATAAAACGTTTCAGAGAGACACAATCGAACCGCGATAAAAATCGTTCCAGGAGGCCTCCTGTTACTTCCAAAGCGGAAGACTAATCAATAATCGTGATGTCTAAAAGGAATCGAAAACTCACGGCGGCAAACATCCAAGCGCAGTTTGTCGAAAGTCGTGGAAAAAATATTTCAATTACGACGATTAAGAGCGTGCTGTCAGCGAGAGAAGGTTTTCTCGACGAGACCAAAGTATAATATGTAAATAAAAAATTAATTATATTATTATCATGGTGTTGAGATCAATCGAGTTCGACCGGAAATAAATTTTAAAAAAATTTCGCAAAAAAAACGCAACTTTTTACCGCCTTGAGGTTTTGTTCTAAACCTCGTCGTTTTCGTACTCCGGTGCAATTTTCATATTGTATATTTTTATCGAAAAAACGAAATATTTTTGGGAAAAAAAAATCGAAAATTTTTTTCTACAAAACGAAATTGAAGCTTAGGCTTCCCCTTTTATGATTTTGATAGGAGAAATGCATAAAAAAGATTTTTACTGTAAACGGGGTCCACTCACAATACAACAAAAAAACGACAAAAAATTGTCGTTTTCAAAACTGGGTGCCAAGTGTAAAAAAAATCGTAAACATTTTTTTGGTAAGCCAACATGTAGGTAAATCGCCCCTCTTTAAAATGCCGTTGGTCAAATTGGCCTAGCCCAACTACCGGCGAAATGGCATAAAGAACCGTTCGGGCACTTTTTCCAAGTCTTGTCCGGAAACTTTCCGCCGGTAGTGTATATCGTTTTTATCCAGGAGATATAACAACTTCTCCTCTTGGTTGACAGTGTTTTGACCACTGATGTCCCATGTCATGTTGTTTAGGGCAGCGGGTTGCTCCACAGGAAACATGATATGTTTTCGTACGTTGTCGATGTCTTCTGCGGAATAGATCCCACAGGGTGATTCTGGGTTGGTGTATCGCCAAGTAGACTTCGTCGTCGGCTTCATGCTTGCAAGTAGTATGGATTCGACAGGAGCATCCATGAACTTGTACCAGATGTGTCCGTAAAGGTAATATGGAGGAATTACAGGTGGTTTTAGTTCTTCTTTTGGTAATATATGCGTTCGAGGAGTAAGGAGATATTTTTCGTTCCTACGAGTAACAGGTTGATCGTAATATTCTTTTAACCTGATCAGATTTACTTCTATTGTTATCTATTGAATAACATGTACTATTTCGTCAGCAAGTACCACTATATAAATAGACTTCTTCATTGAATTGTACATAATTCGTCCGAGGCTTATACCACTAATAACAGCAATTTTTGAATTATCGACGCTCTTTGCTAAAATGTTGCGTATGCATATTGTAATGTAATGATATTCTAATATAATACAATAACTACGTATATAAATTTTAATTGACATAAGCGATTATATCTAGGTTCGCGACAGGAAATGTCTCTTGAATTGTGAAACGGTTATTTCGTCGTGGTTTGAATATAAGTAGTTTTCGGGGTTCTGTGGTGCGGATACTGTAGCTAAAAATGTAATCTTTTTCTCTGGTTGGACGTATAAAGGTGATATTGTTGGTAGTGAATAGGTTGATAACGGCCACCTGAACAGGAGGGTAATTATTGTTATTTTTTTAAAATTAGGGTTAAAATCCGATTCGTCAACTCTGGTCGACTTGGTTTTTCTTTTCGGTTTTGTTTCGACGTTAATGTGCGAAGGCCACTTAAAAAATTACTGCCTTGATCTGTCCTTTGGGTGCTCTAAAGACACATATAAATCTTTTAATGAATGCATCGGCGACCGTTGTTGCCTGTGCATTTGGCAATAGGATCGCGACACAACATTTTGAAAGGCTGTCTTGGATAGTCAGAATATATTCGTTCTGATTGGACGTACATCGCATTGGACCTACTATGTCCATCGATATTTTTTCGAAAACCGTACCTGGAGTATCCGTTATAATGATTGGCTGTTTTGTTTTTACTGTAACCAGTTTCTTTAATTGGCAATCTAGGTATTGCTGAATTCTTCTGTGAATATTCGATTTCAAATCTTCCTAAAAATACTCTCTTTGTATTCCATTATTTGTCTTGGAGACGACTTTGTGTCCTCCCATTGGGGACTTGTGCATCTCATAAAAAATGTAATCTCGTTCTTCGATTGGCACGTAGCGTAAGGTTCCTAAGCAGATTATCACCTTGGTTTGACTGGATTTGAACATTTATTTAATAATGTTGGTGGAATTATGTTAAGTGGAACTTTTGGAATTAGGAATTTGAGGTGCTTTGCACAGGTTAGGCCTCTCAGCTGATTCGGGGTCGCCTAACACGCGCGGGCCTCATTATCTCGGCTTCTGTTTCCTCGCTGCTACTCTCCTCGTAGTTTATGGCCCTACGGTGTCGGAGCGCATGGCGCCGGGACTTGGAGCGCATATCTGTCTTCTTGGAGGCAGGTACGTCAACCATTTCCGATACATCGTCACCGAGTTTTTCTTTAACCTGTTTTGTTTTTTAAGCTACCTGAGATACGTAGTTCTTCGCTTGAGAGCGAGTGACGACATTTATTTCTTCTATTTTTGGGGTTTCATTAATTTCTGATTGAGTTGTAAAACGTATAGGGTCTTCGTTTTCGCTAACCCTGTTCACTAACAATTCATGGAGTATGTCCTGTGCTATCTCATCTAGATTCTCGTCGTTTTTTTATTTGTAATGGGGTATAGCTTTGACATCCTCGATTTTTTTGATAGGGTTACGCGATAAAGCATCGGTGTTGGAATTTAATGTCCCTGGCTTATAAACGACGTTGTGATAGTGCTCTGAAAGTTTGAGCCGCCATTTTAGGACGCGTGCGTTCGCGTCTTTGGCATTTGCCAACCAGACCAGGGGCTTATGATGAGTCACGAGCGTGAATTTCATAAAGTCAATATACGGCCTGAAAGCTTTGACGCTGTGAATAATTGCTATTGCCAGTTTTCATATGTGTCGTACCGAAGGGCTGCCCCGCGTAGTACGCACGATGTGTATGCAATCGGTTTGTCTTTTCCGATTTCTCCTTGTGATAAGACTCCGCCTGAGGCGTAGCCGGAAGCATCTGTTGTTATTATGAACGGTTTTTCAAAGTCTGGATATTGCAAGATGGGAGCCTCACAGAGCTTATTTTTGAGTACATCGAAAGCTATTTGTGTTTGATCCCCCGTATGGCAATTTATATATGCAAAAATATACGCACAAAATATATGGGCCACATATTTATATCGATTCCATATAAAGCGCCTAAACGTTCTATACCGCTAATATAATACGTATTTATGCACTCAATATATGGCGTATACATTGTGACGTGACTTTTTCATCCCGTCACTTCAAGCGGAGTGATTTCGAGCAGTGGGTCGGATTTACGACCCTTTTGGAGACGCCTCGGGCAGTCAGATTCCCGATTCACACTTCGGGACCACTAAAAGGCGGAGAGCAGCGAATTTTAATTTTTTGTTATTACAATATTGAAGAGATCCCCCTTAAGGGAATTCCAATTATATTTTCGGTGTAACGCGGGCCTTCTGCCGGGGACAGCGTGCTCGAGGTGGCAGTGCCTGTTTGGCGTGCTAGCAGCACCAAAAGATTAAAAATCTTTTTTTTTCCTTTAAATAGAATTATTACCTTTAGGAAGACCACTAAAGGCCGAGGTGACTGCGTCCCGTGCCCTCTTAGTGAAGGTGGTGCGCCCATAAGGAGGTCCTCTCTTCGTATTATCAGCGTCGGGGAAGGTCCGAGGCACGGGTTGTCCGCACCGTGCGTTGACCCAGGTTGGTACACGCGGGTTTTCCCTCATCGGAGCAGGCGAGCACGGAATATCGGTGCTTGCGGTCAAGGGATGCCCCAGGGGACGCTGGCTTAGGACCAACCTAACGTGTCTCCCGCCCCTCGAACTACGCGGCCTGGGAGCCGCACCTTCCTGCCGGCATCAAGGACGTCGCGGTTCATGAAAATTGGCGCCTCCGAGATGGGACCGCGGTGAGCGGTGGCGGACGGCGGGTGATGTTTTTATTGCGCTTAGCGTCAAGTGTTGTCCCACTGCGGGGTTTGAGGGATGCCCTGCACTTGCGAGGGGGGCCCGAGGAATTCGGAGAATTCCTTTATAAAGGAGAGAGAGACAACGACAGTGTTGCGCTAGGGCAAGCCATGCGCTGGCGGAGCGAGGGGGGTGCGGAGCGCCGAGCCTCGGGATGTGAGGTGAGGAATTGGCAGTCGGGAATTTGGCGAGGTCGCGTCCAGTCGAGTTTTCGCAAGTCGTAATTAGAATCAGTGAGTCCCGGCTGAAACTGCAGAAAGAGAACGCGCGAGAAACAACCCGAATAGACAAACGAGCTGTGAACATTCACATGTCAACATTATAGCGGCAAGAGGACAGCATACGGGGACACACCGTGACACCAAATGCTGTATTTTGCTTCCGCATTAAGCTGCAAATTTGCGCCACAGTGCGTGGTTTGGCGAAATAAATGTGTGATGCCCAGACGGAAAGTTTGCAGCAAATATACGCAACAATTACCTGCTGCAACAACGATACTGATGCGGCAAGCTCCAGATTTGTAGTGATGACATTTTTATATCGCGTTTCAGTCATAAATGTATCACGCTGTGACGCTCAGTTGCCAGTAAAAAGGAGGCAAGTTATCGTGGCATTGTGCGGATAGTTTGGAATACGTTATTCCAGCAAGGTTAGGGCACATTGGCGGCACGCTGTGACATTCCATTACCGGCAAAAAAAGGTATATGGTTATAACCATAGGCAGATTCGCTACGACAATTGTCATGGTCATAAAATTAGTTATATAAGTTGAACCAGTTGGATGGTCGAGTGGTTAGCGTGCTTGCCTTCTAAACCAGCCCATCGTGAAGTCGAGGGTTCGAATCACTGCCTCGTACTTTCAGAAAAAAATAATTACGGGGATGACCCGTAGCCCTCAGTCATGCGCGGGCGCCGCACACACGAACCAGTATGTGCGTGCGATTGTATTCAATCAAATTATTTTTTTTGCCCTCTCTTTATTCCCGCCTGCCCAGCTACCGGTAATGCAGAACTACATTTAGCCGGTCACAACACCGCAATAGCGGGTCTCGTTTATGCCGGCGAAGGAGCGTTACGGCGTGTTCTAAATGCCGCAATAACATGCCTAGTTTCTACCGGCAATGAAGCGTCACAGCGTACCTCCAATGTGCCCTCAGCTTGCCGAAATAACGCATTCCAAATTTTCAGTCGCAATGCTGCGAGAACATAGCAATGAACGTGCTCCAAATGTACCGCCAATATTCTGTACTTTCGTACTGCAATATTAACACGAGCATTCACGCGAGGATGCGCAATGCTGTGCTACTAGGCGACAGCTTAATGCGGCGGCAAAGGATGACATTTTTTCGTCACAACTTGCTCTCTCTTGGCGTGGTGTTGCCAATGTGTTGCCAAATTTCTTACTGGGAAAGGTTTGACTACCGCGTTTCTTACTTATGCGGTCGTTTTTCTACACCTAAACAATTCATACGCGGCTGCCAGATCAGAGGTCATGTACAGTTTATGTAAATACAAGTGACTGTGTCATGTTTCCGATTGGCCAGGGCTATTTCTATATTTTCTGTGTCGACCATCCCTCTTTAGTAAGCAATGGGACGTCGAAGACAGTTCGTCTCCGCTGGTTTCCACTTTGCGAATCTGTTGTGCCGATCTTTTGTGAAGTTTTCAACGGACGAAAAACATGAGGTAAATTGTTATTGTGATCAATGCTTTCTTTAAGCAAATTATTGGCCATTTCCTCACGAGGAGACTTGGATTTTATCACGCACCATGTGTGGTACACAGAGAGAAAAAAACCTAGAACATTTACCGGTGAATCCGGCTGTAATTATCGTACTTCCTGATAATCGTGACGGAATCGATCAGGAACACAAAAATTACATTGCTGACCCGAAAATGTTTACAGAAAATCAAACAAATAATCGTTTGTTTGTGCGTTAAAAAAATACTCGATCGTCTCTATTGTGTACTGATTGCCCATACAGTACGAAAAAAATTCTTAAGCACCACGGTAAAATTTCTACGTTTTTTTTGTACGATTTTTTTTTCGCCTTCCTTTGCGAACTATATATCCACTGTAAAAAGTAATTTGCCGATATATTTCGACAGAATGACCATAGCGTGTATTATATATATGTGTATATATATATTGTCACGTGGCAGAATTTAAGAGCCCCAAAGTCACCTAAAGGCGGCCCTCTCGCTCGGATTTCATCCTCGTACGGGAGCCCGAGCGTGCCGTTATCGTTTATTATTTATTTATCTTGTTGTCCCTTCATATATTTATTCATTTTATTGTATAATTATGTTCTTCTTTTTATTCGTTCATGTGACATTTGTGGTACGATGGCGCGCGGGAAATGGCGGTCGTCTCGGAAATCTCGAGATCCTTCCCACAGCAGCGGCCTCGTATCTTCCAATTCGGCGTGCGCCTCGTCGATCTTACCCTCGCTCGAGAATCCGAGACGATTCAGCAGACCCACGTTCTGGAACGCTCCTCCACCACGATCGGTGGAGTGAAGCGGTATGTGATCGGCAGGCGTTCGACTATGCAACCGTCCAGGCTGACAGCAAGGTTACCTCGGTAAGAAGGTGACCAACGCCGTCATCACAATACCCGTCTACTTTGACGACTCGCAGCGTCAGGCAACCAAAGACGCCGGGACCATCTCTGGCTCGAACGTATTGCGTATTATAAACGAACCTACGGCGGCCGGCTGGTCCCCGGTCCCCTTCAGCCGGTAACGGCGCGTCCACCCGACCTTCACACGTCGCGTAACTGCCAGGGGCAGGAATCGCAGCGAGACTCGACGCGCTGGGTAAGATCGACGGACAGAGACTGGACCTACGTCACCTGTCAATCGTCATCGTACTCGCCATCGTCATCGTACTCGCCATCGTCATCGTACCCATCATCTTCATCGCCACCGTCATTTTAATACATTTCTAATATTGAATTTTGGCGCGGTAACGGCCGACGCGAATGACGGAGAGGAGGGGTGAACGGCCGAGACGGAGACCTCGAGTCAACCGTCTCGCTCGCGGAACAGGACTTGACCACGGAAATCCGAGCGAGACGGTCGACGAGTAAAATGAATTGTTGGGGACTAATTAAGTCGGTCTGTGCAGTGCGGCCGCCCCCGGCGTGAAGGGAAAGTTTTACCGTTGAGTTAAAGAAATGTTTCCGTCATTCGCGTGTGCATTGTTTCGGGTCGCGGTGCAGGGAGGAACGTGGCTGGTCCTTTGCGTAATTTTCGTGTCGGTTGTTATTGTTATCCCGTTGGAAGGGTGAGAGTGAGAGAGAGAGAGAAAAGAGATAGGCCGGCCGGCGGCTTTATATAATTTTATATCGAATCATCCGCCGAGGAACGACTCGGAATTAATAAAGTGTGCTCTCTCTCTGCAAGTGTTTGTTTATTTATTTTGTTGTTGTTTTATAAGTGTTAGCCTCTGACCCCGCCACTCTACCGGAAGAAGAGCTGAGCCAGTCGGACAAATCGGTCGTCTCGACCTACCGCCCGGCGAGCCGCTAACGCGGCTGGCGCCTCGGAAAAAATCGCCGGGCGGAGGCGCGACGACCTTTTGTGACGCGAAGGGTGAACTTGGAATTTCCGTCACAATATATATATATATATATATATATATATATATATATATATATATATATATATATATATATATATATATATATATATATATATATATATATATATATATATATATATATATATATACACACACACACACACACATATATATATATATATATGTGTGTGTGTGTGTGTGTGTGTATATATATATATATATATATATATATATATATATATATATATATATATATATATATATATATATATATATATATATATATATACACACACACACACACACATATATATATATATATATATATATATATATATATATATATATATATATATATATATATATATATATTGTAACGTGTTTTTTTTTGGTACTCCGCTGACCGGCCTGGCATGGTGGCGGCTGCAGCAAAACCGTCCTCCGGCTCGGGGCCGTCATCGCGATCACGACATGATTCCGTAGGGTTCTCTAAGCGACGTTAGGATTTTACTTTAACATTCTGTTTATTTTCTTTTTTTTCGCCACCTCAACGTTTCGCTTACACGAGCCAAGGTACCCACGGCCAGGAAGAGCGAGAGGGAAAGAAGGCGAGGCTAAACATTCTCCCAAGGCCAAAGATCGGGAAGACGCGGTGTCCCAACTATGGTCAAACGTTCGGAAAGACGCCGATTTCCGCGAAAATTACCTACCCAGGGCCGTGATTCACGCCCGCCCCCCTTCACTTCTTCAGTTTCTTCTGGACAGGGGCCGAATTGTCACCCTCGGCCGATAATAAGTCTGGCATCGGTCGTGATCCTTACTCCCGTCGTCGCCAATCTCGACCGTTAGGAAACATCATCCAGGGAAGGACGAGGCTCCACTAGGACATGAAATACGGCCCGCGGGAAGAGCAGACTTTTCATTTTCCATTACGGGAAGTTCAGGATTCGAAATCCGCGCTTGATCGATAAGCACACTCCCGAAAATTATTCGATACGGGCCTGTTCGCTTTGGTGTAATCATAAGAACAGAAACTAAAGAAAAAGGGGGAGAGTACGCTTCTCGCACGTCGACCGGCTTTTGCGTTAGCTTCCTACGAGGTGTCGAGCCGGACGGACGTGGGCCGAGACAATGGGAAACGACCGAATTACGCAGCCGGTGAGCTTGGCCATGCCTTCGGCAACAATCCGGGTAATTTTCGACCGTATGGTCGGCTCACGATCTCGCGCATCTTTATCGTGGCCACGGCCTCTGTCGCGTTTCCGTAATTATAAACCCCGTCACACGTAGCTAGCGCGTATCGTCGGGAAATCGTGTCGTAGTTGCGTGCGGGAAGCTCAATCCCGTTTCGCGACGAGCTTCGGCTCGATTAGTCTGTAAAAAGTGTGAGTGAATGTGTGCCTGAAAAATTGGGACGTGTCGTCCTCGGTGATCCCTCGGCCTGCGGCGGGGCTTGAGCAAGGGGAAAGGGGGAGAGATTGCCCTCAAGTCGGGACATCTTCACGGATAACTGCCTCCCGTTTATTATCGGGTCGCGGGCTCGAACCCGTGCGGGCTCCCGTTTATATTAACAGCATCTACCGGGTGCCCCTTTCCCCAGTGTGGGGATTTTCCCGGCTTCGTCGCGGGAGAGAGGTTGCCGAGCATCGGCGTCCACGTAAGTAACGACCGAGGTAATTTTTCCGGGATATTTCCTTCTTACAAAACCGGGGCCCGGTTTTGTAATATTAGTGTGGCCGGCAGGGGAGAGAGAGGAGAGGCCAAAACGAGCTCGATGTATATTGTGTGTGTGTGTAGGCCCCGGTCGGAATTGGTTCGTGTGTGTGTGTGTGTGTGTGTGTGTCTGTGCGCGCGAGAGTAATTGTCTCGCGAGATTTCGCGCGTACTGTATATATTTTGTGTTCCGATTTTTGTCCCGGTGTTCCTTGCAAAGGAGGGGAATTATTAACGAAATGTAAAATAAATTCCCTGACCTCCTCTGATTCCCCCAGCTCCCTAGATTTTGCGGTCACAATATATATATTGTAATGTCGGTTCGATGGGTTTGGTTGGTTTTTATTTTTAACGAGCTGTCTGACTCGCTACAGAACTCGGTTTTAGGACGGAACAACTCGGTTTACACAAAGTTGAGCTACTTGAGACGCGTTTATTGAAATGATCGTCGAACAGAGATTCGGTGTGATACAAATTCGATGACTTACTGACTAACTTAGCTTAGATTCGTCGCATTTTATAGAAGTAGGGCCTGAGAAAATTGAGGTAGTGGGAGGAAGGGCCGACGTGACGCTTAGGTCGTCGTTCGAGAATTTTCCATTGAAGAGGAGGGCCTACGTGATGTTTGGAGTGTTGTCCGAAAGAGTTTCCGAGAAATACAGCTGCATCGAACGGAAATAGTCTAATACGATCGTTGGAAGAAAAATATGGCCCTTCTAATATTTGAGTCGGACTCTTCGTAGGGATGTAGGCGGATTTAATAAATTTGGGAGATCAAGTCGGACCGTGAGAGAAGGAAAAGTGAAAAGTTCCCAGAGTATATTACACCTCCCCCCTAATTTAAGAAAATTCACGCCTAAAAAAAACTGAATTTTCGCTAAGCTTTAAGGTTAGTAGATAGAGATTTTCTTCATTACTTGGAGTGAACATTGTTCGAGCTGCATTGATAATTACTAACGTGTCAGGAGGGTTCACATAGTAAAAGGTGCTTGAGGTTCCTTTCCGCTTAGGGATGGGGATAATGCGGAAAACGTCAAGCAGGTTATTTTCTATTACTGGTACCTTAATGACATAAGTAAAACGATTATCTTTTAGCATAATGCTTACATCGCTAATTCCAATAATTGCCGCAAAAGCAGGTGAGACTTGTTCGCGAATTGTTTTTAGTGCTTCGATCAAGTCGGCAGGATTGAGGATTTGGGGATGGATTATCCTTTGTTTGCCATCATTTACTGCATTCAAGACATTATTGATGCATTCACTATATTCGTCTGTAAGAGTCTCTAGGAGGGTAACTTGTGCGCTAATTTTGATATCTCTGGTATTCTCAGCTACCGCAAAATTTACTTTTGCATACGAACTGAACAGTTGTTGATTTTCAGTGTGCAATTCTTCCATAGCTTTAGAAAGTGTAGATGCTATTCCTTTAACTACTGCTGTTTGATTGCTCATTAGGGTACTCATTTTTTTATTATCAGCGTGAAGTTCCGAGTCGGAATTTCCTAGAGTTCCAAACACGATTTTACTTATATCCCCAATAAAGTTAAATACACCTCTTTTAAATCGGGGTTTGTAATCAATAATGTTCATTATTATATTTTGATTGATGCGGATTCCGAGCAGTTTTTTTTCTTGGTTCCGTTGCAGATCGTCGATAAGCTCAGCGTAGCTCGCACCAGCTCGTCCCGTTGTAGATTTATTTCGGTGAGGTCGACATAGTTGACTACGGTCCAGATTTGATGGTAGATTACGACTTTTCCTAAGTTTTCCATGTATGCGGGGCCCTCAAGTGGTTCCACCCTTAATGCGTCTGTTTTGACGGACGTTACGTAGAGGGGAAGAAATAACGGCGACGTAATTCCTGCACAGAGTTTTTTTTATTAGTTTCTATGATAAGGTTTTAATTTGTTAACGTGGATTAATTTTTTTCTGTTGTTTAGTAATATTTCGTAGTTGTCGTCTGATGTTTGCTCTAGTATGATGGCAGGTCCTTCCCATTTTAGGGCAAGGGGTGTCTTGTTTTTCTCTTGAGCAACGAGGACTTCGTCGCCCTTTGTGAAAATGGATATAGGACTGTGTATGCGAGCGTCCTGGACTGCCGTGTAGTGTTCTTTAGCAGCGATTAGATTGTCGCGTCCTCTTTTTACGATACGTTCGTGATCAGCGCGTAGTCCTTCGATGTATTGGTCGATTGTTACACTGGTCCTTTGAACTGGCAGGTGATTTGGGATGTTGGGTTTCCTTCCAAATTGCATTTCGAACGGCGTTAATCCTGTTCCTCCGTCATAGAAACAAATTTCAACTTTTTATCCCATTCTCCTTGACGATCGTACATCAATGCTTTGATTTGTTCCTTAATCGGCGCATGTGCTCGTTCAAGGCTTCCGTTACTCTGAGGGTGGAACGTTGTCGTTGTCATGTGTGAGATCTTGAAAAGTTTTTCCAGATGTTTGAACGTCTGGCTAATAAAGTTTTGTCCACCATCAGTTAGGATAATCTTTGGGGCTCCGTGAATGTAAATGAAATTATCCACCAATGCAGTTACCGTGGATTGAGCGTCCTGTGATTTTATGTGTGAAACTTTATTTTATGTGATTACTGTGAAACTCATAAGTTTCAGGTAGCGGACCCACAAGGTCTAATGCGATTTTTTCATTAGGTTTTTCCGATGTGTCTGTAATTATTGCTTCTGCTCGCGGTTGTGTTCGCACGACCTTGATCCTCTGGCACGTGTCGCATTTACGGATGTAATCTTCGATGTCCCTTTGAAGGTTCGGCCAGGTAGCAACAGCCTTCACTCGATCGAGGGTTTTCGCTACTCCGAAATGACCTGTGGCATTTGTCCCATGGTGTTGTTTTATGGTGTCCATCTGCTCTTCTTCTGTACCTGGCTCGTAGATTTCTGTGTCATAAAGGTAGAGAAGGGGCCGCTCTGTTTTCTTCGACCAAATAAATGAGATCATCTGCTTCATTACCATTTTTGTAACTGGATTTTCGCTTAGTTGTTGGCACCCTAAATAAATCTTCGTAGGTCCATTGAGTTGTACCATTCGATCTCATCTGCTGTGAAATCAAGGTGCAATTCGTCTTCACTGTCTCCAGGCTGACCTGTGATTTTGATCCTTGATATGTTCCTGGGTGGTGTCTCCTCCAAAATTTCGGGAACTTGTGGAATTTCCTTCGATAATTCGAATTCGATGTAAAAGGGGAAATTCTCGTTTTGCGTTTCTTGATCATTATTTCTCTCCGCTGCGTTGTTAGTTTTTCTGCAATGACGATTTCTTCTTGATTTCTTAACTGCTGATTTGTGGGATTGTTGCATTTTCCTTGACGTGTAGTTACCGGGTATATCCGCGATAAAGCGTCGGCGTTAGTGTTTAACGTCCCTTTCTTATAAACAGCATCGTACTCATATTCCTCGAGTTTCAAGCGAAGTCTCATTAGGCGACTATTTGTTGGGGGATTCGAGGTTCTGAGAATCCATATCAGCGGCTTGTGATCCGTAACGATTTGAAATTTTTTTCTATACAAATACTGTCGGAAATGTTTCACGGCCCAGGCTATTGCCAACATTTCTTTCTCCGTAGTGGAATAGCGTTGTTCAGCCTTGTTGAGAGTGCATGATGCGTAGGCGACTGGTCGATCCTTTCCGAGGGATCCTTGAGATAGGACAGCGCCTATCGCATGGTTACTAGCATCGGTGGTGAGCACAAAAGATTCCTTGAAATCTGGGTACTGAAGGACAGGTGACGATACGAGTGCTGTACGTAGTAAATTGAAAGCCTGTTCTTGTTTATCAGTCCATGCCCATGTTGTTTCTTTCTTCAGAAGCTCCGTAACAGGCTTTGCTATTTTGCTGAAATCTTTTATAAATTTTCGGTAATATCCGGCCAGCCCCAAGAACTGTTTGATTTGCTTTTGGTCTCGTGGTTTCGGGAAGTTCTCTACCGCATCTGTTTTCTTCGGGTTTGGTTTTACTCCTTCTTCGGAGATGATGTGTCCCATAAATTCCAATTCTGGTCGCAGGAATTCGCATTTATCAGGCTGTAGTTTTAAATCCGATTCGCGGAGGCGAGTTAAAACATCTATCAGTTTTTTGTTGTGTTCCTCGATTGTTTGCCCGTAAATTATTATGTCATCGAGGTATACGAAGCATGTGTTTCCGATTAGTCCTCGCAACGCGTTATTCATCATGCGTTGGAACGTTGCGTGTGCGTTCTTTAATCCAAATGGCATTCTGTTGTAATGGTAGTGGCCCGATGGTGTAGAAAACGCTGTCTTTTGCTTATCACGTTCGTCCATTGGAATTTGGTGAAATCCTGACGCTAGATCAAAAGCGGAGAAATATTTTGCTCGGCCTAATTGATCCAATATTTCGTCGATGCATGGGAGAGGATAGGCATCGTGAGTAGTTTTTGACGTGACAACGTCTTATAATTCGATGGAGCCGGCTGCACGCACGAAAAAACATGACTCATGCGGCGTTACCTCGCTCTGAGGCGTTCCATTTAATGCTTGAAGTGCAAGCGAGAGCGCGGAACGAGCGACAAAGAGGCACAATCGGCCTCCGCATTCGGTAGCGTTCGACATCTGTCTCTCTCCTACTTGAGTGATGGCCTCTGCACACTGCGAGCGACGAGCGACGAGCGATGAGCGATATCCAAAGGCAACGTCACTCTCATAGAGCATTTCCGTCATACTCGAGCTCTCATTGGATATCGCTCATCGCTTGTCGCCCATCGCGCGCAGTGTGCAGAGGCCATGAGCGATGCGTCCGCGTGGACAGCTGCTATACAATAATATATTTACATGTTTTCGTCAAGTATGAAGTGCATTGAAAAGCGAATGTGGTGTCAATTGTTTATAGCAACGATAATTGCGGCGATAAAGGTAATGATTCTTTCGATATTAAATATATGTTCAGTGATATATTGTCGAATATTCGTGCTTTCATCATTAAAATAAATAGCATCGTTTCGCTAGTGCAGCGATTGTAGGTTATGCTATAATTGACAAAACTATAACAATAAGTTAACAGAACTATTTCACGATGAGTAAAAAATCAATTGCTTTACTATTCGATCGAAATAATTATCGAGCGTAGCTATGATTTCAAAAAATTAAAACATAAATGTTAAATCTTCCACATATCATAACAACGTGTCTGAAATGACAGGTTGGACCAGCCAGCCGTCAAAGAGAACAATTTTCTCCTATATCAAACACATTGAGGCGGGCTTTTTAAAAGCTAGAGTTACAAAAATTTTAATGATGTTTCCAAATTTGAAATTTAAAATTTAAGATTTATGAACAATAATTTAATCACAGTTTATGCTTATAATAAATTATTCAAAATTATTACTTTTTTACAACAAATTACAATTAAATTTGCAAAAATAATTAAGTAACTAATTGAACAACAACTTTTATTCAGTTTACTTGCTGAAAGAAATAATGTCAATGCAAAATTTATTATTATAAAATAATAAAATCAAAAATTAAATTTTAACAGTCGAGTAGAAATTTAAACAATAAATTTTATTCAAGTATTTTAAAAATTTGAAATGATTTTCTGAACGAAGAATTTTATGAAAAAAAACTATGTACATTGTAAAAAAATAAATAAAAATTGACATAATTGTATTTATGCGTACAAATAAATGTAACTTGATCAATTCAATTGTGATTTCCATTTACCTCCTTCTCTATATCCATACAAAATATCTATCAAACAAATAAAATTAAAATTTTCTTTTGAAAAATGAAACCATTCCATCAGTATTTTCTTATGACGTTGTCACGTTCAACTATCGTCAGTAAACCGACTTTATTTCGTTTAATTTTCGGAAGTCAATCACGATTCTCCATTTTTGTTTTCCTGAGGCATCAGATTTCTTTGGTACAACCCAAATAGGTGAGTTGTATGGCGAGTCACTCGTCTCTATTAACTCTTTCTCCAGCATTTCGTTTACCTGCCTGTCGATTTCTTCCTTGTGAACCGGCGGGTACCTGTATTGTTTAATGTTCACGGGCATATCGTCGCTCGTGATGATGCGATGTTTGACCATCTTTGTACCTGGGAGTGGGTCTCCAGGTAGGGCAAATACATCGGAAAAACTAGAAACGATGTCCCAAACCTTTTCTGCTTGATCTGGCGGGACGTGCTCGAGTCGAACGTTTTCTTTCAATGTGTGAATAGGTTCGGCGGAATTCGTAATTTCTATAGCATTGACACGAGCTACATCCTTCGGTGCATCTTGGTGCTCCTCCTTAGGCGAACAGGCGGTTTCCCGAAAAGGAATGCCCTGCAGCTGGTCAATCGTAACCATGATCGGTTCTTCCGAGTCATTCATAAGTGGTACTCGGGCTTCGTAATCCTTGGCTTGGAAGACGTAAGGCACTACTGCTTCTGGATTGTTCTCATCTGTGACGGCTACTCCATTTTCGATATTTGTACGAACCGTGATGAAATAGATGGTTCGTGGCGGAATAGTGACGGATACCTTCTCGAATTCGAACCGTTCGTCGTCGAACATCAAATAATTTTCTCTTCCGATATCGATGCTCATTTGGTATTTTTCGATGAATGGAATGCCGATCAACCCATCCTCGTCTAATGGGAAGTCGTTGGGGACAACGTGAAAGATGTGAGTCTTTCCTCGAAATTCTTGTTTGGCAGCGAACAATGATTCATGTCGTTCATTGCCCATAGAAAACGGTGTTTTGATATTCCGATTTATCTGCGATCCTTTCGTTAACATGCTGATTTTTATTAAATTTATCGCAGATCCGGTATCTAGGAGAAAACTGCCTATTCTGCTGGCTGTTCGTGTGGGAAGTTTGACCACTCGTTTAGTGAATCCGATGGCATGGACTCGTGGGATATTTTCTTGAGTCGCGATAGTTGCTTCGTCTCCTGGTATCTGATTCACAGTTCGTATAGGTGGGTGGATGTGTGTTTGTCCATTTCGAAACCCCGATTGTTGTTGCCATGCCTTTGGCGAAGATTGTGTATCGTACAATTTTTTACGACAGTCGCGGTCCATATGTCCTATTTTATTACAGCATGGGCAAACAACTGGTGGACGTTGCGTACTGGGCAATGTTCTTAGAATGATCTGGAAGGGTGTCTTGTGGGTACCCAGCTACCTGCGCCTTTGTCCGTCAGGGTAAAGTTACACGTCATCATTTCCCGAGTATAATCGTAAGCCTCTGCGGCTTGCGCTCGAGCAATTGCCATACGAATATTGTCAGGCCTTTGCGCACGTACTTCAGTGGATATTTCTTTCTTTAATCCTAACAGGTACTGGTCTAACCCTTGTTGCCGTTCATACTCTACAATGAAACGCCTTTGTGTTTCATCTGGCGTTGAATTAGCTAATACCGTGAGCAGCTGATTTTGTACTTCCAAAAATCGGTTTGTGAACTTTGAAACGGTTTCGGTTTTCTGTTGGAACACTCGCGATCTTTTATCTCGCTAAACACTGACCGGTTGCAAGTTACCGAAGAGGATTCGTAGACGATCGTAGAGTTGTTCGTAGGTGTTCGTTTCGTATTCTTGAATTTCTCTTGCCGCGTCTCCTATTATTTTTTTTTTGTAATTATCAATCGACGGAGGTAATCCGATTGGCTGATTTGCGATCTTACGTCTTCGATTGACGCACTAAAAGTTTCGACTCCCAAAGATTTACCATCAAATTCGCGGATTAATTCAAGAGCTTCTTTTGGTGTTAGCTCTTCAAAAGAATTTTCGGTTATTGTGGGCACATTACGCATGGCATTGTCTTCCATTTCGACTTGCGAGTCGGAGTCTTTTTTTCGATTAAATGCCGTTTTGATGGCTGCGTTTACGTTCGATAGCGGCATTTCGTTCTGATCTATTGAGTCAGTCTCGGAATCGGTCGTTATAACCTTTGATTCACGGTAACGAGTAAATGAGTATTTACTCACCGATTCCTTTTGTGAATCCAGTTTCAGACGTGGCCTCTCGTAGACTCGGCGTGTCGTCGATCGGTCCTATGTTCCCAGCGTTGATAGACAGGCAACCCCACACTTAGCACCAATTGTAATGTCGGTTCGATGGGTTTGGTTGGTTTTTATATTTAACGAGCTGTCTGACTCGCTACAGAACTCGGTTTTAGGACGGAACAACTCGGTTATCACAAAGGTGAGCTACTTGAGACGCGTTTATTCAAATGATCGTCGAACAGAGATTCGGTGTGATGCAAATTCGATGACTTACTGACTAACTTAGCTTAGATTCGTCGCATTTTATAGAAGTAGGGCCTGAGAAAATTGAGGTAGTGGGAGGAAGGGCCGACGTGACGCTCGGGTCGTCGTTCGAGAATTTTCCGTTAGAGGGAAGGGCTTACGTGATGTTTGGAGTGTTGTCCGAAAGAGTTTCTGAGTAATACAGCTGCATCGAACGGAAATAGTCTAATACGATCGTTGGAAGAAAAATATGGCCCTTCTAATCTTTGAGTCGGACTCTTCGTAGGGATGTAGGCGGATGCAATAAATTTGGGAGATCAAGTCGGACCGTGAGAGAAGGAAAAGTGAAGTAATATATAGAAGTAAAAGTGAAAAGTATATATATATATTGTGACATCAAAATCGAGGGAGCTGGGGGAAAAGGACCGAGAGAGTCACAAAACTCCCCTCCACCCGTCCCGACAATTTATATAGGGCGCCAGCCGAAAATCGGCGCGTCGGGATGAGAAAAGGGAAGGCAGTGTCCGGCCAAACTGCAGCCTCATGGATAAGGTAGAGGGGATGGGTCAGGTGTCAATCACGCGCGGCAAGAAAAATCTATCGTCAGGGAATTTATTTTACATTTCGTTAATAATTCCCCTCCTTCGCAAGGAACACCGGGAAAAAAATCGGAACACAAAATATATACAATACGCGCAAAATCTCGCGAGACAATTACTCTCGCGCGCACAGACACACACACCCACACACCAATTCCGACCGGGGCCTACACACACACACACACACACACACACAATATACGACGAGCTCGTCTTGGCCTCTCCTCTCTCCCCCCTGCCGGCCACACTAATATTACAAAGCCGGGCCTCCGCTAATCGGTTACCCGACCGAGCGTTAAACAAAGAAGGAAATATCCCGGGAAAATTACCCCGGTCGTTACTTACGTGGACGCCGATGCTCGGAAACCTCTCGCCCGCGACGAAGCCGGGAAAATCCCCAGACTGGGGAAAGGGGCACCCGGTAGATGCTGTTAATATAGACGGGAGCCCGCACGGGTTCGAATCCGCGACCCGATGATAAACGGGAGACTAGTTCTCCGTGACGATGTCCCGACTTGAGGGCAATCTCTACCCCTTTCCCCTTGCTCAAGCCCCGCCGCAGGCCGAGGGATCACCGAGGACGACACGTCCCAATTTTCCAGGCACATATTTACTCACACTTTTTACAGACGAATCGAGCCGAAGCTCGTCGCGAAACGGGATTGAGCTTCCTGCGCGCAACCACGACACGATTTCCCGACGATACGCGCTAGCTACGTGTGATGGGGTTTATAATTACGGAAACGCGAGAGAGACCGTGGCCACGGTAAAGATGCGCGAGATCGTGAGCCGACCATACGGCCGAAAATTACCCTGATTGTTGCCGAAGGCATGGCCAAGCTCACCGGCTGCGTAATTCGGTCGTATCCCATTGTCTCGGCCCACGTCCGTCCGGCTGGAAACCTCGTAGAAAGCTAACGTAAAAGCCGGTCGACGTGCGAGAAGCGTACCCCCCCCCCCTTTTTCTTTAGTTTCTGTTCTTATGATTACACCAAAGCGAACAGGCCCCTATCGAATAATTTTCGAGAGTGTGCTTATCGATCAAGCGCGGATTTCGAATCCTGAACCTCCCGTAACGGAGAATGAAAAGTCCGCTCTTCCCGCGGGCCGTATTTCATGTCCTAGTGGAGCCCTGTCATTCCCTGGATGATGTTTCGTAACGGTCGAGCTTGGCGACGACGGGAGTAAGGACCATGACCGACGCCAGACTTATTATCGGCCGAGGGTGACAATTCGGCCCCTGTCCAGAAGAAACTGAAGAAGTGAAGGGGGGGGGGGGGGGGGTGAATCACGGCCCTGGGTAGGTAATTTTCGCGGGAATCGGCGTCTTTCCGAACGTTTGACCATAGTTGGGACACGGCGTCTTCCCGATCTTTGGCCTTGGAAGAATGTTTGGCCTCGCCTTCTTTCCCTCTCGCTCTTCCTGGCCGTGGGTACCTTGGCTCCTGTAAGCCAGACGTTGAGGTGGCGAAAATAAAGAAAATAAACAGAATATTAAAGTAAAATCCTAACGTCGCTGAGAGAACCCTACGGAATCATGTCGTGATCGCGATGACGGCCCCGAGCCGGAGAACGGTTTTGCTGCAGCCGCCACCATGCTGTGCCGGTCAGCGGAGTACCAAAAAAAAAACATGTTACAATATATATATATATATATATATACATATATATAATACACGCTATAGTCATTCTGTCGAAATATATCGGCAAATTACTTTTTACAGTGTATATATAGTTCGCAAAGGGAAGCGAAAGAAAAAATCGTACAACGAAAAAAAAAAACGTAGAAATTTTACCGTGGTGCTTGAGAATTTTTTCGTACTGTATCGACAATCAGTACACAATAGAGACGATCGAGTATTTTTTTAACGCACAAACAAACGATTATTTGTTGGATTTTATGCAAACATTTTCGGGTCAGCAATGAAATTTTTGTGTTCCTGATCGATTCCGTCACGATTATCGGGAAGTACGATAATTACAGCCGGATTCACCGGTAAATGTTCTAGGTTTTTTTCTCTCTGCGTTCCACATATGGTGCGTGACAAAATCCAAGTCTCGGGCTGGGGAAATGGCCAATAATTTGCTTAAAGAAAGCATTGATCACAATAACAATTTACCTCATGTTTTTCGTCCGTTGGAAATTTCACAAAAGATCGGCACAACAAAGTCGCAAAGTGGAGACCAGCGGAGACGAACTGTCTTCGACGTCCCATTGCCTACTAAAGAGGCATGGTCGACACAGAAAATATGAAAATAGCCCTGGCCAATCGGAAACATGACACAGTCACTTGTATTTACATAAACTGTACATGACCTCTGATCTGGCAGCAGCGTATGAATTATTTAGGTGTAGAAAAACGACCGCATAAGAAAAAACGCGGTAGTCAAACCTTTCAAAAGGAAAAATGTCATCCTTTGCCGCCGCATTAAGCTGTGGCCTAGTAGCACAGCATTGCGCATTCTCGCGTGAATGCTCGTGTTAATATTGCAGTACGAAAGTACACAATATTGGCGGTACATTTGGAGCACGTTCATTGCTATGTTCTTGCAGCATTCCGACTGAAAATTTGGAATGCGTTATTTCGGCAAGCTGAGGGCACATTGGAGGTACGCTGTGACGCTCCATTGCCGGTAGAAACGAGGCATGTTATTGCGGCATTTAGAACACGCCGTAACGCTCCTTCGCTGGCATAAACGAGACCCGCTATTGCGGTGTTGTGACCGGCTAAATGTAGTTCTGCATTACCGGTAGCTGGGCAGGCGGGAATAAAGAGAGGGCAAAATAAATAATTTGATTGAACACAATCGCACACACATACTGGTTCATGTGTGCGGCGCCCGCGCATGCCTGAGGGCTACGGGTCATCCCCGTAATTATTTTTTCCTGAAAATATGAGGCAGTGACTCGAACCCTCGACTTCACGATGGACTGGTTTAGAAGGCAAGCACTCTAACCACTCGACCATCCAACTGGTTCAACTTATATAACTAATTTTAACATCATGACCATTATCGTACCGAATCTGCCTATGGTTATAACTATATACCTTTTTTTGCCGGCAATGCAATGTCACAGCGTGCCGCCAATGTGCCCTAACCTTGCTGGAATAACGTATTCCAAACTATCCGCACAATGCCACGATAACTTGCCTCCTTTTTACTGGCAACGGAGCATCACAGCGTGGTACATTTATGACTGAAACGCGATATAAAAATGTCATCACTACAAATCTGGAGCTTGCCGCATCAGTATCGTTGTTGCAGCAGGTAATTGTTGCGTATATTTGCTGCAAACTTTCCGTCTGGGCATCACATATTTATTTCGCCAAACCACGCACTGTGGCGCAAATTTGCAGCTTAATGCGGAAGCAAAATAGAGCATTTGGTGTCACGGTGTGCCCCCGTATGATGTCCTCTTGCCGCTATAATCCTGACATGTGAATTTTCACAGCACGTTTGTCTATTAGGGTTGTTTCTCTCGCGTTCGCTTTCTGCAGTTTCAGCCGGCATTCACTGATTCTAATTACGACTTGCGAAAACTCGACTGGACGCGAGCTCGCCAAATTCCCGACTGCCGATTCCTCACCTCACATCCCGAGGGTCGGCGCTCCGCACCCCCCTCGCCACGCCGGCGCATGGCTTGCCCTAGTACGACAATGTCGTTGTCTCTCTCTCTCCTTTATAAAAGAATTCTTCGAATTCCTCGGGCCCCCCTCGCAAGTGCAGGGCGTCCCTCAAACCACGCAGTGGGACAACACTTGACGCTAAGCGCAAAAAAACATCACCCGCCGTCCGCCACCGCTCACCGCGGTCCCATCACGGAGGCGCCAATTTTCGTGAACCGCGACGTCCTTGATGCCGGCAGGAAGGTGCGGCTCCCGGGGCGCGTAGTTCGAGGGGCGGGAGACACGTTACGTTGGTCCTAAGCCAGCGTCCCCTGGGGCATCCCTTGACCGCGAGCACCGATGTTCCGTGCTCGCCTGCTCCGATGAGGGAAAACCCGCGTGTACCAGCCTGGGTCAACGCACGGAGCGGACAACCCGTGCCTCGGACCTTCCCCGACGCTGATAATATGAAGAGAGGACCTCCTTATGGGCGCACCACCTTCACTAAGAGGACACGGGGCGCAGTCACCTCGGCCTCTAGTGGTCTTCCTAAAGGTAATCATTCTATTTAAAGGAAAAAAAAGATCTTTAATCTTTTGGTGCTGCTAGCACGCCAAACAGGCACTGCCACCTCGAGCACGCTGTCCCCGGCCGACGGCCCGCGTTACATCGTAAATATAATTGGAATTCCCTCAAGCGGGATCCCGTCAATATTGTAATAACAAAAAATTTAAATTTGCTGCTCTCCGCGTTTAAGTGGTCCCGAAGTGTGAGTCGAGAATCTGGCTGCCTGAGGCGTCTCCAAAAGGGTCGTAAATCCGACGCACTGCTCGAAATCACTCCGCTTGAAGTGACGGGATGAAAAAGTCACGTCACAATGTATACGCCATATATTGAGTGCATAAATTCGTATTATATTAGCGGTATAGAACGTTTAGGCGCTTTATATGGAATCGATATAAATATGTGGCCCATATATTTTGTGCGTATATTTTTGCATATATAAATTGCCATACGGGGGAGGAAACACAAATAGCTTTCGATGTACTCAAAAATAAGCTCTGTGAGGCTCCCATCTTGCAATATCCAGACTTTGAAAAACCGTTCATAATAACAACAGAAGCTTCCGGCGACGCCTTAGGCGGAGTCTTATCACAAGGAGAAATCGGGAAAGACAAACCGATTGCATACACATCGTGCGTACTACGCGGGGCAGCCCTTCGGTACGACACATATGAAAACAGGCAATAGCAATTATTCACAGCGTCAAAGCTTTCAGGCCGTATATTGACTTTATGAAATTCACGCTCGTGACCCATCATAAGCCCCTGGTCTGGTTGTAAACTGCCAAAGACGCGAACGCACGCGTCCTAAAATGGCGGCTCAAACTTTCAGAGTACCATCACAACGTCGTTTACAAGCCAGGGACATTAAATTTAAACGCCGATGCTTTATCGCGTAACCCTATAGAAAAAATCGAGGATGTCAAAGCTATACCCCATTACGAATAAAAAAACGACGAGAATTTAGATGAGATAGCACAGGACATACTCCATGAATTGGCAGAGAACAGGGTTAGCGAAAACGAAGACCCTATACGTTTTACAATTCAATCAGAAATTCATGAAACCCCAAAAATAGAAGAAATAAATGTCGTCACTCGCTCGCAAGCGAAGAACTACGTATCTCAGGTAGCTAAAAAAATAAAACAAGTTAAAGCAAAACTCGGTGACGATGTATCGGAAATGGTTGACGTACCTGCCTCCAAGGAGACAGATATGCGCTCCAAGTCATGCCTTCGGCAACAATCCGGGTAATTTTCGGCCGTATGGTCGGCTCACGATCTCGCGCATCTTTACCGTGGCCACGGCCTCTGTCTCGTTTCCGTAATTATAAACCCCGTCACACGTAGCTAGCGCGTATCGTCGGGAAATCGTGTCGTGGTTGCGCGCGGGAAGCTCAATCCCGTTTCGCGACGAGCTTCGGCTCGATTAGTCTGTAAAAAGTGTGAATGAATGTGTGCCTGGAAAATTGGGACGTGTCGTCCTCGGTGATCCCTCGGCCTGCGGCGGGGCTTGAGCAAGGGGAAAGGGGGAGAGATTGCCCTCAAGTCGGGAAATCTTCAGGGAGAACTAGCCTCCCGTTTATCATCGGGTCGCGGGTTCGAACTCGTGCGGGCTCCCGTCTATATTAACAGCATCTACCGGGTGCCCCTTTGCCCAGTGTGGGGATTTTCCCGGCTTCGTCGCGGGGCAGAGGTTGCCGAGCATCGGCGTCTACGTAAGTAACGACCGGGGTAATTTTCCCGGGATATTTCCTTCTTTGGTTAACGCTCGGCCGGGTAATCGATTAGCGGGGGCCCGGTTTTGTAATATTAGTGTGGCCGGCAGGGGAGAGCGAGGACAGGCCAAAACGAGCTCGACGTATATTGTGTGTGTGTGTGTGTGTGTGTGTGTGTGTGTGTGTCTGTGCGCGCGAGAGTAATTGTCTCGCGAGATTTCGCGCGTATTGTATATATTTTGTGTTCCGATTTTTGTCCCGGTGTTTCTTGCGAAGGAGGGGAATTATTAACGAAATGTAAAATAAATTCCCTGAAGATAGATTTTTCTTGCCGCGCGTGATTGTCACCTGACCCATCCCCTCTACCTTATCCACGAGGCTGCAGTTTGGCCGGACACTGCGTTCCCTTTTCTCATCCCGACAAGCCGATTTTCGGCTGGCACCCTATATAAATTGTCGGGACGGGAGGAGGGGAGTTTTGTGACTCTCTCGGTCCTTTTCCCCCAGCTCCCTCGATTTTGCGGTCACAATATATATATATATATATATATATATATATATATATATATATATATATATATATCTCATCGCAATCTTTTATTTCCTATTTTATTTTAACCGGCATATCTCATTTTTGTAACCTTTGGAATCTCTCATGTTGTTAATTATTGGACTTGGGAGAAAATTATATGACAGGTTTTTATAGCAAAATCGGTTCGTGCAAAAAAATATGTCTTGTATTTAATCGTTAACAGTGACCGTTCAATAGATGATCGATACTATAAAGCTTTAATTTTACCGATTTCAATCTTTTTAAAATTATTACTTCAAAAAATGTCATTGCACTTGCAAACTATTTTATCACGTCAATTTATTAGCGATAAAAATCAACGCTTCATTAAGTAACATTTATTTATTTATTTTGGTACTTGAAAAAATAAAATATTTATCGCATAATATTTTTTTCAATTTTTCTTCTGAAAATAACGCCCTCCGATGTTATGCGTTACGAATCATCGTAGGACCCGATTTATTTATACATACAAATATATGATACTGTTATTGATACTGTTGTTATCTGAAACCACTATAATTCGTGCTTGTGTGTGTGCGTGTTTACATGTATATTTATAGTTTAAGAATTCCAATGAAACTAAAAGATCTGATAACTAAGAAATCACAAAAAAGGAACGTCTTATTAGTATTTAAGAATGATCTAGAGGTACATTGAAATTGAATGCAAACTTCAAGTTTTTAGCGATGTAAAAAACCAGAAAAAAACGCACTCATATAGAAGCTCCAAGCATAGTGATTTCAGATACCAACAGTATAACTAGGTTATTAAAAAATTGTTGACAAAAAATCGTAGGATTTTAAAACTGATTTTCTTTTTGTATCCAATAAATCCATATATTTGCCACATACTTATAATTTTTTTGCGAACCTTGTAATCGTTTTGCAAATTCCGTTTATTCAAACTTTCCCAAGGCTGTGTAACGAAAAATAATTTTTTATTTTATCGGAAATTTGTATTGAATATAATACCGTTTTAGAGTTTATTTTGAGCACCTTCGTGTACCAGAATGACTAATAATTTGTATTTTCTCATAATTTTTTTAAAATGTACAAGAAAATGTTCAAACATAAAAGCAATTGGAAAGAATCCATGTGTATTCGGTAAAAAGAATGAATGTATTTGATATGAAAAATGAAGTTCTCTAATTTTTCCCGAATTTTTAAACAGTTTGTTAATAACTCTTTCATAGCAATTTAAAAATGACCAATGTTCTTTTCAGACTTCATCTCATGGTAAGCATTGTTGAATACTATGTAGAAAAAATTGAATCTTATACAATAGCAGCCAAATTCGCGTCGCAGCGATTGAATATAATTTCCCGAAAAATAACGACCATATAGAGATTCCTTGTCGTTACCTTTTTTCAGGAAATTTTGTTGCTAGTTTGATAAGATACGTTTTTTTTTCACAGAGTCAGATGTCTCGAATTTTAAATTTTTCGTAATTCCTTTGCGTTGAAACACTGTCGCATCTGCATTTTCATTCAGTGAATGTCTTTCATGAGATAATGTTCGAAAAAAAATAATCTGTTGTAAAAATGTCAAACTTGAAAATAATACAAACTGAGACTGAACTATTGGAAAGCGTCGTGTAATTTATGTAATATGAAAATTCGGTACTAATTTTTTTAATGAATTGTATATATTTTCGAGTTGCGATTCACTGTGGTTCACACTTACATTGTATTAAGTTACTTACATAGTTGTGAGGAAACTATAATAAAATACGTTTCTGCTAGAACGTCCTACATGGCCAAATTTGATGTAATGAAGAAACAATGTCCGAAGTACGAAGCTTTTCCTAAAAAAATTTGACACTTTCTAACCGATCCTTTTGAACTTATTTTTTTCAAAATTTCCTTACACTTTTTTCATTACAGAAAATTTCACAAGTTATATTATTCGAGGTGTTTATAATTATTTGTAAGTTCTTAGTGTTGTCGTTCTTAGTTGGTAAAGAAAAGTATTTCCTGTGTATTTTGGGTATTAGTATTGTTACTGCACTTTGATAATTTTATTAGTGCTACATCTTTCTAGTGTAAAACTCATTCTTCTTCAACACTCATTCCTAGACATTTTTTGTTTTTCTTTTCCTCATCAGGTGCGGATTGGTCCCAAAGGGTCAAACGTGTATATATAGCAGCGTCAATGGGGGTGTGGGAAGGCAAAAGTAACGTACACCGCAATGGCCCTCTCGCTATTATGCGCAATATATCCTATCGAAACGCTGCTACAAAGAAACTTGAAAGGTGGGGCGCGCAAAATCGCCAGTTCTCCAGATCGGCCGCGTATAAGAGCCTTGGATAAAATAAAATTGAACGCTATTTATAGTGAGGCTAATTTTCATGCAAATTTTATTAATTTCTTGAAAATGTTACTTTAATATTAAAATATTAGTAATGTTTCATAATATTTTTTGATTGACTTTCAGATACGGTACAAACTCGATTCCCAAAAACATTTAGCGCCACGGGACTGGGCATATCGATTATTAATAAACTTCACCTACTCCGCAAAGAGAAAAGAAAGCTACCGGATGAGGTATGCATCCGAATATCAACATTTGAAGTCCCACAAATCAATATTTAACTTCCCTACATTATAGAAAGAAACTAATACAATTAATGTTTTCACAGCCTCCAAGGTGAATCGACACATCAAGATTCAAATTTCATATATGATTTTAGAAATTTCCGTTAAGTTCCACAATTCAATGGCTAAGCCAAATAATGAATAAAAATGTTCTACCAAAGTCACGACTATTAGAATAAACGCAGCAGCAATGAAAAGTTTAGCCATAAAGTGACAGTTTTGAATTTTCTATAATGAATTCTAACGATATTAGGTTGAAACAAAGAAATAATGTCCTTAATGAGGTATTTTTTACTGACATTTTCACATTTAACGTATTATTTTACGCTTTTCCTATTTTTTTTACGAAGCTGATGCATTGTTCACCTATAGCACTCTGACATTTTCTATTCGCTACCTATTCCGCCGAACGTTCATTCGTATTGAAATCGTCGTGATTTTGTTCGTCCGTACTTTATAAAAGCGCACATATCATGCCATAACTTTATTTGTCGTGTCTATGGTATCGAAAATCAGGTAGATGAAAGACGCCTGCACCTGCGACGTAATTCCGTAGTAATTACACGACGTAATATATATATATATATATTGTGACTGCAAAATCGTGGGAGCTGGGGGAAACGAACCGAGAGAGTCACAAAACTCCTCTCCTCCCGTCCCGACAATTTATATAGAGCGCCAGCCGAAAATCGGCTTGTCGGGATGCGAAAAGGGAACGCAGTGTCCGGCCAAACTGCGGCCTCGTGGATAAGGTAGAGGGGATGGGTCAGGTGTCAATCACGCACGGCAAGAGAAATTTATCGTCAGTGAATTTATTCTACTGTTCGTTAACGATTTCCCCTCCTTCGCAAGGAACACGGGACAAAAATCAGAAAACAGAAATAAATACAATACGCGCGAAATCTCGCGAGACAATTACTCTCGCGCGCATACACACACACACACACACACACACCAATTCCGACGGGGCCTACGCACACAAACAATACACGTCGAGCTTGTCTTGGCCTCTCGTCTCTCTCCCCTACCGGTCACACTAAGATTTCAAAACCGGGCCCCCGCTAATCGGTTACCCGGCCGAGCGTTAAACAAAGAAGGAGATATCCCGGGAAAAATTACCCCGGTCGTTACTTGCGTGGACGCCGATGCTCGGCAACCTCTCCCCCGCGACGAAGCCGAGAAAATCCCTACACTGGGGAAAGGGGCACCCGGTAGATGCTGTTATTATAGACGGGAGCCCGCACGGGTTCGAACCCGCACCCCGATGATAAACGGGAGGCTAGTTCTCCGTGAAGACGTCCCGAGATGGAGGCAATCCTCCCCCTTTCCCCTTGCTCAAGCCTCGCCGCCGGCCGAGGGATCACCGAGGACGACACGTCCCAATTTTCCAGGCGCACATTCACTCACACTTTTTACAGACTAATCGAGCCGAAGCTCGTCGCGAAACGGGATTGAGCTTCGCGCGCGCAACCACGACACAATTTCCCGACAATACGCGCTAGCTACGTACGACCGGGTTCGAAAATTAGGGAAACGCGACAGAGGTCGTGGCCACGAAAAATATACCCGAGATCGAGGATCGACCACGCGGTCAGAGATCTACGCGAATTACTGCAACGGGCAACGCTGAGCTCACCGGGAGAAAACAACTGGCCACTTTACGCTGGTCGTCCCACGTCCTTCCGGCTCGGTACCTCGCGAGAAGCTGTTCGGCAAGCCGGCCGGTGTGCGAGACGCGCACCCATGCTCCTCCCCGCACTTCTCCTTTATCTCTAGCTTCACGCGAGAGGGCAGTCTCGTGCCGATTGTTCCGGGAGTTCGCCTACGATTCTAGCGTGAATTTCGAATTTCGTCACTCCCGGAACGAAAGAATAAAATCCGCGCGCTAGCTCTCACGAAACTCGGGTCTTGGCGGGAACAATAACCGCAACCCTTTTGATCCTCCGTGTTATACGGGCTGAGAGAAACCTCGCAGCGGGGGGGGGGTGAAAAGTCCGCGCATGAATCCGGCCTCAAAAAAATATTCTCTCCGAGTGAGGTGAGAGTCGCGAACGGTGGAGTTCTCGCGGAAATCTTGGCCTCCCCGATCGTCCAGCTGTCCACGAGCCTCTCGCGCTTTTCCGATCTTCCGCCCAGGGCGGAAATTCGACTTCGCCATCCTCGGTGCCTCCTTTCTGGACGGTGCGTACTACCTTCCGCGGGGGGGGGGGGGGCTCGACGTCGTTGTTACATTGCCGAATTAAAATAAAAAGAAATACAGACGGAATTAATAAATAATATACTGCTACACAGGACCCTACGGAATCGTGTCGTGGCGGCGATGGTGGCCCCGAGCCGGAGGACGCCCTCGCGGGGCATTCCAAGGGGCCTGGCGGGCCAGCAGAGTGCTACCCAAAAAAAAACACGTTACAATATATATATATATATATTTTGATTTGCAGTACAATCAGTTTTGTACAGAGCTATGTCCATTTGGGAGAAGAAAGAAAAAGCTGCAAGTACGTAGAATATCGGTAGGAAAATATGAAATTTTTTAACAAAAAAAAAATCGTGCATAAAATTTCGTACTAATGTTATAAATGTGAAAGCATGTATAAGTCTGTTAAACACCTCTTCACGGCTAAATCGCTAAACGTTTATCTATTTTCGGTTAGAAATTTTTTGGTAACAAAATTTTCTTTCGTTTTCAATTATTGCTTTAGATGTTTATTTTTTACTACGTTTTGTTGCGATAAATCGTTATCGTATTCCTATTTCTCCGCTTCTGTTTATATGCCACGAAAACGTAAGTCTGATCAGATTAAAAAAAAACTAATTCCATGCGGATCAAGTCGCGCATATAAAAGCCGGTAATGTAATAAATTATAAAATGATCATGTTGATAATAGTCATTAGATGCAATATTTTTCGCATTGTTACAAAAATTGTTGCGTAGCGTGACGAAGCGAGCATTGAATTAGTAACAATCGACAAATGCAATCAATAAAAATATAAAAAAATACTTTACGGCTAGACGTTCGCCGCAAAATGCGTGTATAGAAAGGAGACAGCCAGGCAGCGATTGAAACAGCGATATCTCGACGAGAAGATCCTTGCTCTTCCAAATCGATCTCGACTTACCAGTGATCAACTCTGGTCATGCGTGTAAAAATAATTAAATCTGCCGCAAAATAATTTGTTTTAATCTCGATGCAATGTCTCAAATACAGGAGAGGCGAACGTCAAAGAGACCGATGAGCACTAGTCGACGAACGAATATAAATTACCTAGTTGACGAGAATGTGATCTCTGTTTCAATATACTATACGTGAAGGCATATACAATTATGTTTATATGCTGGGTGTTCGATGAAAAGTTATTTAAATTAATTAGCTGTCATTTTTAAGCCGCACATCAGATAAGAAAGTCGGCAATGTTTATTGAAGAAAAACATGTTCTCAAAAGCACGAATAAAGTATGCACGAGTTCCACCAAAAGGCATCAAATAACACGCGTTATTATTCGATTTTTGAAAAAAAAAAAAAATATTGCGAATAAAAAATGTTTATAAAAGTTGGATAATATTTTCATTTCCATTAATAATTATGAGCATCAACGTAAAGTTAATATAAAAAATATAATTTTAATAAATGTAAGTGAAATATCCTGCAGATTGTTTCCCACCAGGAAATTCGTTTTTTCTGTTCCCATAATATATAATATATATTCTGAATACCGCACATGCTCGGGATATTGACTTTTAATTTGCTGATTCATATAGCATAGTTTGTTTATATGGCTTTATATACAGCACATATATGGTGCATATATGCCAAATACATGCTGCATATACACTAAGCGCAACAATTAGAGGATCACTTTGTTTTCTACGAAAAATAGTCCTTTTTCAAACGGCTGTAACTCAGTGCAAAATGATCGGAAATTTTTTTTTAAAAAAGCATTTGGCAGCGTCAACCTTTAACTTTGATAATCTGATTATAAAAAAAAATATCGTCATTTTTAATAAAGATATTTGTTGCTAAACAAAACAAAATATAAAATAAAAAAATTTGCTCAAGTTTGACAAGGTACACGGGACGGAGAAATTTTTTTTTCAAAAATCTGCTCCAACCATTCAAAAGCTTGTACCTTTCCCTGCGATTTTTTTTTGTAAATCTCTGTGCGATTTTCTTTAGCCAAGTTATCGCAGCTTAATAAAAAAATGCATTTTTCCACTTTAACCTGTCATAACTCTGGTCCAAATTATCGCACAGCATCCAGACTGAGATCGTTGGAAAGACTGGATTCCCCCCTACAAAACTGTTTACTTCGAATATTTTTTGTATTTTTTTTTCAACATCATAAAACTTATTGTTTAAAAGTGTGTAAACCGCCCGTTTTTATACTTTTTTGTTTATCATGTATTCACATTATAACAAATACACAGGCACCAAAGGTTTTTGCTTTTTTTTTTAGTTAAGGGTATGTTGAAATACTCCACAAAATTTCAGATCGCTGCCTTTATTCTTTATTTGGGTTGCAACCCCGTTTATTTCGAGAAAATCGAAGATCTGTCAATTTTCACGAAAATCGAGATTTCTCAAGTACCGGCACAGAGTGAGATTTTTCGATTTTCAAACAGAAAATGAGTAAATCAAGAAATTTTGTGTTCAAGGGTATTCGAGGCCGCTGATTACGAATCTGAGGTTGAAATTGAAAAATAAGAAATAGCGGATCCAATATGGCGGATCGAAATGCAAAAATGACTCGAAATCGGATGAAACGCTGTGTTCGGGGGTTTTCGAGGTCGTTCATTACGAATCCGAGGTTAAAATTGAATAATAAAAAATGGTGCATCCAATATGGCGGACCGAAATGCAAAAATTAAATGAGATCGTATGGCACTCAGTATTCCGTCGGTTTTGAGGTTGTTAATTACGAATCTCAAGCCAAAGAATAAAAATATAAAATAACGGGTCCAATATGACGAACCGAAATGCAAAATTTGATTCAACTCGAATTTGCAATCCTTAATTTCAACCTCAAATCCGTTATGAGCGATCCCGGAACGCAGCGTTTCATCCGATTTCGAGTAATTTTTGCATTTCCATCTGCATATTGGATCCGCCATTTTTTATTTTTTTATTTTAACCTCAGATTCGTTCTGAACGACCTCGAAAACCCCCAAACACAGCGTTTTATCCGATTTAGAGTAATTTTTTCATTTCAATCCGCTATGTCGGATCCACCATTTTTTTAAATTTCAACCTCAGATTCGTAATGAACGACCTCGAAAACCCCCGAACACAGCGTTTCATCCGATTTAGAGTAATTTTTGCATTTCGATCCGCCATATTGGATCCGCCATTTTTTATTTTTCAATGTTAACCTCAGATTCGTAATGAGCGACTGCGAAAACCTCCGAACACAGCGTTTCATCCGATTTCGAGTCATTTTTGCATTTCAATCCGCCATATTGGATCCGCTATTTCTTATTTTTCAATTTCAACCAAGGTACAAGCTTTTAAATGGTTGGAGCAGATTTTTGAAACAAAAATTCTGTTCCGCGTGCACCTTGTCAAACTTGAGCAAATTTTTTGATTTTATGTTTTGTTTTTTTTAGTAACAAATATCTTTATTAAAAAAAGACGATAAAATTTGTTTATAATCAGATTATTAAAGTGAAAGGTTGACGCTACAAAATGCTTTTTTTATTTCTTTTTCCGATCATTTTTCATTGAGTTACAGCCGTTTGAAAAAGGACTCTAATTGTTGCGCTTAGTGTATAACACGGTAACACGCGTTTTGACCCGACGACAAAATATCCTCGACAAAATATCCGCGACAAAATATCCGACGACACAATATCCGCAGGATAAAATATCCTCATGACAAAATATCCGCAAGACAAAATATCTGCCGATATTATATCCGCTGTCGGTAATTAAATCTATGATTAACGTTATTACTCTTAAACTAGGACAACTGGCTTCATGAGACAGTCAATGTTTTTCTCTCTGCTGTGTATGTAGTGCTAATGTTTCTTGAAGGAATGACGTTGTAGTGCTACAGTTTAAAGTGTGTATGAAGGGAGCAAAATTATTAATATATGACGGATATGTTTATTCAAAAAAGAGTGTGAATAAAGCAAGCATAACTTGGCGTTGTGTTGAGCATAAGAAACGTTCATGTAATATTATTATAGTACATCCTATTATAGTACATACTATTATTATAGTATCCAAGTACAATGACATGGATCATATACAATATTTGCGTGGCATTGCTAACAATATTTTATTAAACTAATATTATATACAAAAACTTTACAATAAAGAAATAAGTGCAATGAAGAAGCTCGTATTATGCCCCCACCCCACTATCTCACACACCCCACAAAGTTGTTTTGCGCGCGACCCCGTTGATGTGGTGGACGAGATTTAGGATTTTGTCTCGCGGATGTTTTGTCATGAGAATATTTTGTCTTTCGGATATTTTATCTTTCGGATATTTTGTCCTCGGATATTTTGTCGCGGATATTTTGTCGTCGGGTCAGATGTGACGTAGCCGTATAACACACGTAGATGACACATATTTGACGCATATATGGCAAATACATGCTACATGTATAGCATATGTATGGCTCAAATATGACGCATATATGCTACATATATTACTTTATATATATTTTCATATATAAAAAGCGCCAAATTCTAGAATATGTGCCATATATTTTCCATATAAAACAAATATATGGCATATACGTCGCATATATTGTAATTACAAATGTATTATAATAATAATATACGAAGTCCATATATAAATTTCCATGAGGGCCGTCCATTCGAAATCGACCTTATCTTCCAAGAATAGTGTTAATGGTTTTGCGATCTTCGAAAAATCTTTAATGAACCTACGGTAGTAACCTGTTAGGCCTAAACATTGCCGAATATTGGTAACAGTTTTGGGAACTGGGAATTCCCTTACCGCTGACAATTTATTGGGACCCGGTCTTAAACCGTCCTTCCCGATTATATGCCCTAGGTAATTAACTTCTGGCCTGAGACATTCAGATTTGTCCGGTTGCAACTGTAGGTTGGCTTTACGCAACATTACCATCAGTTCCTCGATCTTCTTGCCGTGCTACTGCTCTGAGATAAACGAAGAGGGACACTCCTTGGAGTCCGCTCAACACGACGTCCATCAAGCACTGGAAAGTCGCCGGGCGAGGTTTCAGCCCAAAAGGCATTTTCGAAAATGCATAGTGCCTATACGGAGTAGAAAAAGCAGTTTTCGGCTTATCTTCGGGATTCATTTCTATCTGATGGAATCCGGACGCTAGATCGAATACGGAGAAATAATTCGCGTTGCCTAATTGATCCAGAATTCCTGTGAGTTAGGCAACGGATAAGAATCGCCGATTGTCTTCTCGTTAAGGGCGCGAAAATAAATCACCATTCTCCAACGCTTATTGCCATTGGAGTCGGGTTTCTTTTGTACTATCCAAATAGGACTGTTGTTTAAGGATTGCGAATGGTTGATAATCCTCGAGTCTAGTAGCTCGTCTAGCTGACGCTGGCCTTCGCCCTCAAGAGCCTGAGGAAACCTGTATTGTTTTGTATTGATCGGGAAGTCATCGACCGTGGGGATCTTATGCCGCAGCACAGATGTAGACTCCAGAGGTTCGCTTTCTATGTGAAACCTATCTGGGTATTTTTCGATAATTTTTTCTACATGGTCTAGCTTATCTTTGGCTAGATGATCGAGTCGCAGGAGCCCTCTTATTGTCTCCGGGCGCTCCGAGAGATTTTTGATATTTCGCGATCTTGGGTCAGAGAGGGAAACACAATTTACGTTTTGAATTTCTTTCAGATTTGAATTTTGATTTACTTTTGATTTTGAATTTTTTTTCTCATTGGCTTTTCTGTTATTTTTACTCTCGATTTTTCAATTTTATTCTATCTTGATTCTTGGCCCCAGATTTTATTATTTTTATTTTATTGATTCATCTCAGTTCCAGTTCTTTCCTCGCTACCGTCATTTTTTGTAAATTTTCCTTAATCATCGCTCTCTTTGGGGCGATGCCAGGTTTTTAATTAGACATTTTTCGTCGCTTTTTTAAAATTGGCCTCTTTTGGACCCTGAATATACGCGATTGCCTTACAATCGTCGCTTGAAATAGAAGGGTCACGAGGGATCGAACTGGAGTTAAAAATTGTCATGCAATCTTGATTTGTTTTATTTTCTGCTAAGTCTCCGATCGTGTCGAATTCTTGCAGTTTTACGACTGGCACTATCAGTCGTATGGCATCATTCGTGGTATTGTAAAGCTTTAAATTAGCCTTTCCGCGGATGTTTGCTACCAAGCAGTCGGCGGCATATACACCTTCGCGGATTTTTAAACGCGAGAGTTAACCCTCCTTTATCGTGCTATCCTCCACACGTGAAAGGAATTTTTCGAACGCGCGGGGACTTCTATCACCTCGTCGGGTTCGCCTGATTTTTCAAATGGTAAGATCTTGTTCGGAATTCAAAACGTTCTGTTTCATAATTAATTTTTGCCTTAGTTTCAAAAAATAAATTCGACCCTAATAATCCAGGGTAGGGGAGCGGTATCGAATTTGGAATTATGTGAAATAGGGCATTAAACCCGAATAATTGAATTATTACGCTCCCTAACGCGTACACTGGTCGCTCTGATATACCTTTTAATTTTATAATGTCTGATTCATCGATACCGACCATATTTCTTGTGTATTCTTTCTTTATGAGATTGCGAATGGCTCCAGTGTCTAATAGCATTATCGTGCGACCCTTTTCCGGTAGTGCGCCAATACACACCGAAGACAGCTTATTCAAGTTTTTCGCGTTTACTGTGTAGGGCGGGTATCGTCGGCTTAAGCCTCTTCGGTGGCCAAATTTGCTGGACGCGTGGGGATCGGGGAACCGCTCGACGTGCTCGATCGAGAGGTATTCCTCCCCTTTCCCGACTGATTTTGCGATTTGTTATATTCAAGTGTGCGGCAATTTTCGAATGTGTGACCTATCTTTTTGCAGTGTCGGCAGATAGGTGTATCGTTTTGCGGCGAATTTTGCGGAATTCTAAAGCATTTGTCCGCAGTGCGCCCATGATTGTGGCAGTATTGGCACGGAGAAAAGGATGAGGGGCGAGGACGATCACTTGAGAAATTTTGTGGCTCTCTACGTGATGTACACTCGCTGGCAATGTGCCCTGGTTTTCTACACAATTGGCAAGTAATTGTATAGGATTTTTGATTGCGAAAAGATCGATCCGCGGTATGCCCTTTTTTTTACAAGTTTGGCACGTGACAGACCCTTGATCGTTAGCAGATTTACGACATTCATTGGGGCTGTGGCCCTGGATTTTACAAATTTGGCCAGTGACCATCGCGAATCGGCAAGCTTCGGTCGCGTGATTATCTTTTTTGCAAATGTTGCGAATCCTCACAGGTCTAGTCTGAATGATTCCTTCTAATGTGGTGCGACGCAATTCCAATTCCCTTCGAGCCTTGAGATCGCGTTCGATTCTAACCGCGTGATCGATGGCGGTGGGCATGTCTACACACAGTGGGAGTCCGTGTTCGATCTCCTCTTTTAATCCGCGTTTAAAACTTGTAAGAAAATATTCATCCACTTGCCTCCTAAATAATTGGTCCCCTTCCCCATTGTTGGCTAATTTTCTTGCTTCTAATATTTCTTTTGCCTTTTTTACAATTTTTGTCGCGAATCCATAACGCTATCGCCACTTGCTTGATAGATGTTGCTGAGTTCTCCCAACAACTGAATCTCGGATTTAATTGGGGCGTATATTTTTTTTAGAAAATCCACGAGTTCTTTTACTGTCTCGAATTTAATCCCATGTATACTTTCTCTGGCTAGATATTTTAATTTATTTCTTATTAATTTCGCTAGGTATTTTTCGGCTTCGGGCATATCTTTTGCATCTTCGCATCCGGCCACAAATTCTGAAAATGGGATATTTTTCCATCGAATTCTGGGATAAAACTAATGGCATCTTTTAGAGAAATTAATTGGTTTGTTCCTAGAGCCATATTGTTCGAGTTATCTGGATTTCCCTTAGGTCGCAATGCTAATTTTTTGACGGATATTTTAGGAGCTTCGAGACCAGGTGATACATTAGCGTTTGATCCTCTTGAAGCATACCCTGTACTATGGGATTCACCTGGTTCGTTTGTTTCTGAATACGGTAAATCCTCAGTGATATTCAAATTTAACGACTCGCATGTGGATTCCTTATCCATTAAGGCAATTTGCATAAGCACATACCCCTTTTACGATCCCGGACTTTTACGGTCCCGTCCTGAAGGGCCGTGGGCATTTATCTATCGCGGTTCCCTCTTTTTAGCCTACGCCTAGCGCAATAGCTCGGGATGAGGGTGTAAAAGGGAAAGGTGCACGCACAGATGGGTATGACGCAGTGACTCGATTAATAAATGAATTGATTTACGCAATTGATTGACAATTCGGGGTTTATTATAATTTACCAATTTGGTTAATTCGATTAAATTAATAATACTAAAAATATACATAAAATATTTCGCTTATAATTGTCGATGCGTCGTGGATACGGTAATCTGTTTATAGCCGTCGGGTTCGGGCCTCAGCAGGTAGGTTCGATCCCTCGTTTGGACACGCTTGGTAACAATATTGGGTTACACGTGGACACAAATTTTTAACACATGCGTATTTATCGCGAGCCGCGTCTTCGAATTAATAGGACATTTCCGCAAAATAATACGGTATACACGTTCAACGTAGGCACTTAATGAAATTCTTGTAGTTCGCGTGATTATAAAGTATAATTTTGAAGTTACTTTTCGCGTTTGCTTTCTAAAGACAATTTTTGTAATTGTTCCGGTGAGCGTTGTTGGGGGATTTTTGTTCGTACGCGATGGAAACTGAAGGGAGACTTTTGCTTTGTTTTCAAGTGTATCAGCGTTTAATAATTGTTGTTTTGTTACATATTTATTAATCTTCCGTGACACAATTCCATGTTGGTTTTTGAATCTCCTTAGCCAAGAAGCGGATACTTGGAAATTTACGGCTGGTATTTCTACAATTTCTTGTGCACGTAAGGCCCATCGTCGAAGACTATATCAGGTACAGGCAGCCTTTTGTCAAAAGCATCATTAAAAAGATAAAGATTAAATTATGCTGCGTTATAAGCTGATAAAAATGTTTGCATCATCCTGTTCATGACTTGCAGCGGCAACCAAAAAACGCTGTAATCTCTGTAGATAATGCCTTCGATACAGTAAGCGGAGTGGAATTTCTTCGTAAATATTCAATTGTAATTCATTTGCTTTCTGAAGCACGAAGTCAGTCCGTGATTGCGAGCCTTGCCTCTGCCCATATGAGTGGGAAACTGAAGAGTGATATTTCGCAAGTAATTCACGAATTGTTGCAATAAAAAACACGCCATTTGTTGCTGTACTCATCATTATCACGATGAACGTCTAGTAGTCGCAGAATACAACATTTTTTCCCTTCGAACTTTACTTCTATTTCGAAAACGAGAAAATGTGTATCGACTATTTTGACTGATTGTACTTTCTTCGTAACCCATTTTTATTTCTACAAATTTGCGTCCATGCCGCACGATAAAAACTTTGAACGTTTGCCTTTCGAGAGGGGGACCATTGGGGGAGGGGGGGGGGGGGCTGGAATGTTACAAATATGCAATTGCGTCAGAACACGAACATATATTGACGTGAATTTACACCGAAATGCCAGAAGGCTACCTGATTATACGATGCTCTCGGCAAAGAAACCGACGGGCAGTTTCGACCCCTTAATTGTGAGATATCGGAAAAAGAAAAAAATCACTATCCGCACTTTTCCATTCTCAATTCAATCGATTAAAAAGTCTCAAAGACTCGGTTGAAAAAATTGCATTTTTGCCATAAACAATATAAAATTTGTTGCTATTTGCATCGTTCTCATTTCCAATGTATAGTACATGAAAAAATAAACATTGTTGCAATTTGAAGTTTTTTCATATCTCGTACCATTAAAACGTTATCGACGAAAACCAAAAACACCCCAATTTTCGAGGGTGCTTTTCAACCCTCAAAAATCGAGTTTCGCCGATATAAAAAAATACGCGTCGCCTGTTTTTGCCCATTCAACAAGCATGCCAAATTTCATCGAAATCGGAGACATCGACCTCGCAACGATTCCTTGTCAGTCGTGCATCCAATTCAGCAATGACGTTTGAATTACGAATCACTAAATCTCGTAGAGTTTTGACATCGGTCTCGAGTGTCCTCGCAATGCCTCTTATCGTAGCTTGAAGTCCATTATCCAGCAACTGACGACTCTCATTCATTTATTTGCGTATGTTCTTAACGATAGTTCGGGATTTCTTTTGTAGCGCACTTAGAGTGATGGCGTCATCTTCTCCTTCCGGATTTGCAATGTTACACAATCGTTTCTGCCCCAGGTCATAATGACCATCTGCGGTAATTCTAAAGCCAATCCCGGGTTGACGTGGAGGACCTTGCTTACTGTGGAGTCCACTCCTACTTGAATGACGTTCAAACACATCGACACTCATGATGAGAATGCGTGAATTCTCCGATGTCGAGTTAATAAATGATTTCAGCTTCACGCAATTCCTCGATAATCGATATAATTTCATTCGCATGTGCTGAGTTTCCGGCTGCTTGGGATGCCAGAAGCAAGCGGAGACGATCCACTAGCTCGTATGGATTGTCCCAATAAATATAGTCCAATTGGGTGTTTTTTCTAGCTAGCTTATACTTTGGCATATCCTGTCCCACATGATGATGGATTATATTTGCGATATATGTGTTAAATTTGTGGCTGGTGTTACGTCGTATAGCCTCACTAGGCTTGTACAATTTTTTCTGCGCAATCGTCGAAATTACAATCTTTTCATCGTTTTTCGAATCGTCCGGTGTGAGTTTCGACATTAGGCACTTTTGTAAACAGCTCTGTTAATCCAACAGTTTTTGCATAACTCACATCTCCCACACGAATATGTTGAGCGTCGAAAATTATCGCAGAATTGCCAATCATTAATTTGTTGTTAGCGAGATTCCGTACACCATATAATACTACATCCAAGCTTGTCATTCTATTTGTTTGTAACAGAAGGAGATATCCGCTGATCAGCTCATCGACATTTTGCGAGTCATCATCCTCATATATCAATTTAAACGAATCTCGTGTTTCACTCTTCAAGGAATCATGTGCCTCATTTTGATGTTTCACACTATTTAACGCATCTTCTCCTTCTTCAACATTATCACCCACTTTTTCATCCTTAATTTCGTCCTTCACAATCTCACCGTTTTTATACAACACCAATTTTTCAAATGGCCCCGCTATAGGCTTAAAGACATATTGCATTCTCTGCTGATCCAATTGCTTTTCCAATTTTCATAATTCGATGCTTTGGTTTGATTGCATCGCTCGCCTTGGCAATTTCACGCAATACATCCTTTTCACGCAACAATTGTTCGCTCTTAATGTTGTCACTATCACGGCATGCGCAATACTGTCTCTTCAACTACCAGCGATGAGTCATTTATCAATGGTCAGAAAATAATCAAAACCTTGTCTATATCGACCTCCGTTAATATCGCTATCCTTGTCAATTGTGATAAATGCATACTTGCCGGAATTCTAACATTTCACACACATGTTTCTAACGCACGTATAACTCATATCCGTATTAACATGATCGTTGTAGACGTGTTTGAGATTCATACCATCCTGCTTGAAAAGCACCACGAAATTTGCATTATCTCTCACGAGATGTTTGGGGATACGAGTGTACGTCTAACAAAGATAAAAACTGTCAACAATCTCGTGTCGTCCCATGGAAAATAAGGCCCGCACATTATCCTGCTTTTCGCATGCTATGTCATGCCTCGAATGGATGATATTCAACTCCACTCATAGGTTCGAGTAGGTGTTTGAGCAAGTTATACTTTGGATGCTTCAGTGATGTGGAATACAAGTAAATATTCTCAAATCTCAAACCATTCGGATGGATCCTGAGAGTGAGTAAAGCGTTGGTTTTCCCACAATTCGATGGACCGCAAAACAGTGCACGTATCCTATCCAGCAATAAATTCCCATAGCGTTTTTGATTCTTTTTCCCTCCACGGTCTTCGACAAACTCGTCGAAATTTATCACGGGAAGTCCGCCTCCGATAGTTTGCCTCCTGGACGTCATCACACATACGACTAACGGCGAACTCATATAAATAGGCTTCTTATGAGGACTATCCGTCAGTCGCGTATTGTCTTTAGACATGATTGTGCATGGGAAGAGTGGTAAAGGTTCGGTCATCCGCCTAATCAACAGACTCCCCGTTGAACTACATTTGCCTGGCTATCAGTATTGTGGACCAGGCACAAAGTTGGCCAAGCGCCTTGCTCGTGGTGATCCGGGCATTAATCCATTATATACAGCTGGCAAACAACACGATATCGCGTATTCGAAAAATCCGGATAATCTTGTGGCGAGACATTTGGCGAATAAAATGTTGGCTGTACAGGCTAGGCAACGTGATACCGCGAGAGACGCTAGTATCGGTGAAAAAGCCAGTGCTTGGGGTGTGGCAAATATTATGAAGACAAAGAGAAAATTTGGTATGGGAATGAAGGCCCGCAAGGGTGGCGTTTGCTTGAAAAAGATAATTGGCGCTGCAAAGAACACAATGATTCGAAGTAATGATCCGCAGAAGATTATCAAATCTGCTCTAATGGGTGCTCGTGCAGCGGTAAAGTTGCAAGGTGGTAAAGTGCGCACACCTCGGGTTCTACCTGTACCCCATAAAATTGGTGGTTTATTGCCCGGGTGGTGCGGCTAGTATAGTTAAAGCTGTAAATGCTGCTCAAGCAGCTAAACATGAATTGGATGAAAGTAAGCGCCATAATCGGACAATTGAAGCAATTGCATTAGGTCGTGGTCTACATCTGAAACCGTATACGGTTTAGCAGGGATTTATCAGGGATTCGGTCTTCATATCAAGCCAAAAGGCTAGAAGTAACGCTACCACACCGTCCCCTCACCGACCGCGACCTACTCAGATATGCAAAAATCCAAAGGATTCCACATTTTTGTAGAGTTTACATGTGCGATACATTGCCAGCGAGCGGACCTCTCAAATGTGAAGCAGTAATTGAAAATTTGGATGAAAATATCGGCCCTGGCACGCATTGGGTCGCTTACAAAAAGACCGGATCGAAAGTCATGTACTTTGATAGTTTCGGCAATCTTCCACCACCATCCGAGCTCATGAGATATTTCCGTGTCGGTAGCGTAAATTATAATTATACTAGATATCAGGAATATGATACGATTGAATGTGGACATTTGTGTCTCAAGTTTCTTTGTCGGCAGTTGCAGCACATAGATAAATATACACTATATATAGGGGGGAAATGACGTGGAGAATTCAGTTGTCAATTCACCAGCATCATTGATTAACAGTAACCATATCTGGCTCATCATACATACTCGAGACGCAATACTTTCCCCTCATCGAACTCTCGCCACACAAAAATTATACTCTCGGCCTCGTGGAATTTTTAACCTTCAATTCTATTCCCAATATCGACGTTGACCATGATAAACTTTACGTGATTTTAATAGAGGATATCGAGACGTTTGTGAGGGACAGTGAGACCGAGTATGATCGTGATGTAAATTTTGAGCCAAAAGATTCTATTGGTCATCTACTAGGCTTCACCGCGCGCAAATTGGAAGCCCATAAAAGACGCGAATCCGATCTTCCAGTAGCCATTCTCAAAGTGAACGCTTTACGCGTTGAGTGCAACATTACCGCTGGTGCCTACATTAACGGACAAAAAGTACACACAATTCACGAATTTTTTCCATCTGTGCCACCGGGCTATAAGATCATTGAAGTTCCCTCCCACGTAATGTATCTACCAATCACGGGCCGAACGATTGACACGATACAGCTTCGCATAGTGGATCAAGACGGTGATTTGGCAAATTTCTGCGGTGAAGTAATCACCACACGCCTGCATATAAAGTCGTGATGGGCATTGTTTTCAACAGATCTTCCAATAACAATAAACTGCCATGGATAAAAACTCAAAACGTACTACTCTTGAAGAAATTAGGTCTCAAAGTGCGTGGCGAAAGCGTGTAAAAAATTATTTAGTCTGTGCTCTGTGCATCTGTTGCGTAAAATGGAAGAAGAAATTGTAAACATTCAGGCGCCCGTGGTATTTGATGAATCCATCGTCCATTGTGAGATTCATGCTCATCAGCCATATGCATCTTCAACCTTTAATAACAGCGATGAAGTCCGTATTGTCATACGACATTAAGACCTCTCCATCCTGCCATCCAAGAATTCCCTACAGATATGTGGGAAATTATCCAAGCGTGACGGGGCGCCAACCACCGCTACAAGTCTCGTCAATACTTCCATTTGTCATTTGTTTGAGGATGTGTGATATGAGTTGATTGCCATAGCAATCGATCGTAATAAGAATGTCGGCATTACGAGTGTAATTAAGCGATATTCATCTCTCTCACCGGCCAAAAGTTCTAAGCTCGAGAACATTGGATGGCTCGATGTCGAAGAGACCAAGCAGATTGTAGATGTATCGGAAAACTTTGATGTCTGAATACCGCTCAGCATGCTCCTCGGATTTGCCGAAGATTATCGGAAAATTGTCGTAAATGCCAAGCACGAGTTGATTCTCACGAGATCAAAGACCGCCGTTAATGCCATTGTACAAACAGCGCCCGAAGACACCAAACTCGTATTGCATAAAATAGAATGGCTCGTGCCGTATCTGACAGTCTCGGATCAGCAAAAAATTCAACTGTTAAAGTTTCTCGCCAAAGACGCACCAATCTCCATGAGTTTCCGAACATGGAAACTGTGTGAATATCCATTGCTGCCTGCCACCTCCAAGCACGTGTGGTCTGTGAAAACTTCGAATCAGCTGGAGAAGCCACGATATGTCATACCCGCGCTGCAGACGGGACGCAAAAATAAGAAACAACACAATGCGAGTCACTTTGATCATTGTAACCTAAGCGACGGCAAACTATACCTCAACTCGCAATGTTATCTCTATGGAAATTTGAATTTGAACATTGATTAAAATCAATATGCTCTACTCTACGAGATGTATGCAAACTTTCAACCAACCTATTATAACAAAGAGGCTGAACCATGAGTGAGCGGGATTACATTTTTAGAAAACGCCTCCCTCGTTGTCATTGACTGCTCAAAACGAAACGATTCGCTCAAGTCCGACCCTGTTGACGTGCGCCTTGAGTTTGAATTGAAAAACAATATGATGATTCGCGTCCACTTCAGTCAACATGGAGCTTATCGTTGATGTGCAGGGCTTCAAGACACACGTCAACGAATTTGTCCTGAAGGAGATATCCATCGTCAAACTCCACGACAAGAATGCTGAACCGCTAACGCTCGCCTTCGACGCAGCATTTGCATGGGACTCTTTACCGGCCAAATACAAAATGACAAACAAGTGGCTGGAACGCAATTTCCATGGAATACGATGGAATGACAACGGCGTACCATACGAGACAGCTAAAAAGACAATTCGAGAACTCTTGCATGGAGCTCCTACCATTTATGCGAAGGGATTCGAGAAATGCGCATGGCTATCAAGATTCACGGATCCCGCAACGAACGTCATCGACTTGGAGACTCTGGACTGTCCATCGCTGCAGAAGCTGCCGAAAATCACAAACTCCAATGCCCCCATCATCCCTTCAGCACGAAATACAACTGTGCCCATGAGAATGTAAAATCGATGAAAAGCTGGTTGAGCGTATACAAAGCGTGAGCGAGGGATTTTTTTTATGAATAAAAAACATTTCGATGAAAATATATTTCATTTGTATTCTTTATTCTACGTCGAAAACATCCATCATTTACAATTCGATCAAATATATACATTTTTACGTAGTCAGCACTTTGAAAAAAAAAAAACCATGTGAACAGCCGTTTAACGATGGTGCCCAATTTTGTCTCCGCGCTTGGAGACGATGGAACGCTGTTGTAGTTCCCACCACTGAGTTGACTAGTTGCAGCTTACTCTCATCGATGCGGCCAGCCGTTCGACGATGATGTTCCAGCGAACCTTTTTTCCCCGTCCACCATGTTCAGAGATGACGGAACTCGATACTGTTGTATTTTCCACCAATATACTGCATGCAGAGTTGACCATCGCATGCCACTTGCAGCATACTCTCGAACATTGTCGGATCTTGGTCGAAGGCCTTCACTAGTCGCGCCGGTAAGAAGACAGAGAACTCATCCGCGATGTCTGTGATGAGCGTTTCTCAAATTTGGTTTGTACGGCCTTCATGTCGGAGATTAGTTGTTCCGACTTAACGGGGAGTTCCGACAGCTTCTTCGTTGGAAGGAATTCTGCCACCTGGCCGACTTTGTTGATACTCGAGAGATCCATGTTCCGCGCACTTTCAAAGTTCTTTTAGATGTTGATGGTGCAGTGGAATAGTGCAGTCTGAGCATTATTCACGAAATTATAAGCTCCCCCGTAAGCCACCCACTCAAATTTTCAAACCTCTCCCCTCTTTTCCAATAGTGAAAAACAGGTTTGGACACGTTCGAAGAACCGTGGAGAATCCCCCCCCCCCCAACATTTTTTCACGCTCTCGAAAAACAGGTTCGAACACGTTCGAAGAACCCCATACGTGGAGAATTTTCACAGCATTTTTTACACTCCCGATGTTGAGGTGGGGGACCATCGATGTGATCTTTCATCTGTGGCGTATGCTCCAAGAATGGAAGATATAATATCACTTCGCTGTCGTTCCGATGATGTTCTGGCAAACGATCCCACAATAAGCCAACCCCTATATTTTAAGAGCAAGACCTTTGGAACCTGTTCGAGCTCGTTTCTGGTCAAATCCAGGGGGTGCTTGGCCGGATGCACTGCATACATACTCGCATATGCGGACATCTTGACGTTATATTTCGGAATGGAGACCTCGATTTTTCAAGAGTGCAGCTGCGCTCGAGTGGTCCATCCGCAGTCACAGCCTTTGATCCCTAAAGATTATAGTTTCTCCTAGAAACCTGTCAGGACCTGTCTCAAGTGCCAGCGAGCTTCGAGACGAGGCGGATGCACTAGACATTGTCTTTCAGAATGGAACCAGCTGCATGTCATAAATATTGGGCTTCGAAAGGCCGCCCTTCACACACACAACACTCATCGACGGCGGCTTCCCCGCCAGTCGCTCCACGGACCACATGGCCCTCCTCCTCAGAGGCCCTTCTATGACGTCACACGCGCCCGGCGACCCCCCTCCGCCGTACCGCCGCACTAGGCTTCCTCGCGCTGCCCCCCCCCCCGGACATCCCGCCCTCTAGACCCCCCCATGGACGCCCTCTGCCCCCCCGGACACCCCGCCCTCTGGACCGCCCTGGACACCGCCCCCCCATGATCCGTCCCCCCGAAGTGGCTCAGAATCGGCCTAGTACATCTACTTATACTCATTCATTTGTAACAATTATTTTGATACCCTTGAATTATAAGCAAAATCATTACTTACGTATTTTTACTTTGTCATAAAAAAAGGTTTGTTTGAATACAATTTTTAATAGATTTCACCAGAAATATGCTCGGAATGCTTCAAAACGCCCATAGATATTTATTTAAAAAATGGCCGTGCGAGTGTGTGTGAAAGCAGTATAAAAGTACAGATGCTAACCAGAAATTCCTACTAACTGACCGAATTGGCCAATATAATTACTCCGCGTTGGTTGATTAGGGGTGTGGTAAGACCCTGCACAATCAAAGCGACTATATTCTGTTTTTTGGCGTCGGGGATTTGATTTCCAGAAGAGTGCGCACTTAAGTCGCCGAAAGGGCAGGGGAAGCTCGTTTGGCAGCCCCTTAAGAAACCGATTATAATTAGACACTAACAGCTCGCGAGGTGTAACCCTTCGATTTCGATAAAATTTGGCTAGTTTTTAGGAATGGATAAATATAGGCGACACGTATTTTTGTATATATGCAGATCCAAAATTGTAAGGGTTCACCTCTTGAAATTCATACGCACGCACGCGTTTCGCACGCACCCTCGAAAATGGGGGTGTTTTTCATTTCTCGTTGATAACAACTTAACGGTACGAGATGTGAAAATAATCCAAATTGCAACGACGTTTATTTTTCCTTGTACTATACATTGGAGAAGAGAACGATACAGATAACAAATTTCATATTGTTTATTGCAAAAATGCATTTTCTTCATAAGTATCTCCAAGAATTTTTAATTGTTTGCGATGTAAATTTACATTCACGTAAAGGATAGAGAAGTAGCGGATACGTGTTTTTCTTTTTCCCGAATTTCGTGATTAAAGGGTTGAAAGTGCCCTTCTACTTTTTCGCCAAGAGATATCAGAAGAGTACAATCAGATGACCATGTGGCATTTCGGGTTAAATTCACGCCAATATAAGTTCGCGTTATGAGAAAACTGCATATTTGTAAATTCCACCCACCGCCCTATCACAAAGTTCTTACCGTGCGGCATGGACGAACATTTTTAGAAATAAAAATGGGTTACAATAGAGGTACAATCAGTCAAAATAGTCGATACAAATTTTCTCGTTTTGACGGAACACCACTCTTGAGCGAACGCACCCTTAAAAACTTTGTTCTTGCCATAATTCGTGAACGGGCCAACATGAAATGAAGTTTGATAGAAAAAGTGTTGTTTTTTCGATTACTAGACGTTCGCGATGATAATTATGAATACAACAATAAATGGCATATTTTTCATTGCAATACTTCGTGAATAACTGATGAAAATCACTCTTTAATTTTCCGCTAATATGGGCACAGGTAAGGCTCGCAATAACGGACTAACTTCATACTTCGGGAAGCAACTAAATTACAATTGTATATTTCCGAAGGAATTCTCCCCCGATACCTACTGCCTTTGCAAATTGTAATCTAATCGGAAAAACATTCTTACGCTTACTTATTTGATAAACGTTTCAACTCGATATTTCATTCATAGATTGACCACTCTTGAGCGAACGCACCCTTAAAAACTTTGTTCTTGCCATAATTCGTGAACGGGCCAACATGAAATGAAGTTTGATGGAAAAAGTGTTGTTTCTTCGATTACTAGACGTTCGCGATGATAATTATGAATACAACAATAAATGGCATATTTTTCATTGCAATACTTCGTGAATAACTGATGAAAATCACTCTTTAATTTTCCGCTAATATGGGCACAGGTAAGGCTCGCAATAACGGACTAACTTCATACTTCGGGAAGCAACTAAATTACAATTGTATATTTCCGAAGGAATTCTCCCCCGATACCTACTGCCTTTGCAAATTGTAATCTAATCGGAAAAACATTCTTACGCTTACTTATTTGATAACGTCACTTATTACAATAATGATAGTCATGATAAATGTGTTTGAAACAAAAAGATTTCTTACACCACGCACAAATGATAATAGCTTATTTGCCGCATATATCGCATGTCAGTGCATTTTGTGAAAAGCAAAATTCAACCGGGTTTTTGTAGTATGGTGGTCTTTCTTCTCCGTGACCTCTTTTGTACATCGTGTATTTAGAAGGTTTGTAAGCCCTGGCAAAGAAAACCGGTCTCTCAAGTGTAGATTAACGTCGTAATCGTATAATATTACTATATCAGAAAAGTGTTGGACGAAGTTTTGGCATACACGGAAGCCATAAACATCAAGGGGCTGTATCATTCCTGTTGTACCTGCCAGAATTTCTAATTATAATGTAAAGTAATTGTCTACAGACCTAATGAGACTGGTGCAATATATTTACCTGCTGGGATGGTCAAAACTTTAATATCTTCCCCTTGCATATCCATTTATTTAAATGCAGTTGGGCATTGACGGCTCCGAGAATCTATAAGTATTATCGATTTTAGACCCGCATTGGGAATACATACTTCTTGGTACCAACGCTTTAAATTATTAGTCGTCAATTTTCCACAGTTAGAAGCCAAAAGTAATCTATTTTCGCCTCTGAAAATGGTTTATTCCACTCGTGACCCAAATTTGCCAGCAGGTTCGTTTAAAACGACCAACATAAGTGCTAAAAGTATGCTACTTGCAGAAATCAACGACTGTATAGTATAACTGTGTGTTGTTGATGTTTTCGATTGCGCTCCTTTCTCTACGAGTTTCTTCCCTTCTTGCGCTAATGTGCGGCCTGTGTGTAGTTCTAAATTGATTCCACTTTGATCAGAATAAAACATGTTATCAGCCTCGACCTTTGCCTGTTGACTTTCGCCGTTGCTATCAATTGTATAGCTCTGTTTTGAAATGTATCGGCGTTTTACAATTATTGTCTTGTTGCACATTTGGGAATCTTCTTTGATACAATTCGATGATAGTTTTTGAATATTGTTACCCGAGGAGCGGATACTTTGAAATCTACGGCTGGCATTTCGATAATTTTTTGTGCCCGTAGGGCCCATCGTCGAAGGTCAATGTCATGGACAGGCAGCTTGTCAAAGCATCGTTAAAATTGTTCAACGTGTAGCGACCGATTTTCATTAACTTTTTTTTGTACGTGCTACCCTTATTTATACTATGAGCTAACCGGTGTAACTGCGTTCCCGATTTCACCTTTCCGAATTTCGTTTGAACAGATCATAACTTTCTATTCCCTTCTGTCTCGGATGTCCAGTAATCTGCAGCTCTTGTCTTGTGTTCGTAACTCAATTCTTCTACGTCTTGGGTATATCCATTCTCACCAACTTTGAGTATAAGTATCGTTGTCTGTGCCAATCTTCTCCACTGTCATCTTCTATTGCGGCCGCTTCATGAATTTCATTTGGTAAAAGAAAACCCAAACCAGTCCCGAATTTCACTTCCACAGGTTGATGATCGCTTCTATGATCATGTTTTCTAAATTCTTACTGAACTGTTTTTCCCCGTTCGGTGATTGGGGTTCGAGGAAAATTAATAGCACTTATCGCTATCGATAGAAGTTGAATAATATTCACCGGATTAAAGTACATTTTCATTCTTATTTTGAACAAAAAATGTATGAAAAAGATAACTACGACACACGCTATTATTATACCTACTATTACTGATAATAAGGCGATCTCAAGGTTGTCTCGAGGTAGCTGCTATTTGCAACATAGTTTCTCTTCACACCGATTTAGTTCTTTTTTTCATCGGTTCTGCTGATTGCGAATAAGATGCAATTATGCTGCGTTATAAGCTGATAAAAATGTTTTGCATCACTCCGTTTACAAGTTGCAGCAGAAACATAGCAACGTTGTAATCTCTGCAGTTAGTGCCTTCGAAACAGTGAGGGGAGTGAAATTTGATAATAAGTATACAATTGTAATTGAGTTGCTTCCCGAAGCACCAAGTTAACCCGTGATTGCGAGCCTTAACTGTGCCCATAATAACGGAAAATTTAAGAGTGATTTTCACCACTTATTCACGAATTATTGCAATAAACAATACGCCATATGTTATTGTTTTAATCAGTATCATTATAAACGTCTAGTAGTTAAAGAAACAACATTTTTCACTTTAAACTTCATTTTTATGTCAGCCCGTTCACGAGTTATGGAAAGATCTGGGTTTTACCGGTGCGTAACCCCTTGAGAGTGGTGTTCCGCTAAAAAGAGAACATTTGTATCGACTATTTTGACTGATTGTACTTTCATAGTAACCCATTTCTATTTTTCTAAATTTTCTAGAATTTTTCTAAAATTCTAAATTTTCGTGCTGCACGGTAAGAAGTTTAAACGTTTACCTTTTGAGACGGTGACGGTTAGGGGGGGGGGGTGGAATTGATGAATATGCAATCGCGTCATAAAACGAACTTATATTGACGTCAGTTTAATCCGGAATGCCAAAAGGCTAAGCGATGGGCACTTTCAGCACCTTAATTATGAGATATTGGAAAAAGAAAAAACACGTATCCGCTACTTTTCCATCCTTTACAAGTATGCAAATTTCCATATCAATAGATAACAAATTCTCGGAGATACGTATGAAAAAAATGCATTTGAAAAATTAACAATATGAAATTTGTTGTTATCTGCATCGTTCTCATCTCCAATGTATAGTACAAGGAAAAATAAACATAGTTGAAATTTGAATTATTTTCACATCACCTACCGTTAAGATGTTCTCGACGAAAAACGAAAAAAACACCCCGTTTTTTGACGGTGTGATTTACCCCTTGAAAATTGCGTTCCGCAGATTAAGAAAGGTGTAATTATTTTCGGAGATTGGATATTGATATATCGAATTATTTTTGAAGATACAATATTGAAGTATCGAATTATTTGTTTAAATGGTGGCCAGTTATTAATAGATGTCTTATTGATTTGATTGGCTGTTGTTTACGTATAGTTCGTTCGGGACGTTAATCTCAAAATATCCTCGCCTCCCCCCTCGAAGTATTGTTTCTAAGAATACGATATGTCCATTTATCTGTGTATAACAAGTTACGAAACCGATTGTGGAAGTGAATGATCCAAAGAAATCTGTTCTCTCCATGCTTTTTTTTTTTTTTTTTTTTTTCAAGACAATGGTGCCGCCGCTGGTTAGCGAAAAACAATCCACCAATTCATCAGCAGCTTTTTTTAAGTAACTCATTTGCTTATACAAACGGGGTCTGGTGTTAGTACGTTATGATTCAAGGTAGTAGTGCCGAAAGACTTGTACAATATTATCAGTACAGTTTTATTTTCAAAGAATTCTACTCATACTCAAAGATAGGATGTCTCATTGTTGTTAGGAATTTGTGAAGAACGGCTTTTTCCCTAAGAATCTGAGCGGTCTGAAGTTGATATCAAGATAATCGTACAGGGTGGAAAGAAATAATTGGTCGCCACTTCGCCGGGAGATTCTCCAGCTTGAAATCGGCGGAGATCTATCAAAACTTGTAGCCGGAAAATTGTCCTATACCCTGAAATTCAACGGCAATTGTTATAGTTTTAAAAAATTCTACTCTTCAAGAAGATCCAAAATCTCTGAGGGCCCATAGGTCAAAAATGCGATCTTCTAGGTGGAAAAACAGGACAAAGACCAACAAAATCTTAAAAATTATATTTTCCGAAGTATTGTTTGAACGGACTCATAGATGATAACATAATGGAAAAAAGCGTTTCACCACTCGGTCGCGCCAGCAAAGCTTGGCTAACGCTTCCCCATCGCCCCTACTCGGCTGGAGCCACTCCCACGACTTAGCGGGTCGAGCGTTGGTGGGGGAACACGACCTACGCTCGATCGAAAGCAAAGTGCCTAGGCGTGCACTTTGCAGGCGGCTACTTGAATATGCTCTGCTTTAAATCTCCGGAAATGGTGCAAAGTTCTAGGTTGTCTGCCCACGACTGTGACTTTCTGGCACTGAAGGTTGAAAAACCGTTCGAATTTTCTTTTTTTCTATCGAATGTCCGGATCGCAAAATAGCTTTTGAAATTAATCCTCCATGAATTGGTTAGGAAAAAAACGTCGCTGCTTTGATTTAAAAACACGCGCGTGAAAAATCATGGAGCTGCGGGGTCATCCACGAGATGGTCGGGACCAACGTCTAATGCTACGAGCAATAGATGATGCTTTTGGAAATTATGCCCGAGCCCGTGAATTCTACGCTGAAGTAGCTCAAAACTGTAATCGACGACTTCGTACAATTGTAATACCAGACAGACGTGATTTTCAACGTCCAGATGAACGTTTTGCTGATCAGGAACGATTTGAACTCCAACATGCTGTGTATCAGCGGGCCGTCTGCATACCCATTAGAGAGTTGAAGAACGCGTCATCGCGCTTGCACGGGCTTTTCCAGTCATGGGAATGCGTCGGATAGCCGCTCGTGTGGGAACATCGCATACGACAGTGAGGCGCATAGTGCGTGAGGAAGGATTTAGACCCTACCGTGTTCATACTTGCAAGCATTGAACCCTGGAGATTGCCAAGCGTGAGCGAATTTTTACCGATGAATGCTGCGAAGACTGAGTAGGATCCCTCGATTTCTTAAAATGCCCCTATTTACAGACAGAGCAAGCTTTTCCAGCACTGGAATCATAAGTAGGCAGAACCATCGAATCAGGTCCGACTGAAATCCACATGCTATGATGCAGCGTGCCAGGGTCGTTTTCCCATTAACGTCTGCGCAGGAATAATCGGGAATGAGTTCTTTGCCCCTGTCTGTCTTCCATTGCGGTTGAATACCGCAAGTTATCTTCAGTTTCCGCGACGCAGACTCAGGCCCCGGCTACGCCAAATAATTTCTCGAGAACGCCGAAACAGGATATATTGTATGCACGAAGGGGTACCACCACATTGGGTTCACCGGGTCCGCGCTTTCTTCAATGACATGTTTGGTACCCGATGGATAGGACGACATCCTGCGCCACACTTGAGACCCCCTCGCTCTCCGGATGTCAATCCATAAACATTTTTCTTTTGGGCTGTTTTAGCTTTGAAGGCGATTGTTTACCGATCTGGTAGGGCGATGAGGACAGTAGCTGATCTACGACGCTGGATAGACATGGGCGTAGCAAGACTTATGAGAAACCAATACCTTCTTGTCCGTGTTAGGATACATTTCGAGGAAAGACTACGGTCGTGCTTGCGCAATGAAGGACGACATGTTGAAGCGGGAGTCGAAGCTCGCATGTTGAGGGCGATTGGAGCAAACGGTGCGATTCTTTGGGTTCCGCACACACACGCACCCACACACGCACATGCACGCACGCACACGCGCGCGCGCGCGCGCGCGCACACGCACACACGGGGAGTCTGAATACGTGGCGCGTCCCCAGGTGGCGGATATGGGGATGCTCGGTATATAAATATGGACATGGATGTAGAAATATCTATATAGTTATAGATGTACGTATAGAGATATCTATCTGGATATAGATATGGATATGGAGATGTCCATATAGATATACAGGGTAGGAGGCAATTAAAATACCTCCCGTGGACCAACAGTCACGGGGAACAAACCTCGACAACAAATGATAATGGGAAGTTCAATGAAGGATGTACGGATTAGGGTGCAGGGGCACGGAACCCCAATACCGGCGCCTCCAGGGAGTGAGCAAGCGGGCTCTCGGGCGTGATCACCATACGACCGCAGTACCACGGAGGTGGGCCTCCATGGCGCACAATGTTCCAAGTGAAGGAAAGGAAGAGGAAGGTAGAAACCAACAGATCATGAAGTTGGTGGAGAGGCACGGAAAGACGCTGGAGAGCCTAGCCTCTTTTATTCGGCAGAAGAAAAACCTCCACAAAGAGATCCAGCGGTGGGTTCCTATGCTTACCAGTACTTGGAAAGGTATAGAGGACCTTGTAACGTGGAGGGCAAAGCCACAGGCGGAAACGTCGACTGAAGGTACGCAAACCACGCAAACCATAAGCCAAGCGAAATCGACTCGACCTAATAAGGAGAGGAACGATGAAGGCATGGACGTGGACGGTACCTCGACGCAAGTAAGCAAGGCGAAGAGGAGAAAGCGGGTTACACCAACGTCGACCGAGGGAAAGGAGCCGAAGAAGAAGAAGCAACTGGAGGAGCTGGCTGGTCAACCCGAGGATAAGGGAGGCGTGCGATCAGAGCAGGAGTGGCAGACTGCCGGAAAGAAGAAAATATCGCACAAGATATCCCAGACGCAGCCTCAGAAGAAGCAGGAGAAACCTCGTGAACGGCCGACTCTGACCAACGCTCTCGTCATCCACAAAAAGGGTGACTTGAGCTTTGCGGAGATCTTGAGTCGTATAAAGGAAGATCCGGCGCTCAAGGATGCAGGTGAATGCGTCCAAAAGGTACGCAGAACGAACGCGGGAGATCTGCTGATCGTTCTGAATAAGGAGAGCTCAGTGAAACCAATTCGAAGGTGTTCTTGGCAAATCAGCAACGGTGCAGAGTAAAGTCCAGGAAGTGGATCTGCAGATCAAGGACCTGGATGAGGATGCGACGAAGGAGGAGATATCGGCGGCCCTGCAGAGATTCTTGGGACCGGACTATCCAGCTACGGAACACTCTCGTAAGTCTCTTCGTAAAGCATATGGCAGGACTCAGACCGCGGTAATACGAATCATGGTGCCTGCTGCCTGGAAACTTCTGGATACAGGAATGATCCGAGTCGGCTGGTGTAATTGTAGAATCCTAGAGGTGGTGAGGCCACTAAAGTGTTTCAAGTGCTGGAAATTTGGACACTTATATCGGAACTGCAAGAGCAGCGTCGACCGGGCTAAAGACTGCATCAAGTGCGGTATCACTTGCCACAAAGTGGCCGAATGCCCAGCAAGCGCAAAGTGTGTCATATGTGCAGAAGCGGGAGATGGGGCACCCACAGCCCACATCGCAGGTAGCAGCCGATGTCCAGCATATACGCGGGCTCTCCAGGCTCTCCAGGCACTCCAAAAACGATGCAAATGCGAGTACTCCAGCTCAACCTCAACCATTGTGAAGCCGCACAGGATCTGCTCATCTAGACTGTGTGCGAGCTGAAGCCTGACTTGGCGATACTCTCGGAACCATATAGACATCTAGACACGCAACCCTGGGAATCTGACGCAAGTGGGAAGGCCGCAATTTGGTTTTGCGAAAAGCTTCCATTTCAGGATCTTGCGAGTTGGATGGAAACTGGTTTTGTGAGAATAAAAGCCAAAGGAGTTCATTTCTACAGTTGTTACGCACCGCCTAGCCTGATGACTGATGAGTTTGAGAATTTTCTCGCCAACTTCGTCGCAGACGCTAAACAACGATTCCCGGTAGCCATAGCCGGAGATTACAACGCGTGGGCTGTGGAATGGGGTAGTAAAGTGACGAACAGGAAGGGTCAAGCCCTGCTTGAGGCTATGTCCTTATTGGATGTAGTACTACTTAATGCAGGTACAAAGCCCATTTTTGTTAAAGGTGAAGCCTCCTCTATAGTGGACCTCACTTTTGTGAGTAGTAGCCTGGCCAGAGGCAACCAGTGCCACTGGGTAGTCAGTGATATCTACACTCACAGTGATCATCAAGCGATTTTCTGGGAGATTCGCGGAGACTTCAGCAGAATAGCGAAGGCACCGAAGACAAACGGGAAGGGCTGGAAAGCGAAAATGTTTGACGCGGACTTGTTTCGTGAAACTTTTGACACCAGCCCCCTCGCAGCGGAAAGTGCAACCGAGAAGGTCGAGGTGGTCATGCAGAGGGTCACTGAAGCATGCGATGCCACAATGCCACGGAAACGTGATGTCGACTTCCGACCAGCGGTACACTGGTCGAGCGAACGAATTGCCGGCCTCCGAAGGGAGTGTCATCGAACTTGCCGCCGAGCGCAACGAGCTCGAGGCAAACGCTCGTTCCCCGATTTGGAAGAACAGCACAGGAAAGCGCGCTTGAAGCTTAAAAAGGCTATCAAGCAGAGTAAACGTAAAAGCTGGGGCGAACTGCTCAGCGAGGTGGAAAATGCTCCCTGGGGCAGGCCATACAAAGTAGTAATGACTCGGCTGAAAAGCCAGCCGATGCCATCGCCTGTGGACGCAGCCCTGCTGGAAAAGATTGTTACACATCTGTTCCCTGAGCAACCCCAGGAGGACTACCAGCTCGTGGAGGACGTCAATGAGGACATCCCAGCCATTACTGAAGAAGAGCTTCTTACGGCGATTGCCAGGGTGGGCAATAATAAAGCCCCCGGCATGGATGGGATACCCAACATCGCACTCAAGGCAGCGATCAAGTTGGCACCGGCAATATTCCTGGGCATGTACAATGGGTGTCTCAAGGAAGGAATCTTCCCGGACAAGTGGAAGTGGCAGAAGCTAGTGCTCCTCCCGAAAAGGAAGAAGCCACCGGACGAACCTTCATCCTATCGTCCGCTCTGTATGCTGGATACCGCCAAAAAGATCTTCGAGCGCATCATCCATAACAGGATTGAGAAGTTCGTGGACCCTCTACTGGCGGAGGGCCAGTTTGGCTTCAGAAAGAAGCGCTCTACGCTGGTTGCCATTAACACATTGGTGAAGCAGGCGCAGGAATCGACTACGGGGAAACGATGGACACGAAGGTCCAAGAATTACTGCGCAGTTGTCGCTCTCGACGGCAAAAACCCTTTCAACTCGGTGATATGGAAGTGTATCATGGATGCCCTAAAAACATTAGGTGTACCATGGTACCTACGGAGAATAGTGGTGAGTTACCTATGTAATAGGTGGCTCATGTACGACACAGAGGATGGACCGAAGGGTGACTGGAGGAGTTCCTCAGGGCTCTGTACTTGGACCGCTTCTGTGGATCATCATGTACAATGATCTGCTGCTATTACAATTGCCGAAAGGAGTGTCCGTCGTAGAGTTTGCAGATGACGTGGCGCTGATTGTCATCGCCAAATTCCTGGAGCAAATCACCGCACTCTTCGGCGAAGCTTTCGCCAAGATGAAGGAATGGATGTCTTCTGTTGGACTGCAGCTTGCAGCCCACAAAACAGAAGTACTCCTCGCATCCAGCAGGAAGGTGATGGAAACGGTAACGCTCAGGGTTGGAAACGCCGAAATCACATCCAAACCGTTCATTCGGTATCTGGGCGTGATTGTCGATGCGAGGCTGAACTTCAAAGAGCAAACCGAGCAGATCAGCAGAAAGGTCGCTCGAATGGCTACCATACTGGCGCGACTCATGCCTAATGTTGGTGGCCCCAGACAGAAGAGGAGGAAACTGCTGTCATCATTGACGACCTCAGTGCTCACCTATGGCATACCTATATGGGCTGACGCACTGAAAATCCAGGAGTACCGCAGGAAGGCTGCAGCAACGTATCGCGTCAGCGCCTTGAGGGTAGCCGGTGCATTTCGCACTGTCTCCGAGGACGCTATCAACGTTATCGCGGGAATGCTGCCCATTGAGGTGCTCGCTGAGGAGCGTAGATCGATGTACCAGCAGAAGGGAGCTAGAAATCCCAGTTATGCAAGGATAGAAGCGAGAGCAACCAGTTTGAACCAGTATCAGACGATGTGGGATGCCTCTACCAAGGGAAGGTGAACACATCGACTAATCCCGACGGTGGAGATATCGGTGAACCGTCTACATGGGGAGCTCAACTATTATCTCACTCAAGTGATCTCAGGACACGGCTGCTTCCGGGCTTATCTTCATAAGTTTAATTATGAAGATTCCCCGGACTGCCCAGCATGTGTAGCAGTCGAGGAGAATGCTGAACATGCACTGTTCCAATGCCCACGGTTTAGTGCCTCCCGCGCGATAGTCGAGGATCAGCTGGAGACACGCATCACCCCGGACAACCTGGTGGAGTTGATGCTGAAGTCAGCAGACGCATGGACAGCGGTATCGGCTTATGCTGCCGCAGTAATTATGGAGTTGCCACGTGCAGCCCGACGCACGTCAATTATTTGCTACGGTGCGGAGGCATTTTCCCACTAAAACTCTTTTTAAAAAACACACACACGCACCCACGCATGCACGCACGCACATAGGAGTCTATATAGAAATAGACGGCTGTCTACTCCGCAAATTTTCTGAATTTGAGAATAAAAAACATTGCCAAAGATTCGAAGAAAAAAGTCGGTATACTGACGATAGTTGAACGTGACAACGTCATAAGAAAATACTGATGGAATGGTTTCATTTTTCAAAAGAAAATTTTAATTTTATTTGTTTGATAGATATTTTGTATGGATATAGAGAAGGAGGTAAATGGAAATCACAATTGAATTGATCAAGTTACATTTATTTGTACGCATAAATACAATTATGTCAATTTTTATTTATTTTTTTTACAATGTACATAGTTTTTACAAGTATGAATGTGCTTTGAGCAATTGTTTTACAACTTTTATTTTTTCATAAAATTCTTCGTTCAGAAAATCATTTTAAATTTACAAAATACTTGAATAAAATTTATTGTTTAAATTTCTACTCGACTGTTAAAATTTAATTTTTGATTTTATTATTTTATAATAATAAATTTTGTATTGACATTATTTCTTTCAGCAAGTAAACTGAATAAAAGTTGTTGTTCAATTAGTTACTTAATTATTTTTGCAAATTTAATTGTAATTTGTTGTAAAAAAGTAATAATTTTGAATAATTTATTATAAGAATAAACTGTGATTAAATTATTGTTCATAAATCTTAAATTGAAAATTAAAAATTTGGAAACTACATTAAAATTTTTGTAACTCTAGCTTTTAAAAAGCCCGCCTCAATGTATTTGATATAGGAGAAAATTGTTCCCTTCGACGGCTGGCTGGTCCAACCTGTCATTTCAGACACGTTGTTATGATATGTGGAAGATTTAACATTTACGTTTTAATTTTTTGAAATCATAGCTACGCTCGATAATTATTTCGATCGAATAGTAAAGCAATTGATTTTTTACTCATCGTGAAATAGTTCTGTTAACTTATTGTTATAGTTTTGTCAATTATAGCATAACCTACAATCGCTGCACTAGCGGACCGATGCTATTTATTTCAATGATGAAAGCACGAATATTCGACAATATATCACTGAACATATATTTAATATCGAAAGAATCATTACCTTTATCGCCGCAATTATCGTTGCTATAAACAATTGACACCACATTCACTTTTCACTGCACTTCATACTTGACGAAAACATGTAAATGTATTATTGTATAGCAGCTGTCCGCGCGGACGCATCGCTCATGGCCTCTGCACACTGCGCGCGATGGGCGACAAGCGATGAGCGATATCCAATGAGAGCTCGAGTATGACGGAAATGCTCTATGAGAGTGACGTTGCCATTGGATATCGCTCATCGCTCGTCGCTCGTCGCTCGCAGTGTGCAGAGGCCATCACTCAAGTAGGAGAGAGACAGATGTCGAACGCTTCCGAACGCGGAGGCCGATTGTGCCTCTTCGTCGCTCGTTCCGCGCTCTCGCTTGCACTTCAAGCCTTAAATGGAACGCCTCAGAGCGAGGTAACGCCGCATGAGTCATGTTTTTTCGTGCGTGCAGCCGGCTCCATCGAATTATAAGACGTTGTCACGTCAAAAATTGACATTTAACTCTTAAGTTTTATATCAATAAGGCGCGTAATTTTTTTTAATTTCTTGCAATTTTTTAATCGTCAGTTATAATTTTCAACAATAATTTGGGAAATAAAAAAAATAGCATAGCGGGACTCGAACCAAAGTCATCCGGACGCGTCCGGATGGGAGTCTTACTCCTTTGCGGCTGGGCTGCTCGCCTCATTGTGTTCATGTACAGACTCTACGGTACATAAGCGAGCTCCCAACTTTGACCGGCGACTTCTTGAAAAGGAAGCCGAGGGCACCTACATTTTGGGGCTTGGTTGGTACCTACACACACTATAAGAACGCGACGTGGGAGCCCGTAACGCGATTCACCTTCCGGAACGTCCCGTCGTGAGAGGTATAGAACATACCGTATCTACCGATCATGCTCAAGATCCAGAATAAATAAGATAATTTTTTTATCAATAATGTTTGGGCAATTTGTACCGTTGTTTTTTGCAGCGCATAAGCAGCAATCATTTTTGCTGACTGTGATGTATACAAAATATCTTTCGATCATACTCATGATCGAGAATAAATGCAAAAGTAATTTTTTTAACAATTTTTTTTGTGAGATTTTTACCGTTGTTTTTGCAGCGCATAAGCAACAGTTATATTTGCTGACTGAGAGATATACAAAATTCCGTATCTACCGTTCATACTCATAATCGAGAATGAATGCAATAATAATTTTTTTAAACAATTATTATTGTGTAATTTTTACCGTTATTTACCGCAGTGCGTAATCAGCATTCATATTTGCTGACTAAGAGGTATAGAAAAAACCGTATCGACCGATTATACCCGTGATCGAGAATAAATGCAAAAATAATTGTTTAAATAATTATTTTCGCATAAATGTTACAGTTGTTTTTTGCAGCGCGTAAGCAGCAATCATATTTGCTGACTGAGAGGTACAGAAAATACCGTATCTACCAATCATACCCATGATGAAGGACAAATGGAAAAATCATTGTTTAAACAATTATTTTTGCGTAATTTTCAACGTTGCTTTTTGCAGCGCGTTAGCAGCAATCATTTTTTGCTGAGAGGTATAGGACGTACATTTGTTAATGTGATAATTGTTAAAAAAATAATTAATTTTGAACAATTATCTCGCTGCAGAAAAGCGCGAACCGCCACCAAGAACTCTTGCTACGAAATTGAGATTCTCCATGATCTCGAATTTCGTGCGAAGTCGGCATTGATAAAGAAAGCAAAGTTCTGTATCGACCTAACCTTGGGTCAGCGTGTGGGTATATATGTGTATATACCCACACGAAGTGTGTGCTCGCTGCCAAGGGACAGCATACGGGAAGAAAACAATCTTCAACCGCGTGCGCCCGACGTACCGAATGCCACAGCCACACGAGCACACACACGTTTCGTCGACGCATAACGATACAATGTATGACTCGACGCAACGCGGCTCGCGATTCCGTCGCAGCGTGCGTTCGGAACGAACACGCGTTCGAGACGAATACGCGCTGCGACATCTAGCGGTAGGGAGTAGTAGCTCGTGCGAGCTCTGCTCTGCCGATTCGAGCCGGGGCCGCGTCGGAGTTTCGCGTCGCGTGTCATTCCGTCTTAACGCGATACCATGCATCCCTTCATTCAGCGAGAAACAAAAAGATAGAACGGTTCTCGGGAGGTTCGACAGCCTAACGGTTCGTTTTTGGCAATCAATTACTCGGGAAATTAGGGTGTTACAGAAAATGTAGAAAGGGTTTTGAAAACTACAAAGTACCTTTTACAAGTCGCAGTTATTGATTATTTATTTAAAAAAAAATTGGTGTGAGACTAATGTGACAACGGTGACAACGAAGTAAAATATTGCGGATTTACGGATATTCGCTTGACTGGGCATAATTTTGCAAATAATGGATAGACTAAGGATGTTGACAGTGACTTTTTAACATCAAAGTATCGTAACGAAACCCTGAAAATTTCAAGGACAGCGATTTTTTTCATTGTGCTCCGAATGATTGACTTTGTCGATTTCACCACAAATCAATTTAAGGATAAATGTTTCATTTTTAAATTCATTTTTGGAGGTTAAAAATGTTTGTTTCAGCACTAATCAATGTTTTTGCATAAAAAGCCGTAATTATTGCAAGGAAAGGAAGTGACGAGAAAAAAATATATTCATTTTTATTACCATATTCACAATACTTTACAATCTTCGAAAATAATTAATTTTTTTTGAACGCTGCAAATGTCATCAATATACCTCCAAATGGGTCGCTGTATTTTCTTCCACAAACGCGAATTTTTACTGAGTGCTGCACAAAACCTAAAACATAATTTTCACAAGCGTTTATGGGTAAAAAACGTTTTTGTTTAAAACTAACCCAAAAACGCCTCTTTTGAAATCCAGACCTTCTTAGTTATTAAAAAACCGTTTTTTGGTTCGAAATCGGAAATCGGAAAAAATGTGGTTATCAGAAAATTGGTTATTAAAAAAAAAAAATTGTTTGGTTCGAAATCGAAAATCGAAAAAAAAAACCTTTTTTAATAACCTTTTTTTTACCATCCCATTTTTTTCGATATTCGATTTCGAAAAACACAAAAAAAATTAATAACCAAATGTTTCTTTTTCGATTTTCGATTTCGAAAAAAAAAAACATTTTTTTAACAACGATTCGTTTAGGTTCTCTGCAGCACTCGACAAAAATTCAAGATTTGTGGAAGAACATAGAGCGGTATATTGAGAGGTATACTTGAGAGGAAATGGTACCCCATCGCGGTCGGTATGGCAGATCATGATACGAAATACCCACGGATTTCCTAAACGATTCTTCAGAATCTCATGAAATTTGACCAGACAATGTGAAATTGATAGAAGAACGACTGTCTTCTCATTAAATTGCTTAAATCGAAGAAAAAATAAAGTAGTAGATTGAACTACTGGAAATGATGGAAATGATGGAAAATAAAAAGTTTGGCTAAAGTCACGACTACCAAGTCGTGGCTTTAGCCAAACTTGGTAGCTTGGTAGCGGCTCTTCTTCCGACCACGGAAGAAGAGCCGCGTAGCCACGTTGAAAACACGTATTTTCGCACCTCAATCATTTCACTCCGTTGCATATTTCAGGAAAACCGTGGGAATCCATAAATAGTAGGTGTACGATTCCGAGGAAATCTCGCCCGGTATTTGTGGAATTTAATTCCCGCGAATTGCGGCGAGGCCCCCATCGTTGAATAGCGTGCATCAAGATTTTGACAGTTGATATTTGGCTATTTGCAAACTCGTGGAAAAATCAAATTTTTGTTTTTCAAAGCAGCATAGTGTCAAAAACAACTTTTGTGTTGTGATACGTGCGACGAAGTTACTAAAAATGTTTTTATCGTGCGATTTACCTGGTGAACCGCGAGCGACGTGGAGGTATGTACTCATTTTACTCTTTCTGTTCTTCGTAGAATTATTTTCGTATACTTCTATTGTCTTTACATCTCTTTGTTCTGTCCGTCTTTTTCCTTATTCTATTTGTTTACGTTTTTTTTTGTTGTCAATAGGATGTGAGCTAAAGAAATACTGTCTCCAGAGTACTGTGAGTGAGAAAACATTGAGCAATAAATTATGACTTTTTTTCAGATTCCGTGTATCATTCGAGTTCGTGCCGCTGAACTTAATGACGATGATAAACAGGAGAAGAAGTACCCACCTGCGAAGGACTGCGGAGGAACGAATGAACCACCGGTGACATTATTTGGGGTTCCGTCAAAGCTCAGGGCAACAAATATTTTTACATGAAAAATGTTGCAGTAATTCGAGCTCAGTGAGAACATGTTCACAATGCAAAGAAGCCTTCGATGGCCTTGTGTATGCACAGAAGCGTAGCTGGCTCTTTGCAAAGCAAAATGCGCAGCAAGAGACCACGATCGCTCTCTGCGAAGCATAGTTTCAAGCACAATGTAATGTACGTGTGCTTCGCAGCAGGATCTTTACACGCCCATTGCATGAGAAGGCTTTGTTTACCCAAAGCAACAAAGACAATATCATTGCAGGTACACCTATATCGCTTTGTTCCTGCAAAGATTTTCCTTCCGGTGCCGTATGCCTGCTATGATCTTTCGCAGAGATGCCTGCGAAGATCTTGCGTCTCTTTGCGAACTGCAGCTTTCTTTGCGATGTGCCTGCAAAGATTTTCCTACAAAGAACAAGTACATTACGCAATGCATGAAAGTGTGACTTGCACCCATGCGCTATGCAATGTCTTTGTGCTTTGCAGCAAGATTTTTATAGACATATCGCTGAGAAAGATACGATTCGCAAACAGACACAAGATCTTCGCAGGCATCTTTGTGTTGGATTGTCACAGGCATATTACACCGAAACGAAAATCTCTACCGGCATGAAGTGATACAAATGCGTTGACGATAATATTGCGTCCGTTGCTCTTTGCAAACCACAGTTTCCTGTGCAATGTGCTTGCGAATATCACCCAAAAAGATGCCCGGGAATACTTGCACCTCTGACCGAGTGCAGTCTGCTCTCTGCGGAGCAGTTCCATGTGCAATGCCACATAGTTGTGCTTCGCAGTAGGATCTTTGCAGGCCCATTGCATGAGAAGGCTTGGTTTGTACAAAGCAACGGAGGCAACATCATCGCAGGTACATTTATATCGCTTCATTGCTGCAAAGATTTTCCTTCCGGTTCAGCATACCTGCTATGATCTTGCACAAAGATGCCTACGACGATCTTGTGTCTCTTTGCGAACTGCAGCTTTCTCTGCAATGGACCTGCGAATATCTTCTTGCGAGGCAAAAGTATGCTGCCTAACGCATGAAAGTGTACTTCTTCTTCGCAGGAAGGTCTTCGTAGGCACATTGTAAAAAAAGCTGCCACACAAAAAGACACAAGATTTTTACAGGCATTTTTGTGCTGGACTGTCGCAGGTATATTGTATCGAAAAGAAAATCTTTGCTGGCACGAAGCGATACAAATGAGCCTGCGATAATATCAAATTAAATATTAAATATTTTTAATTAAACATTTAATTAAAAATGTTAATTTAAATACTGAATTATATAAATCTTAATTCAAATATTTAACTTAAAAAAATCATATTTAAAATTGAATATTTAATTGGCAGAATATTTGTATGAAATTTTTATACATATATTCGGAAATATTCCGGCGATAAAATATTTCATTTGGGCCACGTTTCGAAATAAACTTGAAAAATTGAAGCAATTCCAGCGTTAAAAATTCCAAGGTTTCAGAGACTTTATGAAACTGGTTCTTTTTTTAATAAGAAAGTACCGGATCTACCGATCACATCCGTAATTGAGAATAAATGCAAAAATAATTGTTTAGACAATTATTTTTGTCTAATTTTTACCGTCATTTTTTACAGCATAAGCATCAATCAACTTTGCTGACAGGTACATCAAGTACCGTATCTACCGATCATTCCCGTGGTCGGGAAGAAGTGCAAAAAAATGGTTTAAACAATTATTTTTGTGAAATGTTTACCGTCTACTTTTGCAGCGCATGAACAGCAATCATAATTGCTGAGAGGTATAGAAAGTACCGCATATTTGATAATATGTCAATTGTTAAAAATAATTAATTTCGATCAATTATCTCGGTGTAGAAAAGCGTGAGCCTTTTGCTGACGAGCAAGCTCTCATGCTGCAAAATTTCGATTTTCTTGCGACGTCGACGTTGACTAATAAGACGAATTCGTTTGTCGACGCTGACCGCGCATGGGCATGTGGGTATATACGTGTACATTCCCACACGAATTGTGTACTCGCTGTGAAGGGACAGTGTGCGGAAAGGAAATCTTCAAAGACATGCGCCCGACGCGACGTAGTGAATACCCACTCACGCACTCTATACTAGCGTTGCGTGTGTGCGTGTCAAGGCATAACAAAGAATGCCTTGGCGCACGCCTCCCGACCCCGTCGCAGCGTGAGTTCGGAACGAACAGGCGTTGCGATGAACGCGCGCTATGACAGCTAGCGGTAGGGTGCAGTAGCTCGTGCGAGCTCTGCCCTTACTGACTCTAGTAGGGGCTGTGTCGAATATTTGCTTGGGTATTATATGACATCATGAGACATAATAAGACAGACCCTCTTAAGACATTTGCAGCGATCGAGAAAAATGAATTTTTTTTCGACGATTTTTGTGATTATATCTGAGGTAAATGTTTACAAAATAACACCTACCTCGGAGGGGGGTATGGGGACGTTAACAGATTTTGACTCCCGGAACACGATGATGAAGAGAAATCGCGGGGGTTACCTCCCCATAAAAACACACACACACACATGCACTTTTGAAGTGGGAGGTAGGGGGATTTGGCAAAAAAGCTCTGCTGAGCACGATGCCGAAGAAAAAACGGCATCGTCACTTCCGTCTCCCGTCGCCCCTGCCTTTGTTGAAAGTTTGTCAAAATGTATCATTTCAAAGACGAAACTGGAAATCGGCGAAAGTGGTGTCTGTGTGGGTTTGTTTGGTTGTATGGGTGTGTGTTGATGTTGTGATTGGTATTTCGGTTTCTACGAATGTATTACAGGTACTCGAACCGAGGTAAGCACATGTACATTATTATGATTTTTATATGTGGTGGGGCTTCGCCCCCTCCACCCCCACACGGGGCTCTGCCCCTTGACCCCGCCAGGGGGGTTTGGCCCCCCTCGAATCCCCTCTGCACCCCTCCCCGGTCTTCGAGTCCGCTATTCTGCGACGTATTTTTCCAAACTTTAAAACCCCATAAATTTTATGTCGGGGGGGGGGGGGGTTGACCGCCGCGATTTCTCTTCACCATCGCGGTCACTGAGTCCTTTTCTATAATCCTACCATCCTAGTGGAGGGTAGGATTATAGGGGGTGGGGGTTATTTTGTAAACATTGACAAAATCTCAATATGATAAAAAAATGAATATTTTTCATTCTCGTTGTTTCACGATCTCACAATAATTAACATTTTTTATCGAAAAATATTGATAAATGTTTAAAAAATCGGTAAAATTATAGAATCAGGGCTCCAGCCCAAAATCGGTCCAAAACTTTTTTGGGGTATTGTTATGGACAAAAAACGATGTTATATGTTGAATTAAGGTGGGGGAAGCCTTAATATGAAAAAAAAACGTTAAAAGGTGTTATTACTTTGCACATGATTTCCATTGATATACTTATATTTCGAAGTTCGTTCCATAAATTCACTTTCATGTATACGTGTTTTATCAATTCATGTTTCATCAATTCACTTTGCTTCGTGCGAGTGTGTGTGTGTGTGTGTGTGGGTGTGTGGGTGCGTGCGTGCGTGCGTGCGTGCGTGCGTGTGTGTGTGTGTGCGTGCGTGCGTGTGTGTGTGTGTGTGTGTGTGTGTGTGTGTGTGTGTGTGTGTGTGTGTGTGTGTGTGTGTGTGTGTGTGTGTGTGTGTGTGTGTAAGCGAGAGAGAGAGAGAGAGAGAGAGAGAGAGAGGGAGAGAGCGTGAGAAAGGACAGCTCCACGAATCATCTGCAAATATGGCATTCCGAAAACAGTATTATCTGACCAAGGAACATATTTTTCAGGTGAATTTTTCAAGACAATGTGCACTTTATTTCAAATAAAAAAGATCCGATCAACCCTCTACCATTCTCAATCAAATGGAGCCCTAGAACGATCCCATAGGACACTAGCGGAAAATCTTAAACATTTCATTCAAGAGGATCGAAGAGGTTGGGATAAGTGACTGACTCCAGAGCCGAGAAAAAATCCCCACACTATTCTCATTTTCAAAAAATATTCAACAGCGAAGTGAACAAACTACACCTTCAAGGTTAGCCGGGGTGCTGACACAGAACCTGACCGGACATACGTTTGCAAAAAAAAACGCTGTCTGGATCGTGGAAACGCGAGCATTTCATGGGCATAAAAGGGAATCATAGAAAAATAACGAAAAGAAAAAAACCTTGGGAGAAACGGCGAAAAAAATAATTTATACGCACGGAGTGCATATAGATTATACGCACTCCGTGCATAATTCCCATACACATGGGACTGATGGAATAAATCACATAATTCTCTTTGCAGGTTCCTAATCGCCCTCTCTAGGGTTACGCAAGGTAACGACCAAAAAAGGGAAAATGGAAATTTTCTCGTGGAAAATTTTTCAACGTCACCAGGGATTTACTAAGAGGAAATTGGAACGCTATTTGTCACAAAAGAAGTAAGAAATTTGGCCATACGCTTGGATCTCCAGTCCGTTATGGATAGAGATCAACAAACACAGTTAGCATTAAAACCTTTACTAGAAGTTTTCACCGGACTCCGGAATACGATTTATGCACCGTACTAGCGGACTCCCTCGAAAATTTAGAAAATAAAATAGGAAGCGTCGTAGAATCCATCTACGACATTACAGTGACAAAGAAAAATGTTATTAAGAGAGGATTAATCGATGAATTAGGATCGATAATAAAACTAATGTCGGGTAATTTAGATGCAGATGACGCTCGAAAAATAAACAAACAAATTGTCGCAATAACCGAAAAGCAAAGAACGACTGAAAATGTGTTAAAAGAAAATTTACAAATTCAAAAATCTGCGATCAAAATGTTTAATCGAACTACGACTCATTACAAGGCTAACGAAAATTCCCTAAAATGAATCTTAGCGGAATTACATCACGGTGTAACTAATTTAGTAGTGGATGTCTTAACAAGACAAAAAATGGATGAAAAATTAACCGCAGATTAGCGTAATCGTAGAATCATTATTGAACGATATACGTTTACTAGAGACTTTTCTATTAGGGCTAAAAAAGAGGAATAATTAACCCGACCATGTTATCACCAAGACAATTGGCAGCGTATATAAATGAAGCACTACCGCATTTGCCGAGAGGACTTAATTTCCCGACGTCAGTCAACGGCGAGAAAATGAGCGACCTATTAAAGGTTACAGAAATAGGATCCTTCTGTAGTATAAGCATGCTAGTACTAGTTCTGAGAATACCTTCAATCGAAAATATCGAATTCAGCATTAACAAAGTCTTTCCGTTCCCCGTCCGAATAGAACAAAATAATTTTCAATACATACAGAGTGCGCCAGAGAAACTTACTTATTTGAAAAAATTCCCGCGCGGTGAGTTGGGCGGGTAGAGGGGCGAGAGGGGGCGCATCTGGAGGGGAAAGTTCCCAAGTTTGTTTCTCCCTCCAGTCAGTTGCCATCATGCTCTGGTCTAGAGAGCAGCGGGCCTTCGCAGTCGAGAGCTTCTTTTCTAACGGTCGCTCACTTGTTGCTACGCAACGTGCCTTCCGCGCTCGCTTTGAAATTCCTCCTCACAGACTCGTTCCTGGCCGTAATTCGATTCTGTCGTGGGTTAACTCATTTCGGGAGTGTGGAAGTGTCGCTAAACCCAGAAATGGACTTCAACGGACCATCAGAACTCCGGAAAATGTCGAAAGAATGAGGCAGTCAGTTGTGCGTTCTCCCCGGCGTTCGGCTCGCAAACACGCAGCTGCTATGGGAATTTCTGACACCACTGTTCGACGAATTCTCCATGAAGACCTTCAATTTCATCCCTATAAATTGGCTGTTGTGCAAGAATTAACTGAACGCGATTTTGTTGCCCGTCAAAATGCATGTGAAATGCTGGTGAAATGCTGGAGCGTGCCGGCCATCTCCAATGGCCGGCACGCTCTCCAGATTTGACTCCATGCGATTTCTTTTTATGGGATTATTTGAAATCTCTGGTTTATGTCGATCGACCACGGACCATAGCACACCTCAAGAACAACATTCGCGACGCCATTGCCAACATACCGATTGATATGCTGCAAAGAGTGGATACGAATTTCAAAAATCGACTTCATCAGTGTATGCGCAATGGGGGTCGCCATTTATCCGATGTCATTTTCAAGACTGCATGAAAAAAAAATTGGGATATTGTATTCTCAAATAAAAAAAAAATTTAAAACAATAATTGAAGTACTTTTGTTTTTATTGACCTTTCAAATAAGTAAGTTTCTCTGGCGCACCCTGTAGAAACGTCGTCGAAATTTGTAATCCTAAACCGAGAACATAGAGATTATTTGTCGCTAACCGAAAACGAATAAGCAGCTTATACGAAGAAAAATACCCAATATTACTATCATCCGAAACATGTTAGACAACATGTAATACGATCTGAGATCATGAAAAAAATTCGATGGTTATCGCCTTGGAAACAGAAGGACGTTGGTTGTCCGTAGCACCCGAAACCAAAGCGTTAATGATAAATTGTAAACAATCTGCATTAGAACAAACAACAATAACTGGTACAGGAGTATTGGCTTTGGACGGAAAATGTTCCGTCACACCCGACGATTTTAAAATCGAAACGTTAAAAAAAACATCAGGAAGATCCTATAACGTTTCTACCACCGTATAATCAATCGTTTCGGTTTTCAGAAGTAGATATACAACATCCGATACTAGAAACTAGTATACCTCACGAAATAATAAATGGTTCAGCGGAAATAAACTAAATAGGAGAACGCATCGAGAATTAAAAAACGAAAATGAATAGCGATCACGATTCCGTATCAAACTATAAACATATTATCGCAAATTATTCTATAAGCATATTCATTCCTGTTGTAATCATGATCATGTACATAACATACAAATATGTACAAAGTCATCGCTCGCCAGCTACGTCAAAAGGAAGCGATCTTGTCAACGCAGCATCGGAACAGCCGCGAGCCGTGAAACTTAAAGCAACAACTGACTCAAAGAATCTTAGAGTCACGTTCATGAGTAATACGCCACGAACCCCTACGGCGTAAAGATAAAGAAATAAGAGAATTGGAATCTAATAAAAAATGGGAAATTCAAGAAAAATTTTGGGAAAATAAATGTCAATTAAGATTTCAATTAAACGAGTATGCACGCGTGGAATGTGTTACACGTATTATGCATTTGTAAAACTGTTTGTAAGCCGAGAGACGACCAAACACAAAACAATAAAAATATGATCGTTATTTAGCCGATTAGTTATTTAGTCTTGGATCCGAAATCATGGATTTCGTCTTCCTAAGGGGGAGGAATGTGCCCCTAATTAAGCGCTAACTTCAAAACGCGTAGAAACAGGCATATCCAATTCACGAAGGCGAGAGCCGATACCCCTGTGTAGACGACAGCAGTATGGGCAGGTGAAGTACCTCCAGAGGTGACTTTGGCGACACGTATCGCCGAATCGGCATCGTACGATTCGATCGTTCGAAAACGCTCCATTGCCAAGAACCGAGTTAACAATTAGAGGAACGAAACCTCAGAAGTCAGTCTTCGGTTGGTAACCGAGGCAGTCGGCCTCAAGGCAATTAAACATTTTGTATATCAAATGTTGCCTAGCTATAATAAAGTTAAATAATTGTAAGTTCTTAATTCCTGAGCTGGATATTTACTCGTCATTGGGAAAACCCCAGCTACCCGTCCTCGATCGCCCCATTCCGGACACTAATCTTTTTCAGGGGCGTATCTCCCAGGGTATACATGTTGGCGCAATAAAGCGGTACAACAAGAGTATGAGGATACACCTCCCGAGAGCTAATATGAGAGTGAACGCATCCAGCGGAAAACGGTTCTGACCAGCGAGAGCTCAAGTCATAGGCCGCATATACTCCTTCCGGCGTTGACCAGGCTGGGTGATCTCAATCCTCTTTGAGGCTATGAGGTATTCTGCTATGAGGCCTTGCGCCTCATAGCAGTCCACTGGGCGCGCCCTCCGCGCCTTCACCGCTTCGATGAAAGACCGCTGAAGGACAAACGAATCCATTACTTATTCAAATAGACTTCCTGGAGATGCCGAACGATCAACACTCTTCGAGTCGAGCTGCTCACCATATTGAGGCAAATACGAAGGATCGTCTTTGGAGCCATTGGTGATTATATTTTTCGTCATTTCGAAGTCGGAAAACGGAAGAGAACTCGTGCGTATTCGCAACAAGAACGATTCGTGTAATGTCCAAAAACACGTCGAAAACACGCTTTTAAATATATACTTATCCACCGAAACGACCCCTACTAGACACTTTCACGATTGAGCAGGACGCATACTCCTAATGGGGGGTCGTGTCATATCTGCTTGGAAACGCAGTACATACCGAGTTGGGCCCGATAGTACTGTTGAATCCCTATGTAAAAATTGTATACCCACTCCCAGAGAAATTTGGCAAACAGACGACGATCCATAGGAAAGAACGATTCCATAAACTCGAGGAAGGAAACAATTTGAGTAGGCCGCTCCCTAATCCAAGCGAGACCCGAGCGTATCGCAGAGTGCTCTAAGACTCAACATCCACAAACGGAAAACTTCGGATTACGTAAACGTCCAATGCATGAGGCGGCACTCTAAATATTCATCGCGTGGGTTACAATAAGATGCTTTAGTTATAAAACGAGACTGCACAGCGACTCGAAGAATACGAAAGATATCGACCCTTGACAAACGAAACATTCAAATCTTCTGTACACCAAAAAAATAGACTCGCTAGAAGGCCGGGGTCAACAAGGCCTATCTTGGGATAAGCGCTATGACGCGCCTAAGGCCCCTTTTCCTCCCTATATTCTTCCGCGTTCCAGATGAAGAAACTCAGCTCCAATGCCTGGAAATAGAGCGACGATTGTGACTATCGCAACCTACGTCCTGCTCCCACTCTCTATTTCGACCAATCACCCGAGGAGACCTGTATTTGATGCCTTTTCTACCAATCTTCAAAAAGAGCATCAACCCAAAAACGCACTCCTACTCCCACTATCGCAGCATCCAAAATTTTCCTATATCCTAGAAGAAGAAAATCTTCAAGTCAGTGTTCCATCACCACTCGTTGGAGTTAGTCTCCCAACAGTTTCCATCGCGTTCAGATAAAGTCGAGCGACAGCGTCCATCGACTTCGAATTCTGACAATAACCGACGAGTTCTCGTAAAGTCTACTGAAAAAATCGTCTTAGTTCAGAAAACATTGTAAAGTCTCAACGCGACTTGTAAGAATTTTCGCAGGTCTCCAAATAACAAAATAACTAACATTCCAATTGTATCATCGCGTTCTGCACTTGTAAATTACTATCTAAATACGAATTTCGGCTCGCAGTAAACACACTCATCCATAAAAATCATGTTACCTCGGCGAATTATACTACACGACGGGCCTACCTGCGAAGGCCCCACACTTGCGACTTACTACAACACTCCAACGATCAATGTAAGCGAATTTACCACCTTTTTGTACCGTTTCTGTATTATTCATTTAATCGAATTAGCGAAATTAGATCATTTCAAAAACCCCAAGTCGATAGAATTTGAGTCTGTCCAATTATTCCTTAATCGGATAATCGCGTCATCCTATTTTATCCAAGCACTACCCGTTTTTACCCTCATCCCGAGCTATTGCGCTAGGCGTAGGCTACAAACAGGGAAACGTAAATATATATGCCCACGTCCCTTCAGGACATGACACTCTTCCCCTGCCACCCGAGGACTGACTTTTGTCTTTCCGTTTCTCTAATTGTTAACGCGGTTTTTACGGTCAAAGTTCCTGGAATATTCGAATCACCGAATTTAACTATTCTAGTCGTTAAAGTCACCTCTCGAGGTGCTTCGCCTGTCAAAAATGCTGTGGTTAGCACATTGGCCTATGACCTTTGTATTTTAACCATCGAATATTTTCGTTGCTCCGCGCCTTAAGTTATGGACTCAATTCGGGGCACAACGTAGAGTTTTGGAAACAAAAATTATGCAAATTAGAAAATTGTCCATTGCTTCTACATCATTCCAATCCCCTTACACAGCTGCTGTTATGGAAAGCTGATTAAAAAAAACTGGCTTCTTCACGGTGTAAACTTCGTGAACAAAATAAAATAATAAGTGAAAAACATTCCTTATATTGCCTATTTTTATGCCTGACACTACATTAAATTTAAACACTTACAATTATTTCCAAAAATGTCAGAAGAGTGAAAAAAAATCTGTTACTCATTTGTGAATAATTCGTTACCCATCTTTTTCGGGAATGTATTGTTACGTCCTAACCAGCGGATATTCATCTCGGTCAAGAAGAGCGATCTCTCCCTTTACTCGTTATTCGAACAATCCACGTTATATTAGGACAACTTGCCCTGTTTCGAGCCTAACCTTGCGGAAAATTGCTCAGGATGGGCTTGAGAGTGCGATTCGCGATTATAAATTATGACTCGTTATTAAGAGGAAAAAATAATACAAACGTGAAATATTCAGTAAAATGAATCCCAAAAATCGCGGGACATTACAGTATCAATACATTTATTATAAAACAATGTTTATCACAACCAAACCTTGACACTCAGCTAGACCTGATCACATTTCCTAGTATTCCTTGATTGCAACTTATTTGTCGCTTGATTCTTTTGTCCTCGGTCACACGAGCTTCGCTGCGTTCGCTTGTGGCATCCCTCCACCTTCTTATGTGGTATCCCTCCACATCATTCGCACTTCTTGCATCTGGGCCCACACGAGTCGGTTCGTCTCTAAATCTCGACTAGTTTCCACGTGCATTACCCAAAACTGATTAAACCAACTATTCAACGCTTTCATCGCCATCACAGTCTAACTTCTATGCCACTTGTGCGGTTATCGCAAGATAATTCATTTTAAAAAGACGATACGCGCTCAAATTAACTATATTGCCAAATATACAAACGAAAGATTAATAAATGTTCCATTCTAACAATTGCGTACTTTACAAAAGTCTTTACAGAAATTGATTACAACTATAATATTTGTTTAAATTCTCATTCAAATCCATAGAACATCATAAATAAAGTAATCGGGCGGTTATGGAACCCACAATTCCAGCAGTGTAACCCGGATTGGCATCTCCTTAGCGAGGCCCTCTTCGTGCACGAGTACGAGCATGCCAGCCCTTTTTATTTAAAGGTATTGGGGATATATTTTTTTTCGTCGAGCATAATTCATATCCGTTTTCGGATATCAAGCTCCATTCTCGTCAATATACACGAAACCATTTGTTTGTATTAAACTGTGAACTAATTATTTCATAGTCCGGTTTTTTGGGTATCATTGAATAATAGAATATGTGCTCACCTGTTCAGCAGCACTGCCCTCCTGGATATCGGATACGAATATACCTTGACCAACTTCAGCATGCCTCCCTTCTATTATCATAATACCCAATCCGTACTGACCCTGTAATGAGATATTTTGGAAAACTTTTACAAGTTAAGCTGATTTTGATATTTTTATGATCTGATTGTCACTACGAATAAAATATCTATCTACAGATCTTAATCCTAAATTACACCTGGTATAATTGTCTATAAGGTAAGTTCAATCTCTTACAGTTAATAAACAGTGGGTTTGATAAGTCACAATATCAATACTTATACAGTAACCGTGCAAAAAATATGTTCATAAACTAGTGCCAAATTGTTATAAATGACATCCCATTAACAATGGAAAATCGAATAAACACCTACATGGTTCTACTGATGAAATGCATGGAAAAAATATATGATGCTCCATATAAGATAAGCAATGTTCAGATCATTTCCATTTAGATAATCAGAAAAAAGAGTTTGATACTGTGTAAATTATATTTCAGGGTTAAATAATTGGATTAAATGCGGACTTTGTATAGCAGGTTTTCTAATGAGCTCAAAGCGCTAAAGCTAATGAAGATATTATGAGCGAAGGCGAAAGCAGGACTGTATCACGGTTTAGAATGCAACAACGTAGCTGGTAGGACAGAAATGAAGGCACGTATGTAGATAGATGGAGAGAATACATTATTTAGTAGAAACACGTATTTAGATAGATGGAGAGTATACAGTATTTTACACGTTCCACGCGTTTTGTACTGCACTCATTGAAAATGTTTATTTTATATTCATATCACTGCTTATATTTCTAAAAACCGAATCATTTATCTTTTCTGAACATATACATACATAAGTTGCTGGAATTACCCAATTGACAGGAAAAGGTCGAAGGAAGAAGATTAGATACTACATTTTTTTTTTACTTTTCTAGTGTACTCATATATTCAGCTTACATCATATCAACCGGCCGCGTTTTTTTTCAGCTCACCTTTTTCACCATTACAGTATGGACCCCTTTATATTGACTGAATTCGCAGACGTCCTGTAATATTCAACGACGCCTTGTTAATTTATAATTCGTCTACACTTTATCGCAGGAAAATGAGATTATAAAAGATTCCCCTGCTCGTATCTAGTCTAGATTAGAATGTACGTGAAACCCTGCAAATGCAGACCTTAAAGTTACATTATCATGAATGCTATGCTCAATAAAAGTAGAATTAACACCTTGACTGTCAGCGACACACATATGGACATAAAAAGTCGTGCCGCTTTTGTGCGATGACACATATGTGGGCATTTGAAAAAAAAAACATGTTTTTACTACATCGATTTCACTAGTATTTGGTGAATCATCGTTTTTCAGGTCGCTGAATCTGAATCTGAGATCGGATTTCTAAAATTCAAAATGGCGGATCCAATGTAACGGGAGAAAATGCGAAAAGTAGTTGGATTTCGACGAAAAATTGTATCTGTAAAGATACAAAAATTGTATCTGTAATTGTAAAGATGTTTGTGGTCGCGAATTTCGAATTTGAGTCCTGACTTTAAGTATCTGATGCTCGGATACATTATGACGAATTAAAATTTAGTATACCATTTATGACAAATTATCCATAGTAAAAATTGCAACAGAATATTTTTTCGATTTTATATCCCGCTCTCTACCGATGCCAGTCACGAATCCAGGACATGACAGCTGTTGACTCCGGGTTTGAATTTTTTTTCGTACTTTTTGAGTTCAAATTTTTTTAAATCCTTTTTGTATTTCAAATATTTCGTCCTTTTTTATTTTGAAATATATTTGTGCTTTGTGTATTTTTTAAAATTTGTTTTTATTATTGACATTTTTATTTTCTTCTGTATTTTGCGTATCTCCATTTTTGGTTGCATTTTTGGCATTAAAAACCGTATTTTTTTGTATTTCCCAGGTTTATTTTTTTTTGTCGATTTTTATTTTTTCCGTAATCATTGTTTTTTTCTTTCATTTTTTGTAATCGTAGGATTTTTTATTCAACAATTTATAATCTTCAGTTTGTTTGGTCAATATTGATTCGTCATAATGTATCTGAGCTTCAGATACATAAAGTCAGGACTCAAATTCGAAATTCGCGCTCACAAACATCTAAGGCTACAAATGTCGAAATCCAAATACGTTTCTAATTTTCTCCTGCCATATTGGGCCCACCATTTTGAATTTTAGAATTCCGATTTTAGATTCGGGTTCAGCAACCTCGAAAATCGTAAAAGACTAAGTTTCGTCAGAATTAAATTATTTCTCGAATTTGCTTCCGCTATAGTGGATCCGCCATTTTTAATTTTGCAAATCCGAATTCCGATTCGGATTCAGCGACCTCAAAAACCATAACGTACTCACTTTCGTAGGAATCAAACCATTTTTCGAATTCGCGTCCGCCATTTTGGACTCAAATTATAGGATATCTATGACATTTTTGTTCCAACATAAAAGTGGTACGAAAATCTCATTTTCGCCTGACTGCTAAAGGGCTAAGGGGTTCATTCCAAAATATGCAAACGATTTAAATGAAAAAAATTATATGGACGTTCAGACGGTCGTTTTGAGAAAATGTATAAAGAAACTGCAAAAATGGTAGACCACGTTTTTCGTATGTTACGAATTTTGTTTTGAGATTGCGGTTCAGCGTTAAACCTCTAATTTGAGGAAACCCTGCAATATCTAATTAACATATACTTTCCTTAATTTTACGTAATGGGTTTTATTGTGCTGTCGAAAATCGTTATGCAGTTCTGCAACTGGCCCTGCGGTTCGGCCGATTATTTATTGTAATTAGGTGAGCCACAAATGTACATGTTTTTGTAATTTTCGCTATGAAGCCGAACTCTCCAGTTCGCAACCGTAGATGACCTTTGTCAATACCGTCCGCTCATTGTTAGCTTAGTTTTTTATGACACGTTCCTGGACGTTCGAATGATATCACGTCAAATTAGCGATAAGAATCACCAACCTCACGGTTGGGGGAGAAATTATTCGATCTCTCTCGCACTTATTGCACAGCTGACTGTGTAGTTGTACGATGGAGATTTAAGAGAAGGAGTTACAACGCGGCACATCACCACGTCCACGTAAGTATCGAAAGTACAAATAAGTCTTCGTCGTGTGACAGAAGATTGCCGCACTAGCAGGTTATGGTTTAAATTGTCAGATTCAAAACGTCATACCGTTTGACAAAAGATGGCCCCACCAGGGGGTTATGGTTGAAAGTGTCAAATGTAAAACGTCATATCGTAAGTTTGGACATCTGGCAAGACCATAGCCTTGAAATATTGGCGATTTTGTATCAGCAGCAGATAATTGTTTTCGTGCAAAAATGTCGAGTTTTGAGCCGAATAAACGTCATTTGCGGGAACTATTGCGTTTGGCGTCAATCTCCCTCCAATAATGCTTCCAATTCCGTGTCTTCATATACTTTGTTCTTGCAAATTACGCTTATTCGGCTCAAAACTCGACATTTTCGTATGAAAAAATCCTGTGCTGCTGATACAAAATCGATAATATTTCAAGGCCATTGTCTTGCCAAATATCCAAACTTACGATATGACGTTTTACATTTGACACTTTCAACCATAACCCCCTGGTGGGGCCATCTTTTGTCAAACGGGGAGACTTATTTGTACTCCCAATAGTATGGGGGCTAATACCGCAAGGATTAAATCAAATCCAAATTTGCCCCAAAGTATGGGGGCAAATCCGCAAAGGATTTATGGTGCGTTCCGAATAGTCGAATTGGATTACTCGTTTCCGGTCGGTGTGCATGAGATACGGAGATATTGAGGGAACAATTCCAAAAATGCTGAATCGGCAACGGAGATGGGAATGAAAAGTAATTTTTGAAAAATGGAATAATTATTATACTTATTTCCGGGTTGCAAAATTTGAATTGTAGTGAGTAGAATATTCAGGAGTGCTGAGTATGGACGTACACCTTTTTTGCTTATTCGGTTGCCAGGCTAGTTCTGTCTACTCATTGGTTAAAATGAGGATGTAGAAGGAGGATGATGGATCCGAATAGAACCACTTATTCGGTAGTCCCCAATGGGGTGATTTACTCGTACCAATTATTCAGCAGTCAAAGTATCGTTCGGGTCTCACATATTCAGTAAGGAAAAACGCTGGTTCGAGCATCGCGGCGCCGCCTTATATTCCTGTTTAGAGCGGCTCTCGGTGACGTTCGGTCGCATACTTAAGTGCTCGGTCGCGTTTGTGAGGGCTAGGTCGCGCTGCCAAGGTCCAGGCTCGGATCACAGAGCGCTAGAGCCCCACGGGGAGTACGTGGTTTCAAAGTTTTCCGCGCGCCTCGCATGTGTGGGAGACGCGCAGCACTCCCTTTTTGGATACGGTGGTGCCGTACTCCGGGCCTGCAGACTTAACCCCGGAGCTTTTGACAGATCCCGACTACATTATAGTTCCGGAGTAATTAAATGTTTTTGAAGTGATGGTGAAAATCGTGTCGGCTTTTTAATCGTGTACTTAATATCTAGGTATTTTGTTTGTGTTAATTTGTTAATTTTTTAACACGTTTGAGCTGTGTAACCGCCACTTCGTCCCTTACTCGTAAGTGTTACATTTTTTTGTGATTTAAGCAGAGCAAAGAGAAAAGCTCTAAAAAAGAAGTAAGTAAATAAATACAATAAATCAAGTGAATTTATTTTTTTCCAGGACAAGTTGTGGTCAATTTCGACAAGGTGATGGAAGAACGCCGAGTATCCTTTTGCATTAGTGTAATTCTGTATTGACAGTATTAACATGTTTTATATTCGGATATGTATGTTTCAGGAAGCGGACGGTTCATGGACGAGTTTCGATGGTGTGCGTTGAAGTGGCGTATAGCAAGAGTTCACAGGCGCTGAATGCTGATAATGTACGGTAAACAGTCCCTCGAATTTTCACACGCTTCTTTCGAATCCGTTATCGTAAACATTGTGCCGAAATGTTGTAAATTTCTGATAGAATTGCAGTGACAAGCTCGTCCTAAAATTGTCCACGTCCACCAAAGCATGGCCAAGCCATGATGTGTAAATGGTTATGTGGTCCTCCAATAATATGAGCTTGGTAAGGTTATATTTTACAAAGAGGACGACCGGTTCGGCGCGATGTATATCGTGCGTACCGTTAACCGTGTACTCGTTAATGGTTTTAATCGTAACGATGGGTTAGTTAAAATATTCACCATATTCTAGAATGTAGCCACCGCAGGCCGCTACCGCATCAACAGTAGGGATATTATTGATGGAATCAACTGCAATATTTCCTTCTCCGTTGAAGCACGCAGCGACGGTGGCGGGAAGTTTTGGAAAATTGTCTATGATGTCGTGTTCACAAGTTATTCAATTCATTTTAGAATATAACATATTATCGAAAATCCAGGGTTTAATTTTAGTACTTTTTTATTTAGTAAAGTTAAGATCCATTAATGTGATTTCCATTGAAATTATCCTAAGTATGCAGGGTGTCCCAGAACTGAGTACGTTTCCAAAAGTGGGAGGTTGGGGGGGGGGGCCGGTGGAATTTCTGAGTCGATTAATATAAGCATATGTGGGTCTCAGATCAGCCCCTGAGTTATTGATAATTTTTCAAGGCGGGCTAATCAGGTGCGCCTGATGAGCCGGCGTAGGTCGGTGAGCGATACGTGCGTACAGTGGTGCCTGGCGGTGCGGTGCTCCCACCATGCGGACGCTCGCTCTCGTCGGTGTAAGCGCTTGCGTGTCGTAGTTATGTGCCTCGCTGTACGATCGTTCGTGGTATGGATGCGCCTCAGCGCCCGATATCGGTGTCAACGATTGAGCGTGTAGTACTCTTTGTTTACGTGTACTCACGTATGGGCGGGACGGAGAAGCTATTATCGGCCTGAGCGCACCAATGTGGTAGCGCGCTTCTCCGTGCGTATTTTGTTTATTTTATTTTCTTCGTTGTATAAAATAAGGATGAATACATTTATAAATAAACTTATAAAAAACAATTAAGCGATTGGCAATTTTTTTAATAACCGAATTAGCCTAATACATTGTGAGGGCATTTTGTAATTTTTATCATTTCAATTCGAATAAAAATTTGAAGGCAATATTGTGCCCCTAATTTAGCGCATACTTTAAGGAGTGAGGTCTAGTTGGAACGTTAAAAAAAGGCCTTTTTCCAATTTTTTTTCGGCCAAACGATAAAATAATTTACAACAAAAGTTCTTCTGTTTAAAAGATATATATTTAATGTAATCATTTAAATTTTTTTAAAGAAATATGTTTCAAAATAAGCTGATATGTATCAATGCCCGAGGACGCTGCAAAAAAAACAGGTTTTGCGGTGATCACTCTCACGCTGTGACGGATTATCTGAAACCAACAAAACAGGGGGGAATCTTTAGTTAATGATATAATGCTCCGGTTGAACGAAGGGTTTTGAAAAATTTCGATTTTTCACAAAATGGCGGACGTTGAAAGTCAAAAGTGTTGTTTTGACCAAAATTTCACTTACAAAAATTGACTATAAAAAAAAAAAATTGTCCAAAAAAAAAATCCTTCGTTCATCCGGAGAAAAACGATGTATAGAAGAAGTGATATAAATTTCAACCCGATCGGTAAAGCCGTTCTCGAGTTACATTGATCACCGACTTCGAAAACATGGTTTTGAGAAAAACGAGTTTAAAGTTTTGAGTACGTTACCTGTTTACTTTATATGGCTCAAACACGGCGTCCTTCAAAGTTATGGATTTCGGCGAATAATGGTCTAATTTACATTCAATTAGTCGGAAAATACTCGTAAGATATTATATTTTTAGAAAATGAAAAAAATCGATTTACGAAATGGAGAGGCCATAGGCCCATAGGTGAAGCACCTCCAGAGATGGCTTTGGCAACAGGTATCGCTGAATCGGCATCGCACGATTCGAACGTTCGAGAACGTTCGATTGCCAAAAACCGAGTTAACAATTAAAGGAACGAAACGTCAGAAGTCAGTCTTCGGTTGGCAATAGGGACGGTCGGTCTCAAGGCAAATAAGCATTTTGTAAATCAAATGTTGCCTAGTTATAATAAAGTTAAGTAATTGTAAATTTGTAATTCCTGAGTTGGAGATTTACTCGTCATTGGAAATACCCCAGCTACCCGTCCTCGATCGCCCGATTCCAGCCACCAGTCTTTTTCGGGGACGTAACTCCCAGGACACACATGTTGGCGCGATTCAGCGACACAACATTGGTGGCAGCGGTGGGAAACGCGAACTCATCAAAATACTGAAAACAAAATAGAAATACGAAACTTTCCTCGTCCCGACCGAATCGGAACGAGGAAAAAATAAAGAGACAAATGTGAAACGTAAGCAGACGCTTGAGCCGTACGTGCAGAGCCATTCAAAATAAACTGGATCTCGAGGATCACCGATACGAGACGAATCCCGAGATCGAAGATTCAACATCGCCATCAGCTCCAGAGAAACCACGAAGAGCACGAGTTTAACGACCCAAGCAACACAACAACAGAGATTCAGTATCGTTCCACAATTATCAAAGGCCTTCATCACGATTTCGACGACCGAGTGAGGGCAACAAATCTACCGACAACAGCGATTCGACTACGAACCATCGATCATCAAGCACCCGATCATCTTACTGTAAGTGACGAAAATGTATATATGAAAACCCTCCAAAGCCAAAAAAAGATTAATGTCGAACGAAGCATAGCGTAATAAATTACATCGATTATCTGGTAGACATGTACTATCGCGATCATTAGAATCTGTCTTCGAGAAGCGTCGAAGCGAAGGCAAAGAAAAAGATGATATAGAGAGAACCTGGTTAAAAAACATCCGAGAACAGACACTAACTCCGACGATACCCCAAATTCTCAAAAATCTATTACCGAACGTGCTGTAACAAAACATACAAAATTCCGAAATACTGCGGATCGAACCGTAACACTTCTATCTGATTCAGATCAATCTCCCGATTCTGTAGAAACTGGGCGCGGTTGTAAAATCGATTTACAGGCTTTTTCTCTGTTAGAAACGAACTTCGAAAGTATGGCGCGACCAGCTTTAAACGAGAACGAGTTTATGACATTAAGAGCGGTTCGAAGCCTCATACCGCGATTTGATGGAACAAAGCCCGAAGAGGTAGATGATGTGATAGAAGCATATGGATACGCAAACGACAGTATCGCGGTCGCAGAACAACAAACCCATTTAATATCCGTATTGGTAACAAAGGTCGTAGGGAAAGTACGAAAAGACAGACGATATAAACAGATCGATTCAGACAGACAATTTAAAGAAAAGATAACAGCATTGTACGGGACGCTACGTACCATAGCCGAATTACAAATTGATTTCAATACATGTAGGCAAAAAGCAAACGAAAGCGTGCTAGCTTACGGTCAACGACTCGAGACAATTATGATGGAACTGGTAGATGCTAGCACAGCAAAAGAGGATACTGCAGCAGGAAAGAAAACAATCAAAGCATAAGTCCGACAATTAGCCCTTCAAAATTTCGAAAGAGGACTCCGACGAGAGTTTCAGGTTATAGTAAAAGCACGAGGGTTTGAAGACTTCGGAACAGCTTTATGTAATGTCCCGCGATTTTTGGGATTCAGATCGACTTTCGAATTCACAATATTTTACAAGTTTCCCGACAAATAGAAGGAAAAGAGACCAATTTGAGGATAGACCATCACGCTTCGTTGGTCGTTAATGGATTTCCGCTGGGGAGGCGATATGTCGAAGCAGATGAAATCATCGCTAGACAATACGATCTTTGTCACTAATAAAAGAAACCTTTGCTGAAAATTCTCTGCCTGGCTGGCGTACGGAGACGGCCGAGTTAATATGACCGGCGTCTACCATCAAGAGTGTGGCGCCTCAACAAAATTTTAGAGCGGGATCGAATGACACACGCCAGCCGTAGGAAAGGACAGAGCGTGCAAGGGGGAAACATACTCCAAGTGACGGCGTTAAGAATTTCCTCGTGGTCCGTGGTTCTCCTTTTCTATTGAAAGGAAATGAAAAGATGTTGTAGATCTCGGAAGTCTGATTTAATCAAACCTATTATCGAGTGCGTTGAAAACAAAGGAATTTGAGACGAATATCCGCAGGGGTCAGGTCACTCGTGATTATTTAATCGTCACGATCAATTCTTTTTTATTTTTTTTATTACGTACGCATTCAATTATATTTATATAAAATGTTCCGAAGAAAATTATTTTTATGAATACTATTATAGTGCAAATACTTTTAAATAATATGACGAAAATTTGTGAACGACACTCAGTGCGATGAATCAGGGTTTTAAGAACCACGGTTGCGAGTCGGACTATCGTCTAATTACGTAGAAAGACCACGCGTAGTTTCTCACCAAAAAGCGTTCATGTATTTACCTTATTGTAAGATTTATTAAATGACAAATATGAGCCTACATGGCGACTGGAAACGATAGCACGAAAACTCCGGCGGTAGATAAAAAAAATATCCGGTCGTATAATCGACAAGGCCCGAACCACGGCACTTCGCCGCGCACAATACCTCTCTATTCTCCCTTCCCAGTATTTTCGAGATCAAGAACATAGACCCAATGCTTAGTAATGCAGCATCGATCGTAGCCCTTGCCCAATCAGAAATTTCCCAAATTATTCTCCCTCTGTAATTTAACCAATCATGTGAGACGACCTATGTTTTATGCACTATTCTCCAATCCACAAGAGACGCATGACCAACACTGTGTGCCCCTACTCTCTCAAAATCTGTATCGTCTAATTCTTACGTCGTGAAAAAGAAAAATCTTTAAGTCAGTCTGCCAACCGAATCCCGAGTAGTCAGTTCCTGTTGAGTCTTCTATAACCGTAATTGGAGGAAAGTCGGTTTAATGTGAAAACTGTGAAAAAAAGAGTAAAATAAAAGAAAAAGGATCAAGAGTCTAAGACTGCATTTCTACATCTTAACTACCTGGCCACCACGAATTCCTACAATGATTCACGCAGCAGAAGCAATTGGATTTCACCCATTTCATTTCATTTGCACCAAACGAGTAAGTAATCATGAATATTTTTCACACACATAAGGGAAGAGATGGGGATGTTCTCCCATTTCAGCGATCTCGCGCGTCTCCTCAATTAGACGGCCAATAGCTTAGAATTTACGCAACCTCGCTCTTTTCACCCTGACAACATTCTGATCATATAATTGGTAATAATGTTTGGAAACCCGAGAAATTTTCCTTTTCAAATAGTTCGTAATGGAATTCACCGTCTTTTTCAACTTGGGATTATTTCTCTTCATTTTAACTGAATATTTCACGTTTGTATTATTTTTTTTTCTCTTAATAACGAGTCATGATTAATAATCGCGAATCGCACTCTCAAGCCCATCCTGAGCAATTTTCCGCAAGGTTAGGCTCGAAACAGGGCAACTTGTCCTAATATAATGTAGATTGTCCGAATAACGAGTAAAGGGATCGCTCTCCTTGACCGAGATGGATATCCGCCGGTTAGGACGTAACAAATTTTTGGGGGCTCGCCCGGGGTCGAGAGTGCTTCGCTATGAATAGAAGTTTTATTTCCTGCATGTCGATACTCAGTAACGTAATGAAAGTTATTAATTTTGTAAAAAGTTGATCCATAGAATTGTGGATTCGGAAAATCGATGACTCCTTGAGCTGGGCAAATGTCCGCTCTCAAAATTCAGGAGACCCTATACCATTCCTATCGTGCTCATGTCGCGGGAGACTCGCTCTAAAACGGTTTTGGACGAATCCATAGTTCATCAATACGAAAGGCGCATAAGAAAAGAATCTGAAGCAGAGAAAGGACCGACAGAAAAACTTAGCCATGATAATCTTACGGCAATTAGGGAGGAAGATATCGAACATGAGGTATCGTCTCTTCTAACAGATGATGAGGATCTTCCAGATGAGGCAGAAGGAAGTGATAAGAAAAATTTAGTAAGGGATGATGATCTCGCGGAAATAGCAGGAAAATTAAAAGAATCCCTAACCGATAAATTAAAAGAGAACGAACTAGATCAGGCATTGGATACAATTTTATCTCCCGTATAAAAGAAAGCCCAGGGCCGTTTCAACAAAAATAATCTGTACAGAGTTGGTCGCTAGCATCTATTTAAAATTTTTTTGGACCTTCAGGAGATTTGTCTCAAAAAATTGAAAAACTCACAGTAAACGATATTAAACAACCAAGTGTTTCCAAAATGGCTCAATTACCTCCGGAAGGGCTAACCTCTTTGCGGGAAGCAATGAAAGTTGTGCCCGATTTTGACGGTAAAAAAGAATCACTTGGGCGTTATATAGCTGCAGTTGAGGATGCGCTCACCATAGCGGGAGTGGCCTATGAGACACAGCTATTACGGCGCATAAAAGGAAAATTAACCCCAGCTGTTTGGAATAAAATTTCAAAAATAACATTCGCTTCAATTAAAGAATACGTTAACTATCTCCGTGATACTTTTGATCCGCCTAAAGATGTGTATCAATTAATTGCTGATCTTGGCAATACTTATCAGAAAGTAAATGAGAGCGTCGATGATTATGTAGATCGAATTCGGTATTCTGCAGAAAAGATATTAGAAGCATACGCGACGGGTGAAACAGTGACACAGAAATCCCCGCATCCCAAGGCAATGATTATAGCAGCCCGTTGTTAGAATCAGGAACCGACGAAATTGGCGATGAACAGAATCATGAATCAGGCAAAAACGAAGGGGGGAGGTACCCCAAAGAATCCGAAGGAAATAGAAATGGGACGAGCAAGAGCAAGAAACAAGAATGCAGTGGGCAGAATCCAGAGTATCGGAGCGAGGATCCATGTGTAACGTCGCGAGCAAAGCGCATAGAAATATTGCGTTTTCTCTCCTACTTTGTTGAAATCCGGCGAGAACGCTGGCCTGAGCGATTTCCCATGGAAATCGTGAATAACCATTAAACGAATATGGCATTCACATTTTTCGACACATTCCTGTATCTTCTTAAGCTTAGACATACCACAGCTGCAATGTAAGCTATTGATAATAAGCGAGCGTCGGGAGTACTTTCGTACGACCCTCCTTACGCACTCGAATTCAACGAGAACATAGTTTTAGGCACGCTTTCTCGGAAAAGTCGTAAAACAAAATATATCATACTGCAAGCCAGATGACCCAGAGTTCACCCGCCGGCGAAGGCATAGCGGAGCTCCGATTTTCCAATCCATGTAGGAACCAAGGATAGACCGAGACCGCCGGAAAAGTCCACTCGACTCGGTCATAAAACCGGGCCGCGACGAAAATAAAATGCACAAGGAAGGGCAACGAGGCGCATCGCAGCTGCACTATCGCGGGGGCGACTCGGCGCCGGGCCCTAGACTCAAGATAAACAAACACGATCCCATGCGCTTTTTCCACGAAAACTCGCTCGGAATAGCTTCATTCCGATTGGTTTATTTGTAATTCATTTCGTGCGCCCAGACTCCGAGATACAAAAAACTGTCTCCCACGTCGACCACTCCGATTGGTTAAGAGAGAATCAAAAACGGAAACTCCCTTTTCTCCTACTCCACCCAAGAAGGGAAATCTGGAGCAGGAAGGTCCAGAGGATTAAAGAAAAATCAGTTCAGCATCATCTCCCGAACCAGAAAGATTTCTTCTATCGACTGCAACCTTGTATCGTGATTCGTACCACTGTCCGCATTTAATAATTCAACTCTGTTCTTCGAGCATCCATTTGCATATCTATTTACTTCGAAAAGTATCGCGAATCCTCCCTGCGCTCTTCACACTCGTGAAGGGTCCATCTGACCCATCTGCGGCACCATTGTAAACACAGCGTGTGTGCGGCTAATCGACAGACATTGTACTAGCGAGCGTAACAGGCCGAGAGCGAAGGCCCTTTTACCCAAGTCCGAAGGATCGTCATTCAGAAAACGTAAGCTAACTCCATCATTTTTTGTATCATTTTCTTAATCCGCCGAACTGTATTCTTCCCGTGTTTCCGACCGGTCAAGTGGACGGTACTCGGTAATAAACGAAAATTTGTAAACAGTAATTACATCTGTCGCAATCGCTCAATAAGTCTTGACCATCTAGGCACTCGAGACCTAGAACACCCGTTTCACACATTCTCCTTTACCCTCATCCCGTGCTATTGCGCTTGGCGTAGGCAAGAAAGAGGGAAATGAAAGTTTATGCTCTCATCCCTTCCGGATGTCACACATGCCCCAAGGAGGAGAATTACTAAATTAATGCAGGAAAAGGAACCACGTTAGATAGTTCTGAGAATTTTGGGTATTTTGATCGTATTGAGAATTTTGGTATCGTTGAAAAGAATTTGGAAAATGTCAAGAATTTTGAGAATTTTAATAGCGTCGAAAATAATTCGGAATGTGTCGTGAATTTTGAAAGTAATGTCGAGAAATTTGGGAATCTTAATGGAGTTGAAAAGAATTTGGAAAATGTTTCGAATTTCGAGAATAATGTTGTGAGTTTTGAGAATTTTGATAGTGTCGAGAATTTTGAAAAGGTTGGTAATCCTGACAGGAATGCCGTAAATTCAACCGAAAAAGGAAAGACCTTGGAAAATGTTGAGATTTTTGGAAATTTTGAGAATTTTGGTATCGTTGAAAAGAATTTGGAAAATTTTGGGAATTTCGAGAATAATGTTGTGAATTTTGAGAATCTTGATAGTGTCGAGAATTTTGAAAAGATTGGTAATCCAGACAGGAATGCCGTAAATTCAACCGAAAAAGAAAAGAACTTGGAAAATGTTGAGATTTTTGGGAATTTTGAGAATTTTGGTAGTGTTGAAAATTTAAAAAAGGTTGGTAATTCGAAGGAATATCCCGTAAATCCAACCGAAAAAGAGAACAATTTGGAGAATATTAAGAATTTTGAAAATGTCGATAATATTGGGAAAAATGGTAATCTAGAAACCTCTTTCGTATTTTCAATGGAAAATGGTCAGTGTAATGAGACAAAGAATTTTGAAAGCGTTAATTGTGAAAGAGGAAAAGATTCGACGTTCATTGGGGAAAATAGAAAGATCGATGATAGAAAGAACTCCGAAGGACCCAAACAGGTAATTAGGGCTGACAGCGGATGGCTAGTCAGAGGAAGTTTTGGAAAAGACAGCAGAATTCGGAAGCTGACGCCCGAACGTGATAAAGGTTTAGAGACGGTCACAGAGCTTCAAGGAAAAATCTTGCCCTTTAGAAAAGAGATAGATACGAGAATAAATCAAGCGGAATATGGTAAAGGAAATGTAAAAATAGATCTCTCAAGAAAACAGATGTTGCAGACCTTGAATGAAAAGAGTATGATCGAGTCATTAATGAACGCGGATTTCGATTGTTTCATGATGGACACCAAGATACCAGACGAGGAACGTTTTGGGAAAGTAATTGAACTGCTCCGTTTAGATCACCTTGAGGACGAAGAAATAGATATAATACGGGAATTGGTTAAGGAAAATGCCGACATATTTCACCTGCCAGGAGAAGTACTAGGCGCCACCGACGCGTCGGTGGCGCCTAGGCGTCGCGACGTGGTGACCCATAGGATACCAACCACGGATAATTTGCCTGTAAATTCAAAACAGTACCGCTTTCCTGTAGCACATAAGGAGGAAATTCAAAAACAGGTGGAAGAATTATTCGAAGCGGGGTTAATACGAGTATCTGGTTCCCCGTACAACACGCCTGTGTGGGTTGTGCCCAAGAAACCGGACTCACAAGGAAATCCGCGGTGGAGAATGGTACTCGATTTTCGGCAATTGAACGAAAAAACTATCGGGGATGCGTACCCCATACCGAATATTATCGATATTTTAGATTAACTCGGTGGAGCGCGTTATTTCTCTGTTTTCGATTTAGTCTCAGGATTTTATGAAATCAAAATGCACCCGGATGATTGTCAGAAAACTGCCTTTACAACCCCATACGGACATTACGAGTATTTTCGCATGCCTATGGGATTGAAAAACGCTCCTCCCACCTTCCAGAGAGCTATGGATATGGTGCTAAGAGGTTTGCAAGAGCGGGAATTATTCGTGTATCTTGATGACATAGTAGTATATGCCAAAACGTTGGAAGAACACGGGGAGAAATGCGAGAGGCTTTTTGATCGCTTACGACAGGCTAATCTCTCGTTACAACCGGATAAATGTGAGTTCCTGAAAAAAGAGGTTGTGTATCTAGGTCACGTGATTAGCGACTCTGGATTGAAACCGGATCCCCGTAAATTGACAGCGCTGCATGAGTTTCCGCGTTCGAAGAACGTCAAGGGCATTAGACAATTTTTGGGTCTCACGGGTTATTATCGCCGTTTCATAGAAGGATATGCGCATTTGGCTAAAACCTTTGTCGAATCTCTTGAAAAATGATGTTCCATTTTTATGGGAAAATAGTCAAGAAGAAAGTTTCCAGCAATTGAAAGATAAACTTTGCCTCGAACCTGTTTTGATTTTTCCTGATTTTTCTCAGCCTTTCGTGGTGACGACAGATGCCTCCGGTTATGCAATCGGAGGAATCCTGTCTCAAGGCCCGATAAATAAAGATAGGCCTATAGCATACGCTTCACGTACACTCAACAGCGCAGAAAGTAAATATGATACGTATGAAAAAGAGGCCTTAGCGATCGTTTATTGCGTTTTGTATTTTAGACCTTATCTCTATGGAAAACGTATTACACTTGTCAGGGATCACAAGCCATTGCTTTGGTTCAAAACTTGTAAGGACGGTAATGCACGAGTACTCCGGTGGAGATTAAAATTAGTCGAGTATGAGTATGATGTCGTCTATAAGGCAGGGAAGACCAACGTCAATGCGGATGCGTTGTCGCGAAACCCCGTCAGGTTAGAGGAAATATTTACGGAAGATGAAATTTTTATAGCAGGAGTAGGAAAACAGACAAACTTAACCGAGAAGGAAATTCAGGAATTATTGGAAGCAAGTGATGAACACCAGGAAGGCGAAGATAATTTTGAGGCCGAAGAACCAGGTGACCTGGAACAACAATGGAGGGAATCCCTTTCCCCCGAACAATTAGTTGAAATTGAGAACAGAGAGTCGAGTACCATGAAACCGGAAAATGAAATGAGAACTGTCGAGCCAATGAGGAAAAAAACAGGGTTTAAAGGGAAAATGAAAAGTCCTAAATCTTTGACTTCAACGCTAACCAAAGCTGAAGCTGGTCAATCGCGAGCACCAGAGCCAAAGGTGAAGAGGGTCATTAGGAGTCAAACAAAGACCCAGCGTTTGGATGGTTCCAAAGATCGCAAAGGGGACGAAGAAAAGGAGAATGATTCATTAACCTCGGAAACTTCTGATGACGAGAATTTTATACGAAAGACAAAACAGACCGTGCATCTATCGGAGTTGGAAGATGATCATGAATCATTCTCTGCACTCGAGGACAACGACAATGAAGAAAATTCAAAGAAAAAAAACGCAGGCTTCGAAGATGAGAAGGAAGAGAAAACGACTAAGGAGGGAAAGGTCCGATGAACAGAACACAACGTCCGACTCTGAAAGGAGTACCCACGATGAAGATACCGGAAAGGGAATTATTACCAGGAACTTTTTAAATACTCGTGGAGAGCCGTTCGATAGTGGCTCACGCAAACAGGCCGATCGAGGTGAACTACCATATTTTCCGGATCTGGCATTGGGGCAGGCCTACGGTGTGAAAAATAGGTACCACGTAGCCTTACCAGTCAGTGACGATTCTCGAGATGGAATGTTGTTAATTCTAGGTCATATCAAAATAGTTATAGCCAGCCTTCGTGAATTAAGTAGCGAGATCGGTATTCAAAGCCTGAGCATAGCGAAATCCGAGACCGTAGGAAACGTTCCATGGGATGACGTTGCTACAGAATTAAGACTAGGGTTTCTGCAAGGCCCGTTAAAGATAATAATTTGTCATGGTATTATTCGGTATCCCGGAAAAGAAGAACGCGCAGATATAATACGAGAAATGCATAGCTCGCCTGTCGGTGGCCATAGAGGAGTGACCAAGACTTATAACCGCATTAGACAACATTACTTTTGGGAAAAGATGAAAATTGATATTCAAGAGTTTATTCACCAATGTTTGCCATGCCAGTTAAAAAAGTGTGTTCGAACGAAAACTCGTCAACCCATGGTAATCACCGATACGCCGGAAATGGCCTTTGATAAAGTTGCGATGGATATGGTAGGACCCTTGCCGAAAACAAAGAATGCAAATGAATACATTTTGACGATTCAAGATCAGTTAATAAAGTTTTGCCTAGGAGTACCAATGGCTAATGGAACAGCTGAGACTGTCGCAAAAGCTTTGGTCCAAAATTGTATCACCCTGTTTGGAGGTCCCAAAGCCATACTGACAGATCAGGGCCGACATTTTATGAGAAAGTTGCTAAAGCAAGTTGCAAAAATTTTTCGGATAAAGAAAATGCGTACGACTGCGTTCCATCCGCAATCAAATGGATCATTAGAAAGATCGCATCACGCCTTAGGAGAATGTCTCAAGCAATACGTTGGGAAGGAATAGGAGTGGGACGAATGGGTCCATCTCGCAATTTTTAATTATAATACCAGTGTCCATGAGGGCACGAAGTATACCCCCTACACATTAGTCATCGGAAAAATGGCCCGAGTGCCGACGAACGCCCCTTTGCGTGTGGATAACGAACTGTCGATTATAATGATTATAATGATTATATCGTAAAATTGGTCACTCAATTGCACGAAGTCCGTGAAACGGCCGGAAGAATTTGATCGGAGCGAAGGAACGATCCAAGGTGTATTACGATAGAAAAATGAACCCAAAATCCTTTGAAAAAGGAGACTACGTATTTTTGCAAATGGGTAGTAAACCTAAGAAGCTAGACGACCAGTACGTAGGGCCCTATGAAATAGTAGAAGTAATGGGAAATGGAAATGTTAAGATAAAGATAAAAAAGGATGCGGAGGTCGTGCATACCAACCGACTGAAGCATTTCCATATTAAACCGACGTGATTTAATCCGAAAGGGACTCAATAAAGCCACTCTTCTCCCGTTCCGATGGATTGGGGGCTGTCTACCGTACCATGAGCACTACACCCGATTTTGTTCCTACTCCTTATTTTTTTCATCCTCCGCTGCTTGCAATGCCGTTTATGAAGATTAGAAACTTGGATCAGCGCAGGTTTTGCGGGGAAGAAAAGGGGGGGCTGATTTTTAATTATTTCAAGTATTTTACGGGGAGCAATATTAAAGGAAACGGATTCAAGCAGTCAGTCGTCGCCATTATTTTGTGGACAATATTAATCAAATGGCAACCTGGAGCAGCAATTGTAGGATATGAGTGCGGTACGTCCGCATCCAACATAACAACGCTATCTCTCCTGAATATGGAGGAATGCGACATTCTTCAACCGGAACTGAACATTTCAAGTGTGCGTATCCAGTTTCTGCAGTTGGACGATTATGGTTCAATTGATGTGCGACAATGTAAAATAGAAATCGCGCGGGATGTTCGTAAATGTGGAATGTTCTCGCATGGCAGTGACGTACTCAACGGAAAAACGTCATACTTATACGACGTTTCGCGAGACGCGTGTATACGCTTGCATGAATATGGGTCCATAGCCATTGATAAAGCTATAATCACGGGAATGCGCCCAAATGAGCCCAAATGAGAGTACCGCGAGTTATCCCCTTATCTTAGCAGGGAAACTCAATATTGACGGAAGCTGTATTGGTACTACATACGCGGACCCATTTGGGAGCTGGAGTGAGGAAACTGTGCAAGCGGACGTAAAATTCACGCTACGAGACTATAGGGCGAGAGTGGGATTAAAAAACAATAAGGTGGATCTAAATTCGAGTATTCGGTGTAACTTGCAAAATGGACATTGTATGGAAGTGGAAGGTGGGCCAACTTTCTTGGACCCTGTGCCGCGAGATTGGTGCAACGAGAATAGATACAGTGTATTGTATACTGGAATGGCCAAAAAGGCGATGGACCAAAATTCGGTAGTGATGTTTTCTCTGACTACCGATGATATAACGTTCGCGTTTACTACGACTGGAATTATCAATGTGTGTGGCCAAACACTCGTGCGTACTGAACATCCGCACAAGAAAATTGAAATAATTTTATTTTCCCCTGATCCGAATTTTTATTCGGATCGCCGGGATCGGGGAACGGCCCGGCCCGGGAGGGCCGTGTGCCACGAGAACCACGCGAAGGAGGAAAAATAATTTTCCGACGGCGTCGGGAACTGACCGGACGTTGAATATCCGTTTCGACGGTAATCCGTAATCCTCAACCTGGTGGTCGGGACAAACCTTTCGTCAGGGTGTCCGGGAGCACTGGATATACAAAACAAAAAAAATATTTTTTTCCTTGTGACAACGGGAGCACTTCACAGAACTTATTTTTTTTTCTTCGTCGTGTGTTAACGGGAGCACTCAGCTTCGTAGAGCGGTAAATCCCGTAGGATATTCCCCTCTACGGTCGCGAATTCGCGCACTCCGCCGCGATAGCGTTTTCTCTCCACTCGCTAGGCGATCGAAGGGAAGGTGCACGAAGACGACGGGAGCAGAAAATCTCAAAATTCAAACGGGAACTTACTGAATGATACGTTATCGGGAACTCGGTCAAATCGGTGTAGACCGGTCGAGAGATCGCGTGATAATGAGGGCGATCGATCGGATTTTCGCACCTCGGAAACGTGAGGAAGGGCTCGCGGGGAGGGGAACATAATTTCGAGAGCCTAGTGAAAAACTTATTTGTCACGGGTCCGCGAGAGCTTCCCGGCCGCTCGCCCCGCGCCCGTGGCATCCTACTGGGCATAGCGCGACGACTAGCGCGGACGTACAGTCGGAGACCGCGTAATTTTTCGCGAACGAAAATCGCGGACGTCTCCGACCGTTTTCGAGAGCCCGTCCGGTAACTTTAAGGGGGAACTTGGGGAGGTGAAAAGGGAACAGGATTCTCACTCGAGAACGATCTCGCGAGGAGATATAATCGAGAACGAAAGAGTGAAGCGGACTCGAATGAAAAGAAATAACAAAAGAGAAATTAATGAAAATAAAAAATAATTAACTCATTTTTTTTTCCCATTTCCTTCGTCATTTCTCTCCTTCTTTCACTCTATCGGGAACAACTACTCATCGTCGTGGCCCCACGTTGGGCGCCATTTGGTGACGGGTGATATTTTCTCTACGCGAAACGGGAACTCCAATCGGGATCTGGGGCGGGAAACCGTCACCTTCGGCCGTTCCTCCCATGCGGGTGCATCCGCAATACCCGGGGCGCCAGAGACTTTGATTCTCCGGTCGTCTCAACCGGAATAAACTGGGGTCGGGGTGATTAGACCCGGCCCACCAGGCGGAGGCTGGAGCCCTCCTAGATTTTTGTTCTCCCCGGAATCTTAACCGGGTTCGGAGACTGGAGCTCTCCTCGGGTTTTTTTTGTCGCCGGAACCGTCTAACCGGACTACTCTGGATGCACTTGCGCGGGGGAGGACGGTTGCGGTACTGCACGGCCGCTCAGGCTGTGGAATGTGGTAGAGGGGTCGGGATTCATCGGGGAGTAGTTAACGATCTAACGGGATCTGTCGTTTCCGCGATGACAGGAACGTCACTAATAAAACAAACTCAGGTTTTTTTTTGTGGTGCGGGAACCGATGGATTAACCACCCGGGAACTTATTACGTAAACGCACTCAACGCGAACACGAAAAGCGGAGGAAACGTTGTACGCGCGGGAGCGAGAGGGCACGACGACGTGTCTCTAGAGCGAGAACAACAGCGCGACGTCACGGGTGCGAGAGAGACGCGACCCGTCTCTCGATCGCGAAGCTCGTGGCTCGCCGTCCCATCGACAACTGTCACGAGAACGTCAAAGAGCGGAATCGGACGCACTTTGGGAGACTCTACTGTCTTACCTGAAAATTCGTCATTTTTTCTACCTTGCGCGACCAAGGCCGGCGCGCGAGGGATTATTCGAGAGCTAGACAGAGCGCATTAACAGAAAAACTGTCAACACGCTCACGGGATCCAACCGTGCGAAATCGCCGGTTCGAGCGAGAACTTACCTCTTACGCCAGAATCGGGAGCTGAAATATTATTGAAATAATATTTTAATTCGGTAACCGTCATCTCTGCCCGAGTTACCTCGAGATCGGATCGGGAACATACCGGGTGACTCTCTCCAACGGTAGCAGTGAGATTCTCTGGGATCGCATCCCCGGGCCATCGTGCAAGAGCGGGCAATGCTTCTTTTCAGAAGCGCGGCGCGAAAAGCTCCAGCTTCCGCCCGTAACGTAAACGGCCCGCTCTCCAACACGATGCACCACACCGTGGGGCGCCGGCATCTCAGCCGGGCGTACGCCGATTGCCCAGAGCGATCTCGTTGGCAGCTTCCCTCGGTCGGGATTGCTTGATGCGTTGAGCGCCACGCCACTCGACCGAGTTCCGCCCACCAACTGAACGGAACGGAACGACCAGAGGCCCATATTGCGGGAGCTGTGAAGGTGTTGCCACCTCACGCGAGAGTTATGGGCCAGAGGCCCATTTTGCGGGAGCTGTGAAGGTGTTGCCACCTCACGCGAGAACTATGGGCTAGAGGCCCATATTGCGGGAGCTGTGGAGGTGTTGCCACCTCACGCGAGAACTATGGGCCAGAGGCCCATTTTGCGGGAGCTGTGAAGGTGTTGCCACCTCACGCGAGAACTATGGGCCAGAGGCCCATATTGCGGGAGCTGTGAAGGTGTTGCCACCTCACGCGAGAACTATGGGCCAGAGGCCCATATTGCGGGAGCTGTGAAGGTGTTGCCACCTCACGCGAGAGCTATGGGCCAGAGGCCCATTTTGCGGGAGCTGTGAAGGTGTTGCCACCTGACGCGAGAACTATGGGCCAGAGGCCCATATTGCGGGAGCTGTGAAGGTGTTGCCACCTCACGCGAGGTGGCAACACCTTCACAGCTCCCGCAAAATGGGCCTCTGGTCCATAGTTCTCGCGTGAGGCAATAAAGCCTCACAGTTCCCGTGAGGTGGGCCTCTGGCCCATAATTCGCGTGTGAAAAGGGCAGCATAACGATGGATCCCCGTCATGCTAGCCCGGGCCGCCAGCCTTGGCGTTCGCAGTGGCTGCGACGCCTCACCGTTCCCGCGAGTTGCCACGGATTGACTCGGGTTCCCGTCACCATCTTCACCGGAAGAGGTGAGGTCAGGTTGGAGCGGTTCTCACAAGATCCCGGAGCCACCACCCAGACGAGGACGCTTCGGCCGAATGGTAAGCCCGTTCCGATTGGTTTTGTCCGTCCCTGGTGGTGGTAAGTGTGATCTCGATTTGCTCACTGCACCTTTTGTTTCTCGCGTCGCAGGGCGGTTATCCGCCCCCGGCAGGTCTCGGTCTCTTCCCCGTATATTAGCTACCGAATGGCAACGGAGAGAGACAACCATGCTACCGTTTATGCAAACAGTCTCTTGTCTGTTTTTTGGTTGTGCGATTTTTTGTTTCTCGTGCTGTGAGGCGATTGGTCGCCCACGGTAGATCGCGACCTCTCCCACCTTAAGGCTACCGACTGCAACGGGAGAGATAAAGTTTTGCTATCGAATACGATCAATTGGTTGGTGTTCTGGTTATATTTCTCGCGCTGCGGGTGCTCGGTTCCCGCAGTAGGTCTCGGTCCTTCCCACCGTTCAAGCTACCGACTGCAACAGGGAAGAACAAGTATTGCTACCGTGTGTATTTCAGCTACGGCTCCTGCTTAGCAGAGATCACGTAGTTCCCTGATCGTAACCACCCTTAAGGGGTGGGGAGTTGTGATATGATTTCTTTGAAACCGCGTCACAAGAGCAGCTACCGATCACGTGGTTTACGTGCATACGCCCGAGTCGCTACCGTGACGCGTGCCAAGGGTCTTTCTCCTCCCGTGCTCCGTTTGTTTTGTTAATTTTGTCGATTCCGGTTCCGTTCAGTTGGCGGGCGGAGCTCGGTCGAGTGGCGTGGCGCTCAACGCATCGAGCAATCCCGACCGAGGGAAGCTGCCAACGAGATCGCTCTGGGCAATCGGCGTACGCCCGGCTGAGATGCCGGCGCCCCACGGTGTGGTGCATCGTGTTGGAGAGCGGGCCGTTTACGTTACGGGCGGAAGCTGGAGCTTTTCGCGTCGCGCTTCTGAAAAGAAGCATTGCCCGCTCTTGCACGATGGCCCGGGGATGCAATCCCAGAGAATCTCACTGCTACCGTTGGAGAGAGTCACCCGGTATGTTCCCGATCCGATCTCGGGGTAACTCGGGCAGAGATGACGGTTACCGAATTAAAATATTATTTCAATAATATTTCAGCTCCCGATTCTGGCGTAAGAGGTAAGTTCTCGCTCGAACCGGCGATTTCGCACGGTTGGATCCCGTGAGCGTGTTGACAGTTTTTCTGTTAACGCGCTCTGTCTAGCTCTCGAATAATCCCTCGCGAAGGTAGACCTTGGTCGCGCAAGGTAGAAAAAATGACGAATTTTCAGGTGAGACAGTAGAGTCTCCCGAAGTGCGTCCGATTCCGCTCTTTGACGTTCTCGTGACAGTTGTCGATGGGACGGCGAGCCACGAGCTTCGCGATCGAGAGACGGGTCGCGTCTCTCTCGCGCCCGTGACGTCGCGCTGTCGTTCTCGCTCTAGAGACACGTCGTCGTGCCCTCTCGCTCCCGCGCGGACAACGTTTCCTCCGCTTTTCGTGTTCGCGTTGAGTGCGTTTACGTAATAAGTTCCCGGGTGGTTAATCCATCGGTTCCCGCACCACAAAAAAAACCTGAGTTTGTTTTATTAGTGACGTTCCCGTCATCGCGGAAACGACAGATCCCGTTAGATCGTAAACTACTCCCCGGTGAATCCCGACCCCTCTACCACATTCCACAGCCTGAGCGGCCGTGCAGTACCGCAACCGTCCTCCCCCGCGCAAGTGCATCCAGAGTCGTCCGGTTAGACGGCGACAAAAAAAACCCGAGGAGAGCTCCAGTCTCCGAACCCGGTTAAGATTCCGGGGAGAACAAAAATCTAGGAGGGCTCCAGCCTCCGCCTGGTGGGCCGGGTCTGATCACCCCGACCCCAGTTTATTCCGGTTGAGACGACCGGAGAAACAAAGTCTCTGGCGCCCCGTGTATTGCGGATGCACCCGCACGGGAGGAACGGCCGAAGGTGACGGTTTCCCGCACCAGATCCCGATTGGAGTTCCCGTTTCGCGTAGAGAAAATATCACCCGTCACAATATATATATATATATATATATATATATATATATATATATATATATATATATATATATATATATATATATATATATATATATATTGTATCGGTTCGCTTGCCCAGGTGGGCATCCGTTACATTTGGCACGCAATGATTACACCAATTCCGATATAATTGCGTGCGAGGGCCTGTGGTCGGACCAACCGGCCATGCCGCCGGCTCGCAAGGAGCTCCGCCCATCGCGAGGAACAGGACCACCGCTGGCGCCCTTGGTCGTACATCTCGCACTTCCCGTGCCTTGACCACTCCTAGTAGATAAGAGTGCGCCCTAAATCCATATCGACACCTCCTCACGCCGAACGTGTGCCGAATATCGAAGTGACGAACACTCTGAAATATTGTTCCCCTCGAATTGTCTACAGTACGCGAATGTCCTCAAAGTCGCCAGGACGGTCACCCCACTAACTGAACGTCTCCCAGCCAGGCGATTCCCTGCCTAGCACACAAGAATCGCTAGGGAAATGGAACTTCTCCTGACGTCCCTGTGGCTATTTAAGGGCATGCACGACCACGAGCTACACTCTTCGCAAATTACTCATCATTCTACGTGGAGTCAACTGTTATCCGACATCTCGGATCACCGGATGGAGGCCTCGCGGCCTGACCCTTGGTCCCATCCAAGAATAGACCCAGCTTCGCGGTAAGGTGCTCTGTTTCCTTGGGAAGCCCCAGCATTGCGCTGGAAGTCCTACCTCGGAAACACAGACTTCGTGGTGATTGCTAGATAGGGAAATTATTCAACATCCGATCAATCGTCCTTAGGACCTTTGATCGTCATTCCCCACATCCCACGCATAGTACTCGAAGTGTGCAGTCCGTGGAGTGCCGATCGCGCTCCGCTGCACAACGGGAATATTCTTAACCAGCTTCACTGGTTTGGTCCTCCTTGCTTTGGTCCACCGAGGAGGCCAGCCGTCCCTCTCGGACGGCCCGCTATACGCACTCGGGGTTCGCAGGAAAACCCGGCCTCGAGTACGCGTATTATCAACCCTACATTCTCTAGCGCGTGAGCTACACGGCTTGGCAACCGTGGGCTTTGTTGCATTCGGCAACCAGTGCCACCCAGAATTATCGCCATATAAACCAATCCATAGTACACTCAACGGGCTATCGCGTTCCCATTGCAGAACGGAGCCCGAAACCGGCCATACGCGTAAACGACGACGCTCGTGGACTGTACGAGTGCGAGCGAGACGGACAGTGCGAGAGAGAGAGTGAGTGAGAGAGATCGCTTTCACGTAACAGCGGGCGCACAAAGACCTCGCCTGTACTCTTCCTACCCTGTCGTTCCAGCAAAGACAGCGCTTCTCGCCGCCCGTTCCAGATTCCTGTAAACGTCGCTAATCACCGATAAAAATCTTAACACTCACCAAATTAACTTACAAACAATTTTATTTGTTCATTTTCCTAAGACTAACTCATACGACAATCCACCACATCAAATGCCAATGATGACGGATTGAGACAGGCGTCTCTGAGACCTTCTTACCACTGAGGCATCTCCAAAACCCTCTCAAAATCCTCACCATCATTCCCGGCACATAAAAGGTACATCGCCCTTCAGGAGGCTACGGGAACCCCGCACTATCACACAGCAAATTATTCGCCGCTAAACCTTCGTTTTGCACAGAATCCGCGTGAACGATTTCCCGAAACGAAACAAAAGCTTTCGTGAAAATCACGAAACGTTTCAATATATATATATATATATATATATATATATATATATATATATATATATATATATATATATATATATATATATATTAATGTTGGTAAGGATAATCCTGTAGCGACAATCAAAAGTGAGCTGACCTATAGCAGATGTCTCTACCGAGACCGACCGCCGTTCTTCGAAGCGGCGCTCGTTTAAGGGGGGAGGTGTAATGTCCCGCGATTTTTGGGATTCAGATCGACTTTCGAATTCGCAATATTTTACAAGTTTCCCGACAAATAAAAGGAAAAGAGACCAATTTGAGGATAGACCATCACGCTTCGTTAGTCGTTAATGGATTTCCGCTGGGGAGGCGATATGTCGAAGCAGATGAAATCATCGCTAGACAATATGATCTTTGTCACTAATAAAAGAAACCTTCGCTGAAAATTCTCTGCCTGGCTGGCGTACGGAGACGGCCGAGTTAATATGACCGGCGTCTGTCATCAAGAGTGTGGCGCCTCAACAAAATTTAGAGCGGGATCGAATGACACACGCCAGCCGAAGGAAAGGACAGAGCGTGCAAGGGGGAAACGTACTCCAAATGACGGCGTTAAGAATTTCCTCGTGGTCCGTGGTTCCCTTTTCTATTAAAAGGAAATGAAAAGATGTTGTAGATCTCGGAAGTCTGATTTAATCAAACCTATTATCGAGTGCGTTGAAAACAAAGGAATTTGAGACGAATATCCGCAGGGGTCAGGTCACTCGTGATTATTTAATCGTCACGATCAATTCTTTTTTATTTTTTTTATTACGTACGCATTCAATTATATTTATATAAAATGTTCCGAAGAAAATTATTTTTATGCATACTATTATAGTGCAAATACTTTTAAATAATATGACGAAAATTTGTGAACGACACTCAGTGCGATGAATCAGGGTTTTAAAAACCACGGTTGCGAGTCGGACTGTCGTCTAATTACGTAGAAAGACCACGCGTAGTTTCTCACCAAAAAGCGTTCATGTATTTACCTTACTGTAAGATTTATTAAATGATAAATATGAGCCTACATGGCGATTCGAAACGATAGCACGAAAACTCCAGCGGTTGAAAAACAAAATATCCGGTCGTATAATCGACAAGGCCCGAACCACGGCACTTCGCCGCGCACAATACCTCTCTATTCTCCCTTCCCAGTATTTTCGAGATCAAGAACACAGATCCAATTTTTAGTAATGCAGCATCGATCGTAGCCCTTGCCCAATTAGAAATTTCCTAAATTATTCTCTCTCTGTAATTTAACCAATCATGTGAGACGACCTATGTTTTATGCACTATTCTCCAATCCACAAGAGACGCATGACCAACACTGTGTGCCCCTACTCTCTCAAAATCTGTATCGTCTAATTCTTACGTCGTGAAAAAGAAAAATCTTTAAGTCAGTCTGCCAACCGAATCCCGAGTAGTCAGTCTGCCAACCGAATCCCGAGTAGTCAGTTCCTGTTGAGTCTTCTATAACCGTAATTGGAGGAAAGTCTCCTAACATTTTTTTTAATCAAGTTACTTCGATAATTACTTCGAGTCTCCGTCGATTTTTATTTGAAGCAAGAAATTAGTCGTCGTTCATCTTCCTATAATTAGTATAATCGCAGTCGTAGCAAAAGTCGGTTTAATGTGAAAACTGTGAAAAAAAGAGTAAAATAAAAGAAAAAGGATCAAGAGTCTACAACTGCATTTCTACATCTTAACTACCTGGCCATCACGAATTCCTACACTGATTCACGCAGCAGAAGCAATTGGATTTCACCCATTTCATTTCATTTGCACCAAACGAGTAAGTAATCATGAATATTTTTCATACACATAAGGGAAGAGATGGGGATGTTCTCCCATTTCAGCGATCTCGCGCGTCTCCTCAATTAGACGGCCAATAGCTTAGAATTTACGCAACCTCGCTCTTTTCACCCTGACAACATTCTGATCGTATAATTGGTAATAATGTTTGGAAACCCGAGAAATTTTACTTTTCAAATAGTTTGTAATGGAATTCACCGTCTTTTTCAACTTGGGATTATTTCTCTTCATTTTAACTGAATATTTCACGTTTGTATTATTTTTTTTCTCTTAATAACGAGTCATGATTAATAATCGTGAATCGCACTCTCAAGCCCATCCTGAGCAATTTTCCGCAAGGTTAGGCTCGAAACAGGGCAACTTGTCCTAATATAACGTAGATTGTCCGAATAACGAGTAAAGGGAGAGATCGCTCTCCTTGACCGAGATGGATATCCGCCGGTTAGGACGTAACATTTAAAAAGGGCTATGGAAGAAGAGAAATCCGTACAGGGAGGAGAGTCAGAAAACGGACCGACCCGGAGGGAAAGACGCGCGCCCGTGACGTGAAATAAATGTCATGAAATATTGTCATATTAGCGCACCCGCGTATGGACGATTTAGCCTCCCGGCACCAGCGAAAAGTGTGCATCAAATAAATATAACTTGCAATTACTGCTAGAGATTAGGACTCGCGTATGAAGATTGTCGAAAAAGAACTTGCAACAGGGTCATGGAACCAACAATCAACAGAATTATGGGAAAAATAATAAATGGTGTCAAGAGACTCATGAGCATGGTCATGGGACCAATTATAAAAATATAAATGGGAGGCAAGGGCGCCCGAATCCTTATCATTGGACGGCAAACAAAAATAAACCGCGTTCAGAAACACCGAGAGAAGATAATCTAAACCTCAGCGAAAACTAAACAACGATAGGCTCATTCACATTTACAAGGAGGGTTGCGAGGTATCCCCCTCCAATTCCGATGGAATTTGGCATATTTGTAGAGCAGATAACAATAGGCGGTACGTATTTTTTTATATTTGCGGAACCCAATATTTGAGGGGTGAAACGCACCCTTGAAAATAGGGATGATTTTCGTTTTTCGTCGATAACTCGTGAACGATACGAGATATGAAAAAAAATTTGAAGTTGCAACAATATTTCTTTTTCCGTAGACTATACATTGGAAATGAAAACGATGCAGGTAACTACAAATTTTATATTGTTTGTTGAAAAAATGTAATTTTTTCATACGTATCTCCGAGAATTTTTAACTGATTCGGATGTAAATTTGCATACATATATGGCTGAACAAGGAGGGGCTACGGATTTTTTGGTTTTCCGATACCTGTCAATTAAGGGGTTGAAACGGCCGGTTATTTATTTAGACAAAAGCATCGAATAATCAGCTACACTTTTGCCATTCCGAGTTAAATCCACGTCAATATAAGTTCGTTCTATGATGGGATTGCATATTAGTAAATTTCACTCCCCGCCCCCTCCCCCTCACTTCCAACCGTCCCTCTCTCGAAAGGTAAACGGTCTAAATTTCTTACGGTGCGGCATGGAAAAAGATTCGTAGAAATAAAAATGAATTCGGTATTATTATTGTATATTATTGTATTATTACTGTTTCGAGATTACAATGTAATCGGACATTCATTTGCGCTTACTTATTTTATAACCGTTTCAACTGTACTTTTTTATGGATTATACGTATTACAATAACGATAGTCATGCACCACGCACAAGTGATAATAGCTGCTTCGCCGTACATATCGCATGCCACTGCATTATGTGAAAAGATACATTCTACGGGATTTTCGAAGTTCGGTGGTCTCTCTTGTTCGTAACCACTGTTTTACCACGCAAATTTAAAGAGGTTTGTAAACTGCGGAGAAGAAAACTGACTGTGTGTAAGAGATTGTATCTTAATAATATTGTCTCTCAAGGGCAGATTGAGGTCATAATTGTATAATATTACTATGTCAGAAAAGTGTTTGACGAAGTTTTTCCATACACGAAAGCCATAAACATCAAGGGGTTGGGTCATTCCCGTTGTACCTGCAAGAATTGCTAGTTATAATGTGAATGAATTGTCTGCAGAACTAATCATACTGGTAAAATATATTCACCTGCTGGAATGGTTAAAACTTTAATATCTTTAAACTCTTGGATATCTATTTGTTTAAATGCAGGTATAAAAAAATACGTATCGCCTATTTTTTCTGCTCAACATGCCAAATTTAATTGAAATCGGAAGAGGACATCTCGCGACCTTTCCTTGCTAGCATGGTCACGGTAACGACCAAAGAAAAAAAGGGAACGTCAGCGAACAGCCCAAACATTAGCTACTCGTTCATTCAAAAAAGATCGTCCACTTAAAAACATAAAAACATACGAAGTAAAAACAGTTAATCCCCAAGAGACGGCGAGCGCTTTCCATAGTGCATCACCTCAAGCTCGTGAAAAATGCTCACATTAAACGGGAATACAGGAGCTCAGTGTCCTCTCATAAGCAAGAGTGTACTAAAAAAAGAAACTGAGACAATAGACGACACAATCGAGTTAAAAAAAATAGGCGCGATGAAATTTCACGCCATCTGCAAAATAATTCTGGAAATCCAAACCCCCGCTGTAAACGTAAAACATGGATTTGTCGTAATAGACGATACCGTAGCATTGGAGTTAGATAGTATCCTATGCATGCATTTTATTCGCAAACATAACGTCGATATCCTGAACGGAAAATATATAAAAACATACGGGCACTTGGTACCGATGGTGAATGGTACAATAGGAATGAAATTGCCCCCTCGCACAGGGGCAAGCATTTTGTGTTACAGCAAAATAAATACAACCAAGAGTTTAATAGGAGGAAGTTTCGTTAATCCAACCGGAAATACTTGCCTCGTACTCGTACGAAACTCCTGCGACCAAGAAATTGAAATTAATAGCCCGACAGTGCAAATAGAAGAAATGAAAGAAGAGAAATGGATAAGCGAAACAAAGATAATAAATACCCTCAGCAAGGAGGACAAGATCAAAATACAGGAAAAAAATATCGGAAGAGGTCAAAGGAACCTCAAATTTAAATAAAGAAGAAGACAAATTTCTACGAGAACTCAGCGAAGAATATGCTTAGATATTCCATTTGGAAGGCGAAAAACTCGGATTCACAAATATAGTCGAGCATAAATGTACTACCAGGAACGACTCTCGTAAAAATTCGTCCCTACAGATTACCGGAAGTACACAAACAGGAAGTCATGCAGCAGGACGAAGAAATCCTGGAAGAAGGAATAATTCGACCGAGCAAGAGCCCATGGAATGCTCCTCTACTCGTCGTTACAAGGAAAGAAAACCGACGGCGAAAGAGAACTCCCATCGGCAAAGAAGAATCGAGGCACAGGCCCGAGCGAAAAGAGACAGACCAAGCGCAAGACTCGAGTGTGAGTGAGATAGCAAGCCGTAGCGAACCAGAGAGAGAAAATATGAATCGAGCATGCCCAAGTGAGAGTGAGAGCGTGGTATGATATTCTACGAGTACCACGACGCTCCCCTCGGAGGACACCCAGGCGTAAAAAGTATGATGCAGCGAATTAAAATGAAGTATAGCTGGCCTGGAATGAATCAAGCTAGACAAGATTATGTATCATCATGTCATAAATGCCAACGGAATAAAATTACGAGACACAAAAACGCACCGATGGAAATCACCGACACACCCAAACGAGCGTTCGAAAAATGTGCCATCGATATAGTAGATCCCCTACCGGAAACCGAAGTAGGATATAAGAATATCCTAATTTTCCAAGTTTTATTAACAAAATTTAGTGCAGCCATTCCGTTACAAAATCGAGAAGCTAAAGAAGTAGCTAAGCGATTTGCAACACAAATCATCCGAAAATATGGCATTCCAAAAACAATATTATCTGACGAAAAAACGCATTTTTCAAGTAAACTTTTCGAGGAAATGTGCACATTATTTCAAATAAAGAATATCCAAAAGAACCGCATACCGTCCTAAATCAAATAGAGCAACAGGTTGTACGTCGCATGAATTAATTTATGGAAAAGTAGCCAAGTTACCGAGAGCATTAAAAGAAGCCCCAAAAAAAAACATATACATACGATGATTATGTCGGGGAGTTGCGTGAGCGACTCCGAGCCACATGGCAGGTAGCGTGAAAACGGCTCACACAAGGAAAACTTAAGGTAAAGAAAGACCGGGACAATACTGGCGGTAAGGTAGAATGCTGGCTTGGGGATAAAGTCTCATTGCTCGACCCGACCGTTCGCCGAGGAAGATCAGCGAAACTGACCCCCAAGTGGATGAGGCTTGACGAAGCACAGAGCAAAGATTCCGAAGTGAACTACGCTATCGGCTGTGGGCGTAAGGCAGTCCAGGTACATGTAGACCGGATTAAACCCTACCTTACCCACTGACCGGTCGAGTAGAAGGAACTGCTTGCCTGGCTCGCGGGGGCCGGCGATCGGCCCACGAGGCGTAGACCGACGCCACTCCGTCTCGTGTCGTTGCCAAGCAACGGCCGAGTGGCCATTTGTTGACAAAACAATGAAATAAAATCAAATCAAATCGAATAAACAACTAAAATAAAATAAAAAATATATATTTACAGGGTGTTTCATAACAAGCGACCCATCCGGAACGGGCGGATTCAGCGGGGTACCCCGAGTAAAAAACACCTTGGCAGCGTATTTTCCGTGAAATAGGTTTTAAAAGAGAATTAGAATTTCGGCGTTCGACTAATTATTGTAGGGCTGAAGCCCTTAGCGACGACGCCAGTCAAGCGCCGAGTCTAAGCGCAAGACGCGTAGCAGGCAGCGAGGAAGGTAGCTAAGCATCTGTCTCTCTTGCCCGGCCAGTTTGATATTTCGTGTATCGTCTCCTATTATTTTCTGTCATCTTGGATACGCAAATTCAGAGCGTGCAGGTGGGTTTGAAGTTTTGCGTATCATTCGCTTAGGCTGCCTGTCAACCAATCACATCCGAGACTTGTGTCAGGCCGATCGATGTGACATTTCCCGCTTCGTTTTCTTTTTTCGTGAGACTTTTAATTCTACCCACGAGCGATGATAATAAAAAATCAGATTATTCAATGCATTCGTAATCTTTATTTTTCAGAGAAACAAAGTACTGAACAATCAATAATATGGTGTTTTTCAAATTTGGAGGCACCGACCGATTGTTTTTTTCTTTTGTATTGCTGTTATCGTGAAGATGCGACCTGTACGTTTCCATATCGAATCACGAATAAATTATTTTCTTCTCATTACGAATGTAATCATATTTGTCATTATTAGTTGTTGCGGTGGTGATAAATATGATCACGCCCGATGGTATTAGTCAATCAGAGCTTTATTTACATTGTTATCTCAAGAAATAAAAATTAACAGAGTCAGTAACAACCAAATATATCTGGAGTTTCAAATACTGAGGTACAGCACGTTTTTTTTGTTTCGTTTTTTTGCACGCTGTTATTTAGATGGCTTGATTTTAGATGCGAAACGGACAATCGATTTTCACCGACTTTTAAACAACTTAGAGCTCTGAAATTTTGCCAACATGCATTTCAGGGGTGACAATGCATGATTCGGCGTTAAAAAAATGAATGCACAAATAAATAAAAAAACGGCTCTCTGTGAGATGCAAAATATAAAATCGATATTTCATCCACTTCCCGACTACTTAGAGCTCCACAATTTTACAACATGTATCTCAGACGTGACAGCGGATGAATCGAAATTAAAAAAATATATTTGGTTTTTAAATGACGACTTTCTGTTGAATGCAAAATGGAAAATCGATATTTCATCCACTTCTGAACCACTTTGAGTTCTAAAATTTTGCAAACATGCAACTAAGAAGTGACACAAGCTTTCATTTATAGTCGCATATGGGTGACTTGGTAAAAAAAATCTTCTACTTTTTAGCATTTTAAATAAAATGTTGTTAAACAATTGTTTTCTAAAATATAAATTACTTCTATCCATGTTACCGGTATCCCGAATATCCCAATTATCCAGCTGGCGAGTACCCCACTTTTGCGAAAAAAGGATTTCAATATTTATACAAATAACAAAGATTAAATGAAAGTAGACACAGCTGATTCATCCGACTGCAAGCTGTTATGTGAGCAAAAAAGCACACAGTGCGGCGTATGATCCCTGGACGCTCTGTCGAACATTTCTGAAATAATTTGTCCATACATTTAATTTCCGCCTAGTTTCCCTCAAAGTGAGATGATACCTTTCGCTACGCTGCAAGTAACAAAAATGACGGCAACATCGAGACTCATATCGCGAAGATTTAATCGACAACTTCCATGATGGTTGTAAGCGATGTAGGCTCGGACGATTAGCGCCCAGTGCCTAGGAAACAGAGGTGAAATCGATTCTCTCAATAATATTTATAGTATCCATAACTCAATCTCGAAACCATCCCGTCGAGTATGTCGTTAATTTCTTCTCGTTCTCGATACGGAGAGTAGATCATGTATGCAGAACTGAAAGCTGCGAATACAACGAGAGTTCCTTTGATCACGTGTTGAAGATGAAATCAACGGCTTGGATGGTACTTTTCACCATAACCCCGTTATACTCGTCATAACCGATTTCATCTAAATGCCGAAACGATGTCATGCCATAAACGATGCTAAAGACGTGAATGGATAGATCCCGAAACGGTGCTCAGACGATTGCCACTCAGTTCTCAGCGAGGTGACATCGATTCTCTCGATAATTTTTCTAGCATTCATAATACATTCTTGAAACCGTCCCATCGAGTTCTTCGTTGATTTCATCTCATTCCCACGTGGGGAGAGTGGATTATGTAAGCAGCGACATAAGCTAGGAATGCGATAGCTCCTTCGCGTACGTGTAAAACATTAATTCAGCGGCTCGATTGACACATTCGGGTGGTTGTCATCATAACTCCCTCATACTCGCCGTAACGAGTATGACGGAGTTATGGCGACAACTACCCGAATGTGTCAATCGAGCCGTTGATTTAATCTTTTACACTTGCGCAAAGGAGCTATCGCATTCGCAGCTTATGCCTCTGCTTACATGATCCACTCTCCCGATCGAGAACGAGATGAAATCAACGACACACTCGACGGGATGGTTTCGAGAATGTGTTATGGATGCTAGGAAAATAGTTGTGAGAATTGATTTCACCTCTGTTCCCTAGGTACTGGGTGGTAATCGTCCGAGCTCCGTTTCGACGATAAACCATCCACGTCTTCAGCATCGTTTATTGAACCAGAGATGAAATCGATGCAGCTTATGACGAGTATGACGGGGTTATGGTGAATACTACCCGAATCTACCAATCGATCCATTCATTTAATATTTTCACACATACGCAAAGGTGTTATCATATTCTCAGCTTATACCTCTGCCTACATGATCCACTGTCCCGATCAGGAACGAGATGAAATCAATGACAAACTCGACGGGACGGTTCCGAGAAAGTCCTTTGTATGCTAGGAAAATGATCGAGAGAATCAATTTCATCTCTGCTCCCTAGGCACTGGGCGACAATCGCCCGAGCCTACAACGTTTACATTCATCATGCAAGTCGTCGATTTCATCTTCGCGACATGAATGCCGATGTTGCTGCCATTTTTATTCCTTGCAGCGTAGTCAAAGGTATCCTCTCGCTTTGCGGGGAACTGGGCGGAAATTAAATGTAAAAATCGACCAATGATTTCAGAAATGTTCGACAGAAGGTCCCGGGATGATCCGGAGCACTCTTTGTTTTTTCGCTTACGTAACAGCACGCATTCGGATGAACCAGCTGTGGCCACTTGCATGTTATCTTTATTATTTTTGTAAGTATGTAAATCCGCTTTTTCGCGGAATCGGCGTACTCACGAGCTGGATAATTCGGATATTTAGAATTCTGGTAACATGAATAGAAATCATTTATATGTGAGAAAACAATTTTTTACCAAGCTTTTATTGAGTATGCTGAAAATAGAAAATATTTTTGTCACCACGTTATCTATTTGCAACTATAAATGAAAGCTTGTTTCACTTCTTAGTTACATGTTTGCAGAATTTCAGAGCTCGAAGTAGTTCAGAAGTGGATGAAATATCGATTTTCTATTTTGCATTCAACAGAAAGTCGTCATTTAAAAATGAAATGTACTTTTTCAAATTCGAATCATGCACTTCTGAGATACATGGTTGCAAAATTGCAGAGCTCTAAGTAGTATGAAAGTGGATGAAGTATCGATTTTCCATTTTGCATGTAACACCAAGTCAAGTTAAATAAAGCTTGTAAAAAAACGCGCTGTTCTTCGGTACTCGAAACTCCAGACATATTGGGTTGATGCCGACCCTGTTAATTTTGATTTCTTGAGATAACAAATCATTGTTTCCCAAGAAATCAAAATTAACAACATTAACCAAAACAAACAGAAACTCTTATTGAATAATGTCATCGGGCGAGATAATTTTTATCACCACTGCAACAACAAAGAATGAAAAGTGTGATTAAAGTCGTAATGAATATAAAATAATTTATTCGTGATTCGATATGGAAACGTCCAGGTCGAATCTTCACGATAACGGCAATACAAAAAAAACCATCGCTCGATGCCTCCAAATTTGAATAACATCAAATTAATGATCGTTCCGTGCTTTATTTCGCTGAAAAATAAAGATCACGAATGCAATGAATAATCTAATTGTTTATCATCGCTCCTGTCAAACGCACGCTTTGAACTTGCGTACCCAAGATGATAGAAAATAATAGCCGATGAAACACGAAACGTCAAACTGGCCGGTCAAGCGAGACAGATGCCTAGCTACCTTGCTTGCTGCCTGCTACGCGTCTCGCGCTCAGACTCGGCGCTCGAGTGACATAGTCGCGAAGGACAGGCTTTAGCCCTACAACAATCAGTCGAAATTCTAATCGCTCTCATTTAAAAACTTTGACGGAAAAAAACGACTTGGCAGCTTTACTCGGGTTACCCCCCTGAACCCGCCAGTTCCGGGTGCGTCTCTTATTATAAAAAAAAAACCCTCCATATATCTAAGTATATATATATAAATATATAATACTGAAATATAAAAAAAATTAAAAACTGTCCACATAGACCTATAAATAAAGAAAGGAAGGGAAGAAGGAAAGTAAAATACAAATAAAATATAAACGACATTTCACGTATATTGTATTTTTTTCAATCAGAGGGACGCCGCGTAGGCATCCTGAGCGGGGTCGCGTACAACCACGTCTCGCAGCAGTTCAAGGCCTAAAAGAGACCGTAGAGAAAATGCGTCGCCAGGCATCCGTTCGACGTCCCACTCCCAGCATTCCCTAGAAAATGGGTCCTCCTCCCACAACTGGAGAAGGGCCTCCTGGGCGCGGCGACGACGGGCCCGTACGGAATTCACATAGGCCGCAAATTGGCGAAGCCAGAGGCCTTTCCGGCGCGACCTCCCGTGTTTCTCGCGCCTCGCCGACTGCAAATGAAAAAAAGGGAATTCAAATAAGAATAAGGAGAAGGTGAAATTTCAAAGACGTAGAAAAAAAAGGAAGAATGGACTTACCAACACGAGGTCGACTTCCTCGCCCTCGAACACCACCTTATAGATAGAAAACGACATCCCGACAAAACGACATCCCTCAGATAGAAAACGACATCCCGTAAAAAAAACATTCAAGTACGTACGAAATCACCACCGGCGGGCTACGCCACACGGAAGCGACCTGGTCAACGCAGCATTGGAATAGCCGCGAGCCGTGAAACGTAAAGCAACTGACTCAAGGAATCTTAGAGTTACATTCACACGTAATATGCCACGAAGGACGAAGGCGTAATACGCCCGCGGACGAATGTTTTCGCACAACCTTAATGCTACATGTACCTGTGTTATCTACGAGGAACCAAATCATTACTTTTTTTAATAGGCTGATAGGAACAAGTGGATATCATTATATTTTTGTGTGAAATCGTCCCGCGTTAATTTTTTTTTAAATTTGGGTAGATATTTAGATTTTTTAATTTCGTCGAAGAAGTAATGATTTTCGATCGGAATGGTCCCTACATACAAGCAAGAAAATTTGCCAAAATCGTAGTATTCATACGGGGCAAAGTTTTCTCGAAGAATGTTGTTACAATGTAATACATTTCATTTACCTCAAAAATAAAGTTATTCGAGGCAAAGCGTTTGTAAATCAGTCGCATTTCTTCTACGTCCACGCAAACGTCAATTTCAGAAATGCCTTCCTCCGTCGCGGAATATCGCGAAATGCTCTTTTATTACGGATTGTGTGGGGCTTGTGCAACTCTAGCAGCGGAATTTTACGCTCGTTATTACCCTCATTGGCGGCACCCTGACTCGCGCGTTTTCATCAGCCTCCATCGCAGGATGGCTGAAGAAAACGGTTTGGTTCCTCGGGGGGGGGGGGGGGGGGGGGGGGGGGGGGCAGGTGACCGTGTTCTCCAAGGCCAAGGGGACTCTTTGGAGGATAGGGTTTTGGCTGCAGCCGAAGATGACCCTCAAAGGAACATCCGCCGGATGACTAGAAATTTGGACGTGAACAAAAGCATGGTTCATCGTATTCTCCAGCGAAATTACTTGCATCCGTACCAGCTTACGCCGATACATTATCTAGTAGCCGGAGATAGTGAGATTCGTGCTGAATGTTTAATCACTCAAAATGAAGCAGATCCTCACTTTCTCCGAAATATCCGCCGGAGCGATGAATCGTGTTTACACGAGAAGGGATTTTCAACCAGCACAACTAGCGGTGGTGGGCGGAAAAAAAGCCCTAGCTCTCTCGTATCCGCAATTTTCAGCATCGCTGACCACGTATGAACGTTTGGAGGCTATTGTCGGCGACGAATTCATCGTACGGCTTCTTCCGGATCCTCTAAGGGTAAGTAAATAACTTCAAAAAATTAACGGATCGAATAGTTTTAGGAAATAATAATTGACGATTTTTTAAACTATCCTCACATCAGGGTGAAAACTATCTTCAGTTCCTGAGAGATACTCTTCCGGACATCATCGGGCGGGTCCTGCTGGACGTATGGCTTGATTCCCCCAGGTCAAGGCTCCTGCTCACAGCACTTTAGCTGTGGCAGGATTCTTGGATAGCGTGCTCCCTTCGATGGATCGAAAGCAGGGGCCCGGTGCGTTGGCTTCGCGGTAATTGTAAAAATGCGACAGAATTTTACATTTTTTTCCAATATATCAAATCATTTGGTTTTCCCGTAGATCTTAAGATTTAACACCGCTGGATTTTTTCCTTTGCGGATACTTTAAAAGATATCCGCAACGCAGCCACAGACTCCGGAAGAAATGGTAGCGTTCCTCTCTGACGCGGTCGAGGCCATCGACTAGGCTCAATTCGAACAAGTTTGTAAAAATGATCTCCGTCGTTCCCAGCTTTGCTTAGAGCAAAACGGAGAACATTTTGAACATCTGCTATGAAGGTGTACAACGGATAATGGAAGAAACTCGAAATTTTCGCATAACTTTTTTAGTCAAAGTAAGTGCATAGAAATACACGAATCAATGAGAATGCATTTTTCATATGCTACTCCAAAAAGAAAAGAAATACAAAAATTCTGAATTTTCTTAGTGTTTTTTAAGCGCCCTATTTGTGTGAAAACTGGTCGTTCGAGATGAAAAGATGCATCTTAAAGCTTTAAGTTTCTTGTTTTGAGATATTTCGGCCAAAAATGTTGTGGGCTAGTTATCGCGCAATCATAGCAGAAAACGCGAGAGAAAAATTTTCCAACTTTTTATTGTTTTTTCTTGGTGGTTTGTTGGTTCGGGAATGTTTTTTTCAATCAAATCAATACCTAGATCAGTTAGCTTATTTACTCAGCTTCAATTTTTTTTGGCTCCCTATGTCAATGTTTTAATTGACGAAGCCTTTAATTCATTTTTGAGGAAAACAAATTTCTCCCTGAACATTAACTTGAAAAAAGCACAAAAATTACTTCCTATGGTTTTTCGTAATTCTACCACTACTTTACAAATATTGATGGAAATACTAATTTGTCTGCTTAATAGACCCCCAATAGCCCGGTCAATTTTCAAATTCATCCGTCGAACCGCCTTTCCGGATCGATTGATCAAATTTGTACAAAGCAATTAAAGGAACAAGTGTATTGTTCCTAAACATCGGGTAATCATTATTAAAATAAAAAGCATATTTTTTCGACTGTTTCCACAACTTTCGACTAGTAACCTGTTGAAATTTAGAATTTTTTAAAAAATATTATTATTGTTATTTTTTAATTCGTATAATATTTCAGGAAACAATGTGCTGAATATTGCCTGAATTGTCCACTAGCTCTGACTGGAAATAAGATGAAATCGAGAACCATTTTCAATGGATCATTTTATGAATGTCCGATAGATGCTCCGAAAAGCATTCAAAGCGTCGATTTAATCGTTGCTTGGTTTGTACAGGGTGTCCAATAAGAAGTTGCTGAAACTAATCGACTGCCATTTGAAAACACGTGCAGAGAGTCAGAAAAGCCAAATTCTTTTAAATATAGGAAACTGCAGTTTTTAATGCACATAAATAAAACCCAGGCAAATATTTTTTATGTCAATTTATTACATCTTATAAAAATAACGAAAAAGTACAGTGATTAATGATAGATATTTTCGAAGTGCGAACCGTTAGATTGTGCACAAAAATCAATTCTCTTTTGAAAACTGTTAAAAACCGTGTCGAACATATCGTTCGTAATGCCGCGAACCATTTCCTGGATGGCCGCGACCAGTTCTTCTACTGTGCTGGGATTTTTAGCGTAACAATGATCTTTAATGTAACCCAAGAAGAAAAAATTACAAGGGTTCAGTTCGGATGAGTACGGAGGCCATTCTAGTCTGCCTTGAGCAAATTTTGGGTACCCCAGACCGATTACTCGAGTCCCATATACGCTCCATCTTGCATGAAGTAAAATTTTTTAACGAGTCTCCTCTTTTTTGCATAAGGGAAGAATTTCGTTTCCAAAAGCCGTTTGTAACTCTCTCCAGTTACCGTAGATTCCAAGAATTGCTAATAAATTCCTTTTACTGAAATCGCTGCCCATGCCGTTACTTTCTGTGGATGAAGGGACTTCGCTAGCGATATGTTGGGATTTTCCGTTCCGCAAAACCGGTGATTTTGCTTGTTCACGTACCCATTCATCCAAAAATGTGCTTCATTGGAATAAATAATCAATTTCTCATTAAGTTCTTCGGCTTCAAACATTCCCGTAATAGTGTTACAAAATTCTATGCGTTTCGTCATGGCATGTTCAGTTAACAATTGATGAGTGCTTATTTTATACGGATGAAACTGTAAAAAATATTTCAAAATGTTGTGTAATGATAATTTGGTTATTTTTAATGCTTGAGCAGCTTTCCGAATCGAATCATTTGGATTTTGTTTGAAAAAATTCTCAACTTTCTTGACCTTCTCTGGTGTAGTCATCGTAACAGATGGACCTGGCAACTCGTGTCTACGGTGTTACATCCTAGCGAATGTGCCTTCCCTCGGTTATTCCCAATATCCTCATTTGCCCTTATAAGCTTATTATTAAATGTATAAATCTAAGAATAAGACGAATAACAGCGTAAAAGGAACGTGCGTACGTTTCGCACGCATATTCAAATAACAGCGATATATACACGATCGCCGCACCGCCAAAGTCATCGACTTTTCCTATCCCATTGGCTGTCAACAAGAACACGTTCTCAGGCGCATATTCCAAGAAGAGCTGTCGAACGAAAAACTAATCATCAGCTCGATCAACAGACTCCAACAATCCTACGCCGGCCCAACCGCATGAGAACCAAGAAAGCCTCGACCCTAGATTATTTAAACATAACATAAACTAGACGGCTCCGACGAACTTATAGCTCCGACTAAATAATAAGACATCCGGTCTCGTAGCGTAGTCCGATATATAAACCTCTCGATATGAGAAGTCACCATAGCTATAAATTCACATAACACAAACCATGCGAATGCTTAGGTCTCCGATATCGAACTCTATATCCCATGCGCTTTTTCTTCGAAACACGAGACAAAGGTCTCCTTCTCTTCATACGCATATTAGTCAGAACCGATGCCCTGAAATAAGGCCACGCACGTGCCTAACGAATCTGTAAAGTATTCCCACACCATACCGCGACCAATCACGCTAATCAACCGATATCTTCACGACGAATGTTCCAATCCCTAAAGAACTAGATGACCAAGACCACACTCTCGCTAAGGTTCCTTCTCCCACTACTGAACCTCTTCTAATTTTCATATCAAGAAAGACTTCCTTCCTAAAGGCAGTCTTCCGTCAACTACCATCGACTCAAGTTCTTCTATCAAGTCTCAATCGCAGTCTTACAACAGTTTCCATCGCGTTCAGATCTCAGTCTCGCGAAATCTTCCATCAAAGTAACTTCACTTCTTAATCTTGTTCTGACAGAATTCGAAGTGTAGAACCGGTATCATAGAGTTTCTAATATTATACATCTTCGGGTTTTGACCGGTGTCGTATAAAAGTTTAATCAACTCTCGCGGCCTCGAGTATATAAAATAGGTCAAGTGCTGTTCACTACGCATATATAGATAAACACTCTCAGTGCCCCAAAAGTCTGGTGCTGGTGACCGCTTCCCGAACGCTAAGCGTGGCGTCCGTCAACGAGACCCTTATCTGCGAGCGACAACCGATACTCTTGCGAGCGAGCGTACCTACACACTGATCCACTCACGAACACAGCGACCAATGTAAGCGACAAATCTCATTTTTATGTTAATCCGATTGTTCCCCCGACTTCACCGTTATTTCCATTGTCAATTTTTCTGTTAAACAATTTTATTCGACCGATCACTTATTTGTAATAAACCTTTAGTTAAGTTTGTACAAATTCGTCAGATTATTTCTAAATGCCAATCACTGCATGACTTCCTAATTTCTAACTCATTCCAAGCACTACCCCTTTTTACCCTCATCCCGTGCTATTGCGCTTGTCGTAGGCAAAAAAGGAGGGAATCTAAAAATATATGCCCACGTCCCTTCAGGACGTGACATATTAATTTTTGGGGGCTCGTCCGGGATCCTAAAAAAGGGAATGTGCCAATCGATTCAATGTCCGGGGACGAATCAACAGCTAGTTCATTGAATTTAAATATCACTGACGACTTAGGTGAACCATCAGGTTATTCTTTGAGGAGTTCTGACGCTCAATTGCTACCCGGTCTCGAACCTAAGAAACGACCAGTAAAAAAATTAGAAATACCCCAAAAAGTCGACAACGAAAATACAACAGACATGGCGCTAGGTACAAATCAGTCACTCACTTACGTATCTTTAAGGGAAGCTATCGAAATGGTCCCGGATTTTGACGGGAAAGGTAGCTCCTTCTCAGATTTTGTAGCCGGATGCGAAGACGCATTGGCGTCGCTTCCGCCCGGATCCGAAGCACGGTTTGTGAGAGTAATTCGAAACAAACTAAAGGGTCAGGCTAAGAAGGTCATCCGGTCATCCACGTTCGAAACAGTAGGATCTCTTTTGCAATTCTTAAAGAAACTATATGCCCCAAACAAAACTGAGGTGCAACTGTTGGGAGAACTCAGTCACATTTTTCAAGGAAGCGGTGAAACCGTGATAGATTTTTCCACTGCAATTAGGGATAAAGCTAGAGAAATACTCGACGCTCAACCAGCATCCCAAAACGGCACGGAAAGTGCCGCTCACAGAAAAACATTAGACGGCTATTTCCTCTCGTGTTTCAAACGCGGGCTAAGACTGGAGATAGAACAGCGTCTCCCTCGGTGCGACGATATCTCGACCGCTATAGATCATGCGATCGAAATCGAACGCGACCTCGAAGCCCGTAAGGAACTTTTCTCGTCCTCTATTAGATCCGTTCCGAACAAATCGGTAAAAACCTGTAACATCTGTAAAAAGGACGATCATTCGAGTGAAGCTTGCCGATTTGCGGCAATCACATGCCAAAAATGCAACGGTAAAGGTCACAAAGCCGATCAATGTGGAAATAGTCAAATCGTTCAAAAATCTGTCAGGTGTCAAATTTGCGATAAACCCGGTCACATCGCTAAAAATTGCTACGTTAACCAAAAATCCTCAAATTTTTCTGGCAATCAACCACACCGCTCGCCCGGTCCTCAATGCCCACTCTGTCATAAACAGGGTCATACCGCGGATCGATGTTTTAAATTTCGAAACAATCCCCCCAATTCTAATCCGCCAATCTGTCGGTATTGCAAAAAGGTCGGGCATACAATCGAAAACTGTCGTGCTCGCGATTATAATAATTCGCGTAATCAGTTGGGAAACGGGCCGAGTGCCCCTCGGGCAGACGCGCCGAGCGGCCCGCCCACTCAAACGCGTCAAGCGAACGCCGTCTCTCTCCGAGAGCCGAACGAAACTATCCGACCTACGCAATAAAGTCGGAAAATTTCAACACATTGCCCTCGGTGTGTATCGGAGTATTACCGGAAAAAGGGGCAATTTCGATGCTTTTAGACAGCGGTGCCATCCCCAATTTGATAAAAAAATCATATACAAAAAATATGGTAGACATCAATGAAGAAGATATCATTAAATTAACAGGCATTTCCGAATTACCGGTCTTTGGACTAGGGAGCGTGCTACTTCGCGTATTCGACTCCGAATCGCTATTTCACATTATACCCGACAATGTGCCGCTTCCCTACCCCGGTCTGCTGGGGTCTACATATTTTTATGAAACCAAGTCCAATATCAATTACCGAACGGAATGTCTCGAGTGTGGGGATAATTCATGGCCCTTCGAAAAAAGAACCGAACCCGACGAGGTAATAGAAATCCCCGCGCGTTCGGAAACTCCCTTCTTCGTGAAGGTAAAAGACAGCACGATAAAAGAGGGATACCTCTCGCCTTTGAAAATCCGTCAAGGTATATACGCCGGCGATTGCCTGGTGACAAACATCGACGGAAAGGCTCATTTGAAGGTTTATAATACCACAAATGACGCTGTCAAACTGATCGTTCCAGTTGTGGAGCTGCAGGAATTCGACGCTATCGAAGACCTGTCAGAAAATACTCCCAGTTCAGACTGTACGACAGTTTCAAATTCTCGTTCACTCCCTCGTGACCCTCCTAATTCAAGCGTAAATTGTACGATAATTGCGCCGATCCAGAGCCCGAATGTGGCCAATTCTAAAATTTCGATGACAAATGTCGAATCAAATAATAAGTCTTGTAGCGAGGAAAGAACGAGAATCAACATCGATCAAAAGAAAAATTTCAGTCAAATTCCGAGTCAAAAATCAAGGGCAGATAAAAATAAAAACGCGAAAAACTCAAAAATGAAATCGATCGAAAATTCAAAAATCGAGGTTAATCGTAACGAACCGTTAAACGATGTAATAAATCGCAACAGAAGTAAAAAATCGAGTCAAAACGTGATCTGCGTCCCTGCCTCTGAATCAACATCGCGTATAAAGAAAAATAATTCAGAGCGCTCAAAAATAATAAAAAGTCTTTTGCGACTCGACCACCTTGCAAAAATCGAATTAGAACACGTCGAAAAAATAATCGAACAATATTCAGACAGATTCCATATAAAGGGTGAACCTCTAGAAGCCACACATGTGCTTCGACATAAGATTCCAACGGTCGACGACCTACCGATAAACACTAAACAGTATCGGTTCCCCCAAGCGCTCAAGGGCGAAGTCCAGCGTCAAGTGGACGAGCTACTAGAAACAAGAGTCATAAGCCATTCGGAATCCCCAAACAACAGTCCCGTCTGGATAGTCCCGAAAAAACCAGACTCCAACGGTAACAGACGTTGGCGAATGGTAATTGACTTTCGTGCTTTGAACGAAAAAACAATCGGTGACTCATATCCGCTACCCAACATCACAGATATTCTGGATCAGTTGGGACGCGCGAATTATTTTTCAGTGTTCGATTTAGCATCCGGTTTCCACCAGATCGAAATGAATCATGAAGATAAATCGAAAACCGCTTTCTCTACCCCACACGGGCACTACGAATTTTCAAGAATGCCATTCGGGCTTAAAAATGCCCCGGCAACCTTCCAACGCTTAATGGATATCGTATTGAGTGGACTCCAAGGAGTATCCCTCTTTGTTTATCTCGACGATATCGTAGTATATGCCAGGGACCTAGAGGAGCACGGTAAAAAGATTCACGAACTGATGGAACGATTGCGCAAAGCCAATCTCCAACTACAACCGGATAAATGCGAATTTCTTCGACCAGAAGTCAGGTACCTAGGGCACATAATCGGTAAAGACGGACTTAAACCAGACCCGAGTAAACTCTCAGCCGTCAAAGATTTCCCTGTACCCAAAAATGTAAAAAATGTTCGCCAATTTTTGGGCCTAACCGGTTATTATCGTAGGTTTATCAAAGACTTCTCCAAAATCGCGAAACCGTTAACTCGCCTCTTAGAGGACAAGGTCGACTTCAAATGGACTGACGATGAGCAAAAAGCTTTCGATATCCTGAGGGATAAATTATGCGAAGCTCCTATTCTCCAATACCCCGATTTCGAAAAACCGTTTATTATAACAACGGATGCTTCTGGCTACGCCTTAGGCGGAGTCTTATCACAAGGAGAAATAGGAAAAGACAAACCGATAGCTTATACGTCGTGCGTACTGCGAGGAGCGTCCCTTCGGTACGTCACGTACGAAAAGGAAGCAATGGCAATTATTCATAGCGTAAAAGCCTTCCGACCGTACATCTATGGTAGGAAATTCACGCTTGTAACGGATCACAAACCTTTGGTTTGGTTCAGGACCGCCAAAGACGCGAACGCACGCGTTCTCAAATGGCGACTCAAGCTGTCCGAATACGATTACGATGTCGTATACAAACCGGGCACACTAAATTCAAACGCTGACGCATTGTCGCGTAATCCAATCGAACAACCTGAAGAATCCAAAATAGCCGCCCATTGCGATCACAAAAAATTAAAAAATTTCAAAAACACACCACAGGTGATAACTCGTTCAAAAACGAAATCCAGTAGTAGTGAAGAAGAAGGTGATACTCCCATTCAAATCACGACACGGGTCGAAGTCCATCCATTTCCGGAATCAAAAAAAATAAATGCAGTCACCCGTGCTCAGGCAAGGGAGACTGTACTATCCGATCCGGATGCAATAATACAAGCAAACGAAACGCTCGGTGACGTTAGTGCGTCAAGTGCTGACGCGCCTGCTCTCGAGAAGGCCGACGCACGCCCCGCGTCTCAGCATCGTACCCGACGACCTCGCAAGGCCGTGAACTACGAGGAGAGTAGTGACGATGAGACGGAGGCCGAGGTAATAAGACCCGCACGCGTCACCCGACCTAAGAAGGCCGTCGGCCCAAAAACATTCAATGACCCGAACCAGCGCAAAGCACCTCCTGTCTCTCGCTCCAAAACCTCCACTGATTCCAATTCCGATAATTCGACAAATTCAGATTTCAGCTCTCTCAATTCGGAACTTTCTGAAGACGAGATCCCTCCCACAGAGGAAAGAAAAGTATCAGAATTTCAAATCGCTAATTGCATTACGACTAAGGAATTGTTTCATTTTCGAAACGATCACCTAGTCTATTTTGTCGATTCGGCTGGCAAACCATGTGACTCTGGAGCACAAAAGCTGTTAGAACTAAACAAGCTTCCCCTCTGGAAGAATTTGATGGTTGGCCAAGCATACAGCAAAAAAGTTGGAAAAAAATATCACATCGCCCTCGTGATCAAAGACGAATGTTCAAGATCATTATCGTTCGTATCAGAGAACATTAAAGAAAGCGTAACGGAATTACGAGATCTTTGCGAAATTCTCAAACTCGAATCATGGAGTATTTGCCAAACGAATCATGTCGAACACGTAGTATGGAACGACATTACGAACATCATAAAAGAATCCTTTAAGAATAGTCAAGTAAAGATAATCATTTGTCTGGGAACTCTACAGTATGTGCCAATCGAAAAACGAGATTCGATTTTTTATGAAATGCATAAGTCCCCAATCGGAGGACACAAGGGTGTTTCAAAAACATACAATAGAATCAAGCGCGAATATTTCTGGGAAGATTTAAAGTCAGACATCCAAAGAAGAGTGCAGCAATGCTTAGAATGTCAATTAAAGAAATTGGTCCGAGTCAAAACCAAACAACCGATGATAATAACGGACACTCCCGGAACCGTTTTTGAAAAAATATCAATGGATATTGTTGGACCTATGCAACGCACGTCAAATCAAAACGAGTATATTCTCACGATCCAAGATCACCTCTCGAAATATTGTGTTGCAATTCCGCTTCCAAATGCACTGGCGACTACGGTCGCTGATGCATTCATAAAAAGATTCGTTTGCGTTTTCGGTGCGCCAAAAGCGCTATTAACAGATCAAGGAAGCAATTTTTTGAGCGGTCTCATGAGAAGGGTCGCAAAACGTTTCCGAATTAAGCGATGTAGGACAACCGCGTTCCACCCGCAGTCCAATGGTGCCCTCGAAAGATCTCACCACGTATTAGCCGAATTTTTGAAGCAATACACAGATAAGGATAACGAGTGGGATCAATGGTTAGAATTGGCGATGCTCTCGTACAATACTAGCGTTCACGAAAGCACGAAGTACACTCCCTATGAGGTAGTCTTCGGCAAGGTTGCAAGAGTCCCATCAAGCGAACCGCTTCGGGAATCAGATCAGCTACCAACATATCGCGGTTATCTAATTGAATTGATCACACGTATAAACGGAATTCGAAACATCGCTTACGAAAATTTGGTCTCGTCCAAACAACGCTCAAAAAAATATTATGACAGAAACGCGAATCCAAAGAATTTCAAAGTAGGAGACTTTGTCTACCTACAAAAGGGTCCTAAACCTGGTAAACTCGGAGATCAATACACTGGACCGCATAAGGTCTTAGAAAAATTTGCAAAGGGCAACGTCAAAATTCAATACAACAATAAAACGCGAGTAGTTCATGAAAATCGTCTGCGACATTCTCATATTAACGTTGAAGCCAAACCCAATAGGAAACCCAAATCGACTCGAGTCGATGAATCCGATTTTAATTATAATTAAATAGGTAATAATAACAATTATCCTGTTTTTCAGATGGCTGTTATCAATCATTGTCGTCTAATGATATCACCTTCGCACTCGCAACGAAAAGAACTAGATCAAAATTTCTAGTTACAGTATCTGCAGTAAAAAACATTCGAACTTGTGTATATTCAAAACTTGCCGAACTAACCGTCTCACAATTCGATGAAAATTTGCATTCGCGAACCTAGATATAATCACCTACATGAATTCGAAATTCATACACGTAGTTATTATATTACATTAGAAAATCATATTACGATATGCATATGCAACAGTGTAGTGAAGAGCGCCAAATGCTCCAAAACAATTTGTTATTAGCGATCCAAGCCTCGGACGTATTGTATACAAAATAAGGAAAGAGCCGAGTTACAATTCGGCTATATATATGGCCACACTTGCTGGCGAAAGAGTACACATTATTCATCGTATGACAAAACAAGAAAATCTGACCAGGTTAAAAGAATTTTACTATTAATTTCCTGTCACTCGTGGGAACGAAAATATCTCCTTACTCCTCGAACTCACATATAACCAATTGCCAAAAGAGAAACTCAAACAACCTGCAATTCCTTACTTCCCCTATATTACCTTTTCGGAGACACTTGGTACAAGTTCATCCCTGTTCTGGTCGAAGCCACACCACCTGCAATCACGGAATCGACGACGAAGTCTACTTGACGATACATCAACCCAACATCATCAGCATCCTGTGCGATGTACTCCAAAGAAGATACCGACAACGTACGAGAACGCGTAATGTTTCCCGTAGAGAAACCCGCTGTCGTAAACAACATGGCATGGCATCAGTGGTCAGAACACTGTCAATCAAGAGGACAAGTTCTTAAATCTCCTGGATAAGAACAATTTCTAACACCAAGTGGACTCCATCTGGAATCACACCTGGGAAAATTCATTCAATTCGGTACAGCAACCGCTGGTTTCACCCGAACCTCACTCGTCGTGCGAGCGATCAAGGTCCTCGTAGATACGGCGATCCATGCATACAGCCTACACCCTGTGGAGGGCTGGTCAAGTTGTCTCGTCGGTGCAGTATGGGACTCGGTTACGTACCTCCTCATGCACCTCGCTAAGCAACCCAAGAAGAAAACGTCAACGGATGCAGTGAGTGGTCAAGGACTTCATCAACGCGTATCGGCCTCTCCAGCTGAACCAGAGGGCCAATATCAACGCTGCAACACATGATCTGTACCCTGCCATCTCCGATCATCCAGAAAACAACCAATCCTCTAAACCTCGTTCCTTCTCTTAAATTCGCACGAAGAGATTTAAGATAATTCTGATCATGCTAATAATTATTTTTTGTCATCGTTCTTTTAACCTTGTCAATTAAGAGATAGGGTGAAATAAGTAAATGAGCATCTATGTATGAGGAAAATCAAAAAGCAGAAAACTCGTACCCATACTTTTTAGCACAAAATAAAAAATTTATATTCATAATTATTTTAAAAAAAAACGGAGAAGGACAAAAACTTACTTGCACAAAGATCAAGACAATAACCGAAAATGTTCTCATACAAAGATCTATATATACAATAATAAGACACATTTTTTCCTCCTTCTATAGTATACATAAGACTCTAATCCAAAGATTAGAGATTTAAGATTCGAAATCCAAAGATTAGAGGTTTAAAAATAGGCTGATGACGATATTGAGATAACCTTCAGAACATTCATAATAATTGAGCGGGACGCTCAATCTTAAACCGGGGAGGTGTTACATCCTAGCGAATGTGCCTTCCCTCGGTTATTCCCAATATCCTCATTTGCCCTTATAAGCTTATTATTAAATGTATAAATCTAAGAATAAGACGAATAACAGCGTAAAAGGAACGTGCGTACGTTTCGCACGCATATTCAAATAACAGCGATATATACACGATCGCCGCACCGCCAAAGTCATCGACTTTTCCTATCCCATTGGCTGTCAACAAGAACACGTTCTCAGGCGCATATTCCAAGAAGAGCTGTCGAACGAAAAACTAATCATCAGCTCGATCAACAGACTCCAACAATCCTACGCCGGCCCAACCGCATGAGAACCAAGAAAGCCTCGACCCTAGATTATTTAAACATAACATAAACTAGACGGCTCCGACGAACTTATAGCTCCGACTAAATAATAAGACATCCGGTCTCGTAGCGTAGTCCGATATATAAACCTCTCGATATGAGAAGTCACCATAGCTATAAATTCACATAACACAAACCATGCGAATGCTTAGGTCTCCGATATCGAACTCTATATCCCATGCGCTTTTTCTTCGAAACACGAGACAAAGGTCTCCTTCTCTTCATACGCATATTAGTCAGAACCGATGTCCTGAAATAAGGCCACGCACGTGCCTAACGAATCTGTAAAGTATTCCCACACCATACCGCGACCAATCACGCTAATCAACCGATATCTTCACGACGAATGTTCCAATCCCTAAAGAACTAGATGACCAAGACCACACTCTCGCTAAGGTTCCTTCTCCCACTACTGAACCTCTTCTAATTTTCATATCAAGAAAGACTTCCTTCCTAAAGGCAGTCTTCCGTCAACTACCATCGACTCAAGTTCTTCTATCAAGTCTCAATCGCAGTCTTACAACAGTTTCCATCGCGTTCAGATCTCAGTCTCGCGAAATCTTCCATCAAAGTAACTTCACTTCTTAATCTTGTTCTGACAGAATTCGAAGTGTAGAACCGGTATCATAGAGTTTCTAATATTATACATCTTCGGGTTTTGACCGGTGTCGTATAAAAGTTTAATCAACTCTCGCGGCCTCGAGTATATAAAATAGGTCAAGTGCTGTTCACTACGCATATATAGATAAACACTCTCAGTGCCCCAAAAGTCTGGTGCTGGTGACCGCTTCCCGAACGCTAAGCGTGGCGTCCGTCAACGAGACCCTTATCTGCGAGCGACAACCGATACTCTTGCGAGCGAGCGTACCTACACACTGATCCACTCACGAACACAGCGACCAATGTAAGCGACAAATCTCATTTTTATGTTAATCCGATTGTTCCCCCGGCTTCACCGTTATTTCCATTGTCAATTTTTCTGTTAAACAATTTTATTCGACCGATCACTTATTTGTAATAAACCTTTAGTTAAGTTTGTACAAATTCGTCAGATTATTTCTAAATGCCAATCACTGCATGACTTCCTAATTTCTAACTCATTCCAAGCACTACCCCTTTTTACCCTCATCCCGTGCTATTGCGCTTGTCGTAGGCAAAAAAGGAGGGAATCTAAAAATATATGCCCACGTCCCTTCAGGACGTGACAACGGTCCTGGACTGTACCATACTTCACGAAGTTATCGATTATCCTACAAAAAATAACGTAAAATTACTTTAATGCAGTTTAATTGAATTGAAACACAAGATGTGTGACAGATGAATATGAATAAATATTAAATTCTTACCTTTTTAGAGTGTTTTCGCTGGCAACTCTATGAGTTCCAAACTTAGTACGAAACCCTCTATACGCATTACTATAAATTTTTCCCCTCGAGAAGAAGCACTCAATAAGATATACTTTTTCTTCCGTGGAGAGCTCACTCATTTTGACGCGCGCGTACTTGCTTCAACCACGGCTGGAATAAAGCTGCGGGGCCTCAGGTATGCGCCTTAGAAAAAGGGACCCCTATTGAATTCATGGAGGGAAGAGACACTTATTTAGTTTTAGCAACTTCCTATTGGACACCCTGTACCAGCTGTTAACCGCTCAAGCTGCGGGCCAATGACGCACCATGCCCGTCTCCGAAATCGTTGAATTGATTGAAGATCGAATCGACAAATGCCATTATGGGGTCGGTCAAACGACGCTGACAGTTGCGCGGAAACGTTAAGGGTAATGTTGATTTCATCTTCACCAGGTAAACAATGCGCCGTACCCGCAGCTCGTAGCAGTGCCTGATTTGCCTACTAGCTCTAACCGGAAATAAGGTTAAATCGAGAACCATTTTCAATAGATCATTTCAGGACCGTCCGATCAATGCTCCTAAAAGTATTCAAAGCATCGATTTCATCTTTGCTCGGTTTGTACCATATGTTAGTCTCCCGAGCTGCGGGCTAATGATGCACCATTCCCGTCGCCGGAATCATTGACTTGATTGAAGATAAAATCGACAAATGCCATTACGGGAACGCTCTTTAACACTGGGGACTATCTACGGGGACACTTGCTTTAATCACAAGTGAAATGATATAAATTTTAAAAAATTGTATAAAGTAGCACAAATGTTGACCGTTTAGATTACGCTGGTGTTCTAATATTCTTAAGGGGTAACACCACTCTAGCGGCAGAAAATAAGGCCTAACTTTGTTAATTTATTTTGGGAATTGGATAAAAGGATATAATTTCTTTTGAGAGGGTTCATTCAACACATATTAACGGATAAAGAAATTTATTATAATTTTCGTACAAAATGACGGCGACAGAGCAGATCTTGAAAAACGTTTTTTTCAAACTGGGAATCAACTCGCATGGATCGATTTGAAATTTGGATTTGAAATTTGGCTTCACAATTACATTCTCTATGGGATGACGTAGGGATTTTTTAATGAAAATTTGAAAAAATGGCGCTTTGTGAAAGAAATAAATCGATTTTTTGCTCGAGAATAAGCAATACATTGTTTATAAAAAAAGATCGATTGGAAATTTGGATTTGAAATTTGGCTTCATAATTACATTCTCTATGGGACGACGTAGGGATTTTTTAATCAAAATTAAAAAAAACGGCGCTTTGTGAAATAAATAAATCGATTTTTTGCCCGAGAATAAGCAATACATTGTTTATAAAAAAAAAGTTTACATTTAATTTAAAAAAAAACGGCTACCCGCGCCTATACCGAATGTAATTGTAAAGCTATTATGAAAATTTGAAATCGATTCATGCAACGGTGTTCAAGTATGCCGGCCTCCCAGTTTGAAAAACGAGTTTTTCAAGATGGGCTCTGTCGCCGCCATGTTGTATGAAAATTATAATTTTTGCAACTTTAATGTTTTAAACAAACCCTCTCAAAAGTAATCCTATTCCTTTTTTCATACTCCCAAAATAAATTGTCAAAGTTGGGCCTCATTTTCTGCCACTAGATTGGTGTTACTCCTTAAGAGAAACCGCAAACAGAGTCGCATCGGTTTGGGATTTCCGGAATCAACCCGCTTCTGGACGTAAAAAATCGTATCTCAGGCCGTGCAGAAGATCTTCTCATCTAGTTTCAATCCTCAAAAAACGTCGTATCGATTTTTGTTTGCCGGAACCGACTGATTTCGTCTCCCCTAATGAGAAAATGCAAAGCTTCTCCCCATGTGTCCTAGCCCAGCTCGAACACACTTTGTGATTATCTTCGTACAAATAAATTTATTTTTGAAGATCAATTCGACTATGATACTAAACGGAGTGGTCGGATGAGAAATGGAATCCCGAAAACATCTAATTATCGAAAATGTAGCGTCAAGTTAATGAGAGTTTGGTAATAAAAATTCATGTATTGACTTTTGTTTCAATACGCAAGAAAAATCGCTCGGTATATCGAAATTTGATAATCATTGACACTTTATTCGTTTTGTTATTTTTATATTTTTTTAAGGAAGCAAAAAGAACAGGCGTTCTCAATGGATAATGGCGGTAAAGTTCGGAGATGTCATTAATTGCGTCGCGCTCCACGCTTTGGTACGCAACACGCCGAGCGATAGCAGACGATAGGTAAAACGTCAAATCGTGTTTCACGAGTCTCGAACCGAATAGGTTGACAGACAACGTAGCGAATTATTCGCTAAACGTCAGATCATGCACGCTGGTATCTGTCAAACGCTGCTGTTTTGCAGAAACTTCCTGACGTCGGCTACGGTTACGTGGCCCTTTGTGTACTCTTCTGCCCTTACCGATCGTCCAACATGGCGGATTCGAGCGTTCTTTTCGAAGATCGAACGCCTATTTTCTAATGCTTTCCATTTGATGACGAGGGCGAAAAAAAGAGAACGGCTGAGTAGAAATCTTCGGAGTAAGCTGCCGAACCCGGCATTTCCTGCTGTTACACCTATTCGGGATCACCCTGTATACTGTAACAATATGTACGATCTACGTTCGGTATATGTCCAGTTGACGTACATCTATATGTTCCATTCACATACAGAACATACGTGAAAGTATGTGCGTCGTACACTGTAATCCCCGAAAAATTCCAAGAAAAATCCGAGAAAAAATTGCGGTGCGCTTCTGGGTCGAGATTCGCACCCAGGACCTTCCGATTGCCGGTCGACTGCTCTGACCACTGAGCTACACCAGCCCACTCACCCATATACCTATTCTCGGATAGTCTCGATAATAGTAACGCAACGCTACGCCCCCCCTCCCCTCCACGCCCGAGTCGATATGTATTGTATATCGACATATATGAGATACATATTGGTTCGAATTGCGCTCGTGGAGAGTTCCGTGGCTGAGGGTTGGGCCGTCGTTCGCTAGGCCGATTCCGCTTGAATGATGGTGGAGACGAGTTGCTTTATTTTCGGTTAATTTCGCTGGGCTGGGCTTCGTTGACGTCCGTTGCCATGGACTAGGCAGAGGCGGGGTACAGGAGTTCCCCGTCTTGGTGGCGGGAGAGGCTCTCACTCGCTGCCCGACTGGTCACTGGTCTGGCAGGCCGTGGCCGTTAGCGAGCGGCTAACGACTCGCTCGGCGGGTTCCCATTCGCTGCTCGACTGGTCGCTGGTGGGGCAGGCTCTACTAATTTTACCCGATGGGCTGGTCTGAGTACCCTGGGTGGTCGAGGCTACGCTGGTGCCGAGTGGTGGCGAGGAAGGCAACGGTGAGTGCGGCGTGGGTACGATGGTCCAGCATGGAGATGTCCAGCGTCTCCGTCGAAGCGCCAGAGGTCTCAACAGGCAGGCCGGCGGCCGCGTCAGCGGAGCTTGTGGCCCCAGCAGGGGGGTGAGTTTCCACAGCAGCGTAGGTTGTCCGAAGTGGGTAGGCAAGCGAGCGCTCCCCGAGACAGCTTTAGCGCTGCTAGGTAAAAGTGAGCGTCTGCTCTCGAGCATGGACCTGCTTGTATGGCAGTGAGCTAGTGCGGATATGATCCGGAGAGTTCAGCGGACGAGTGAGTCGCTTCGCGGCTATAAATAGATCCTCGCGTATCGGGCCGTTTGTGAGAACCTTGGGCGCGTCGGCCGGGTCGCCTGACTCAGCGCTTACTGCCGCGTCGCGCGGGTAGCAGCCGCGTAGGCGCAGGTCGAATCCCATTCATTCCGCCTGTCTCATCTTGAGCTCAAGATGATGGTTCCGTTTGACTTGCTACCCCGATCTTTGCAATAGGTCTCGTGAGTGTGGTCGTGGCGGTGCGGAGCTGGACGACCCGGGTGAAATCGTCAGGACCAGGTAACACATTGATGATGCGTGCTAGGGGCCATTTAGCAGGTGAAGTTGCTTCGTTCCGGATTAGGCATAGCCGCTCGTTGTAGTATTCGTCTACCGATTCTCGTCACTTAGTCCGTGGACTCAAGTTGTGGATGTATTCCGTGGATCAGCGGGCTCAGAAATGGTCTCTCATCCCATTTAGATGCTGCCAGCGGGTCAAATGACGTAAGTGATGTCCCAGCAGCATCGGTTCGGGGATGGCGGTAAGTACTGTTCCCATGAGAAAGTGTCCCGGAGTTAGCGCAGTGACGTCCCCCGGGTCGTCGCTTCGAGCGCAGAGCGGCCTTGAGTTAAGGCATGCTTCGATTTGAACCATGAGGGTGGCCATTTCCTCGTAGGTAAAGGTAGCTTCTCCGATGACTAGTTTGAGGTGATGTTTCGTGGACTTGACTGCGGCCTCCCACAGACCGCCGAAGTGCGGTGCGCCTGGAGGATTTAATCGCCCGGAGATGCCTTGGTCGGCAGTTGTCCCTCTAATTTTTTCAAATTCTTTAGAGCTAGCCGGGAAGAGGCGCCGTAGCTCGTTGTCAGCCCCTACGAAGGTGGTTCCTTGGTCGCTATAGAGGGCGGAACATACCCCGCGTCGCGCTATGAACCGTTGGAGTGCAGCGATGAACCTTCTGGCCGAGTAATCGGACGCCACATCGAGGTGGACGGCCTTGGTTCCCAGGCACACAAAAATGACCAAGAACGCTTTTGTGGTCTTATGTCCTCTTCCGGGCGTAGTCCTTAGGAGGATGGGGCCGGCATAGTCGACCCCGGTGTGGTCGAAGGGCCGACTTGGCGTGATACGGACGGCGGGAAGATTTGCCATCTGCTGCGTTGTGGTTCCCGCCCGCCATCGGCGGCACGTTACGCAGCCCGCAATTATGGTTTTAACCAGGCGGCGTCCCTTTGGAATCCAGCACCGTTGTCGGCGACGATAGAGGGTTAGCTATGTTCCCCCGTGCAGAGTGAGCGAGTGAACCTGTCCGACCATTAGTTCGGATAGGTGAGATTCCGCTGGGAGCAGAAACGAGTGTTTCTCACTCCAGGGTAGCTGGGAGTTCTTTAGTCTGCCTCCCACTCTCAATATCCGGTGCTCATCCAGAAACGAAGCTCGTGCTCCTAGAGGTCCTTTTCCGTGCAGAGCGATCTTCTGCTGTAGGCGCCGTATGACCTCATGGTAGTTCTGAACCACCCGTATCCACGTAAGGTCCGCTTTTTTTTAGCTCGCCGGCCTCTAAGTTTGCGTGCGTGGTTGCTTTTGTCTCGGTCAACTCCGCTGCCGTCGGAACGGTGGTGCTGATTCCATTTTCCAGAGCGTTATGGAGACAAGGCAGTCCTTGCCACCAGAGCGGATGTGTCAGGAGCTCTTGCAGAGACAATCCCGTGGAGGCACAATCTGCAGGATTTTGTTGTCCTGGTGTGTGTTGCCAGTGTCTATCTGGTACCACCGGTCGGATTGACGCGACTTGGTTGGCGACTAATGTTTTCCAGTTGGAGGGATGCTGTAGGATACATCCGAGCGTCACCGTCGAGTCTGCCCAGAGCCTTACGCTCGTTGGCTGCTGGGGTATGAGGCGTCGGCTGTTGTTCAGCAGGCCGCTAAGTAGATGCGCCGCGCATAGCTCCAGCCGAGGAAGCGTGGCAGGCTTTAGTGGAGCTACCTTGGTGCATGTGACGATGAGCGTCACCCGGCAGCCTTGACCAGCAATCTTGGTTCGGGCATAGAGTACGGCACCGAATGCTCATTCCGAGGCGTCTGCAAACCCGTGAAGTTCGAAGGGGTCGGATGTTCTGATCCAGCGCGGAATTCGGACGTCACGCAACTGTTTCCACTGGTCGCGAAATGCCTTCCAGCCTTTAGCTAGCTCGGGAGGCAGTGGATCGTCCTAGTCAAGCCCTGTCAACCAGTAATTTTGAATGTTAATTTTTGCCTTTACGATGATGGGAGCCAGCCATCCCAGCGGGTCGAAGAGTTGGGCCGCTTCGCCTAACACGCTTCGCTTGGTTACGGTATCTTTGGTTGATACGTCCACGCGGTAGTGAAAGACATCGTTTGAGTGGTCCCACAGGAGACCCAGCGTCTGCTGACTTTCTGTGTCAGCTGTCCAGGAGCGTGCAGCGTCCTGGATAGTTTGCTCCTTGGGGAGCGTTTGCAAGAGCTTTGCGGAGTTGGAGGCCCACTTTATTAACGGGAATCCGCCCGCCATGCAGAGCTGTTAAAGTTCCTTCTGTGTCGCTGTCAGCTCGTCCAGTGTTTGGGCGCCAGTAAGGATGTCGTCCACGTAAGTGTCTTCCCGGAGAGCTTTTGCCCCGCGCGGGAATTGGTCCCCATCGTCTGAGGCTAGCTGGCGGAGCCTCCGTATAGCCAGGAAGGGGGCGCAGGACAAACCGTAAACAACACAAACAGTTTTAAGGCGATACTGGTACACCTCCGCTTCGTGTTGCCTCCAGAGGATTTGCTGGAGGTCTTGATCGTCTGGGTGGACTTGTATCTGCCTGTACATCTTCTCGATGTCCGCTGCTATGGCACCGCAGTTCGTTCGCCATTTGAGTAAGATGTCGGGCAGGGCTGGCAGCTGGTTAGGCCTCATCAGAAGTAACTCGTTCAGGGAATGTTCCCCAGAGGCGTGCCAAGAACTCTTAAACACGACTCTGAGTGGAGTCAATGTATTGGAGTTTCGTAGTACTCCGTGATGCGGGAGGTAGTACACTCGCTGCGGTACGGGTCCGCTCGTGATTTCCTCCGTGTGATCAAGTTGCTTGTAAGTTCGGAGAAACTCGTTGTATAACTCTTGAAGCGCGTGGTTCTTGCTGAACCTTCCCTCGACATGAGTTAGGGCCCGAGAGGCTCCGTTGAATTTGTTGGAGAGATCAAGTAGCTCTTCCCTTAGTGGGAGTCAGACTGAGTAGCGCCCGTTCTGTCTTGTGTAGCTAGAGGAGCAGAGCGCCTCACATTGTTGTCCTCCATGGAGGGAGGAATCGGAGGACTTGGCCCCTCCTCTTGTTCCGAAAATTGCTTGACGGTGATAGCCAGCTCGTCCACCACCACGCACTGTTGAACCGTTCGAAGCTCGTTGGGTGACTCGTGACCCGTTAATCCTACCAGTATCCAACCAACCATGTCCGTTGTGCGATTGGTTGGTGGGGTCGTCCTTTCCATAGGCCCGCCTGCACGATAGCGGTGTATGTGTCGGTGCCTAGGAGGATGTCGATTTGGTCGCCATTGTGGAATGTAGGATCCGCAAGTTGCAATCCGTTGATATGCTTCCACTTTGGTTTCTTGCGGGCCAGGAGCGGTGCGTAAATCGTTAGCTTAGGGAGGATCAAGGCTGTGGCCCTAAGATTAGCTGCTGTTTGCTCGCCTTTCAGGCTCACTACGACCCTTCCCTTTGCTTTCGTAGTCCAGACTTCTACTCCGCAAACGTTCAGAGAGGTCCTAGACCGTTGGCGTTTCATCCGTTGTGCTAGTCTCTCAGCGATTAAGCTGACTTCCGACCCTTGGTCAATGAGTGCGCGGGCCAGATGTGTGTTGCCATGCTCAACGTAGAGTAGCACCCTAGCTGTTGCCAACAGAACGGAGATTACCTACCCTTTCGCGAGGTGGTTGCTAACGCTCGTTAGCCCGGTGGCAGAATGCAAGGTCGAGTGGTATTTTGATGCAGTCAAGGTGTGCACGGCACATGTCGTGCACTCCTTGACTGACTTGCATTCGGCCAGCTGATGTCTACCCAGACAGTTCGTGCAGCGTTTCAATGGTTCAACTGTGTGCCAGCGCTGCTCCGGGGTTTGTCCCTTGTATTTGTCGCAAAACACGAGGAAGTGCTGCTGGTTGCACAGGCCGCAGCTGCCATGCGAGGTTTCCCCTTTTTGCGCGACAAACGAGTTTGGGCTGGGGTGATCATCCGCCTTCCTTGGAAGTAGGTGAGATTGTAAGGCTTCAAAAATTTGCTTCCGATGTTCAAGGAAACTCCTCAGCGCCGCACAGTTAAGCGGCTCGGCTGAGGTGCTGACCGCTCCTTCCCATTCGCGTCTCGTTTGTTGGTCGAAGAGCTGCACTGCGAGAAAGACGAATAAGTCTTCTGGCGTTCCCACCGGGCGTCGTATGCTGGCTAACCCGTCGATGGTGGAAATTATGACATTGAAGATACGGTGGATTTCGCCGACCGTCTCTCCTCTCATTTTTTTCAGGGCGGTGAAGCTTCCTGGCATCGAACTGATGAGCAGTTTCTTGTTGTCGTAAACGCTGTTTAGAGCAGCCCAAGCGCGCGCGTAATTGTCTTCTGTTGTCGCAAAAATGCTGATCACCTTTCCGGCGTCGTCGCGCAAACTGGTTTTCAGATAGGGTAGCTTCTCTACGTCAGTGAGGCGTCGATCGCGGCCAATAACGGATTGGAACAAATCCTTAAACGCTGGCCAGTCAGTGTACTTTCCCGAAAAGGAAGGTATCGTGATGCGCGGTAATGCCATATTTTCTCCTGTCATTGTCTCATGCCTCGTGCTAGGCTGTTCGGCCAGGCGAGCCAACTCGGAGAGCCAGTTGAGGAGCGAGCCTTTTTGAAGGAAATACGTTCCGTCCGTCATGCTGAGGTGGTCCTTCCGAAAGTATTCGTGCTGCTTTACCTGAGCGGTGTAATTTCTGCTCAGCAAGTTGTGTTGCTCCTCGAACTTGTCCCAGTATGTTTCCAAGGTGTTTATCCGCATTTTCACGGCTCCTTCCGTGATGTTGGCTTGCCCTAGTTTTTTTTAGGTTGCGCGTCGAACAAGTAACTCATGATGCAGCTGGTGATAGTCCGAAGTTCTAGTTGCCTTCGGATGCGGCTCCAAAGACCAATGTTTCGAATTGCGCTTGTGGAGAGTTTCGTGACTGAGGGTTGGGCCGTCGTTCGCTAGGCCGATTCCGCTTAAATGATGGTGGAGACGAGTTTCGTTATTTTTGTTTAATTTTCTATTTTTCTTACATTTAATTGACTATGTTATAATATGCAGTTTAGGATGATTTTAGGACGCCAGACTAGGCTGGGCTTCGTTGACGTCCGTTGCCATGGGCTACGCAGAGGCGGGGTATAGGAGTTCCCTGTGTTGGTGGTGGGAGAGGCTCTCTCCGGCGTTGTCCGCGGCGTTGGCACCTCGGGTGGAACTGTTGGCTGCAGGACAGCCTGGCTGGCTGTGGTCGTTATCGAGCGGCTAACGACTTGTTCGACAGGTTCCCATTCGCTGCTCGACCGCTCGCTAGTTTGGCAGGCTCTGCTGATTCCACCCGATGGGCTGGTCTGAGTGCCTTGGGTGGTCGAGGCTACGCTGGTGCCGAGTGGTGGCGTGGAAGGCAACGCGGTGAGTACCGCGTGGGTACGATAGTCCAGCGTGGAGGTGTCCAGCGTCTCAGTCGAGGCACCAGATGTCCCAGCAGGCAGGCCGGCGGCCGCGTCAGCGGAGCTTGTGGCCACAGCAGGGGTGGTGGGTTTCCACGACAGCGTAGTTTGTCTGGAGTTGGTAGGCAAGCGAATGCTCCACGAGTTAGCTTTACGGCCGCTAGGCAAAAGTGAACGTCTGCTCTCGAGCATGGACCTGCTTGTAAGCCCGTGATCTAGTGCGTATCTGGTCCAAAGAGTTCAGCTAACGAGTGAGCCGCGTCGCCGCTATAAATAGATCCTCGCGTATCGGGCCGCTTGTGAAAAACTTCGGCGCGTCGGCCGGGTCGCCTGACTCGGGCGCTTGCTGCCGCGTCGCGCGGGTAGCAGCCGCGTAGGCGCTGGTCAAATCCCATTCAGATATACAATCTTTATATGTACGTCACAATATATACAGAGTGACAACTTGGGGATGGCCACCTATTTTTAAATCCATCTGGGCTGCCATTTTGAATCAGTTGAGGTGCGCTTTTAGAATAGTTTTTCGGGAACTTTTCGAAAAAAAAATATAGGGCTCATATGAAAAAAAAAATTTCATGGAAAACAAGAAATAAACTGGAAAAAAAAATAAAAATGGCATTCCGCGCCGACCGAAGCGAAGTTGATTCGATTTTGAACACGGAAGATCCGAATAGTGGTCGTTCGAAAAATGTTATCACTGAGAAAAACAATATCAAAATTTCGAAATCGAACGAAAGTTCTAACGTTGAGTTTGGCTTCCGTAGTATCTCGGGAACGGCGGAACCTGCGAACGGATTCAGCGGAGTGAGTAGGCACTGGAGCTTCCGCTGCTGGGTTCGCGTCAGGGCTGTCATGGGGCCGCAAACGTCACCGAGAAACGTCAAGCCGTAGCTGACGTTTCGAGAAGCCAAAATGTGCTCACAAAGAATCACCGTAACAAGCAATTTTTCGATTTTTATTCATTTTTTCAACTTCAAAATTGTTTTTTTTTGCAATAATGCGTAATTTATTTATTCAAAGACATCAATTACCAAGAAAACATTATACAAACAATTTTCGAAAAAAAATTCCGAATTTTTAGGGTAGTTTTGAAAACAACTGCTTTTTGTGTTTATTAAGGAAGTGTATTTCAACGATTGGAGCTGCAAAAAAATTAAAAGTTCGAGATTCGTGTGAAGAGAATCAGTCGACCGTAGTAAGAGGGGTATATCAACTTTTTGAAATTATTTTTTAAATTGACATTGAAAACACAGGTGATTGACTGGTAAAAAAAATCGACCAAATTTTGTTTGACAAGAGGAGATTATCGTTAAAACGTGAAATTTTTTTTTTGAAAAATTTGTTTATTTTTTTCTTGAAAAAAAATGTTATAAAATAAAATTGCGATTTTTTTATATTTTTTAAATTTTTTCTTGGTAATTGATGTCTTTGAATAGAAAAATTACGCATTATTGCTAAAAACCCATTTTGAAGTTGAACAAATGAATAAAAATCGAAAGACTGCTTGTTGCAGTGATTTTTGACAGAAACGATCAATTTAATCATCGGGGCATTAAGAAAAAGAAAAACGCAGTGCGTTGCAACTCGCAGGGTTTTGTGGAGACACTTCGAGGTTAAAAAATTACCGACGATATCCTTCGTTCATGCGTTATATCCAAACTTATACCAAATATTCTTAAATTCGCAAATTTTCGACGTTTTTTCAGTCAACATCATCACTCCGAAAAAAAAATTTATGCACAGTCACTAATTGCATATCATAGAGAATATTTTGCAGTTCCCAGAACCCTACTTTTAATTTCTGTACGATCATTAGTTCCCGAGTAATTGATTGTCAAAGTTAAAATAGACTTTTTTGCTTTGATCGACGATCACTCCGCGCTAAATCATCGTACGGAGCTCGTTAAAAGGTCAAATTGAAACTGATTATATTGTCTAAAAGAGTTTTATGGCCGCATGATAAAACATTTTTTTTTAAGTCCACAGACCGATTTAAAGACGCGCAAAAATTTGTAAAAAAAAGTTCATTGGTTTTCGGATGAATACCTTAAAACCGTCCACGCTAAAAAAATGTACCGTCCAGATCTGAAAACTAAACACTTGAAGCTACAATTTCTTTTTTGTTCATTTTCTGTACAGCCATTTTTCTCCGAGTTAACCCTTGTTGAAAATCGGCCCAAAATTTGGAATTTTTTTAATATACCTTAATTTGTGTGAGTAGTGCATCTATTATACCTAGTTTAGGAATTCTCGGTTTTCCAACAACCTTAATACGCAACTTTAGTCCTATATGACAATCTTCCAACACCCGAGCAGCAAAACCATGATCACCGCACTTTCGCTCGGCCATCTCCTCAAGAGCACGGCCTTCACTACTATGGAGTGCTCGAATTTGCAACTTTATTACGAAAAAACTGACTGCTCAATATAGCCAAAATTTTCAAAGCAGTGCATAACGTATTCGTCAACACCGAATACAAATTTCTGGCCCGAAAGACGGATTCTTCTTAACCCTCCACGGTCGCTCTAAGTCGCTGAAGACCACAGCGAACATTCACATCGACGTTTTCCCTCAAACAGCTCTATTTACTGCGTAAAAATACTAGGTTTTGGGCTTTAACAAACATTGATTAACATTGTACAAGCATTGAGGAGTAGTCAGGAATTTTTTTACATTTTTTTAAGCATTTCAACCCGTTGAAAATTGTACTCGTACGACATACGACCCAGCGAAACCGCGGAAGCATCAGAATTACAATGCGACCACGGAGGGTTAATGATCTTACCTCTTTAATGGAGATGTTCAAATATTTTTGGCCTCTTATTGTATTTTTCTATGAAAGATGCTTTCATATAAATACGTGAAGAAGCATTTCGATACGAAAATATTAGTGGTCCGAGTAGCCTTAAACATGAAACATGAAAAAAATATTAAATAGCAGCCTACAGGAATGGTTTTGATCAACGAATACATTTTAAAGACAGGAAACATGACCGTGATAAAAAATGTAAGTAAGGGGGTGGTTTAGCTCCTTAATCCTGCTGTCTGGAAGAAAGGTAAAATACGTAAACTTGTTTTGTGTCTTCTTTCCAGTGATACCTTGTGATAATGGTCGATTTCTATATCAGAATCGATAGAATATGTGAAAACCATTTGGAGCATCGGTGTGATCTTTATTCTCTTGATATCGAAAAATAATGACTAAGACTCTTTTTCAGTAATGCATCTCAAAATTCTCGAAGCTTATTACCGCAAAATCAAAATGAATCCATCAATTCGATAAAGAGTATAGTCGAAAGGGAGTTGAACTCAGACCGTAACATCAAGCAATACGTTCTTTTCGTTCTTGTCGCGTAAAGAATGATTATATGATTAAACTTGTAGCATCGAGTAGCGGACAAATGGTCTATTAAATATTGTGGAAGTATGACAAAAGCGGGGGCAAATTAAAAGCCGATCATATCAAGAATGTCCGATTGAGGCCCACAGAACCATTGCGAGCACTGCTTCTACTTTTGTGTATGAACCCTTTGACTGTCAGTGATACACATATAGCAAAAAAAAAGTGCCATTTTTGTGTCATGACACACATGTGGGCATTTAAAATAAAACATACTTCTACTACAGCTATTTGACTATAATTTAGTAAATCATAGGTTTTGAGGTTGCTGAATCCGAATTTGAAAACAAATTTCCAAAATTCTAAATGGCGGATCCAATATGGCAGACACAAATTCGAGAAGTAGTTAGATTTCGATAAAAATTAGTAACTTCAGGATCTTTATGGTCGGGAATTTCGAATTAGAGCCCTAACTTCAAGTGTCTAATGCTTGGATACAATACGATGAATTAAAACTTAGCAAATCATGTATGACAATCTATCCATAGTAACATAAGTAAAAAAATACTCGTTTGGTTTTATATCCCGCTGTCTGCCGAACCCAGAGTCATGGACCGAGGACGTGACGGTCATTGGCTACGATTTTGTATTTTTTAATAATTTTTGTATTTTTTTTTTGGTGCTTTTTGTATATTCAATTTTTCTGTGATTTTCATATTTTTCAAATTTTTTTGTTACCATTCATATTTTCATTTTTTTCTTCGTATTTCTCATATTCAATTTCTTTTTATATTTTGGCAACTTCAAAAATTTATGTTTCTTTCGAATTTTCTTCTTTTTCGATTTTGATTTCATTATTTTTCATTGTTGTCAATATCTATAGTTTAGTTTTCATTCTTTGTGGTTTTAGTAGTAGTAGTAGTTTATTCCATGGTATACCCTCATGGGCGTTTACACTGAGAGTCCCCCCCTACATGTGGTTCCCCTTTTACAATATTTGCTTAAATCTAACTTACATTCTACTTTTTCCTATCCTCTTCCTTATCATACCTCAAAACCAATCGGCATTTGTATTTATTAATTTCCTTTTTCCTTCATTTTTCCCTCTTTCTTCTACTTTTATTTATGCGCATCCTTCGTTATTTTTTCGAATTCTCTTATGTAGGAGCAGATTTCTTTGACCAGGTTATTTCTTGTTATCTCTTCTATTTTTTGTCTCAGATCGTCCCCCCCCCCCCCCCTTAAATCCCGTCACTTGCTCTAGGCCTTTCACAGTTTTAGTTTTTAGTTTTGCCTTTATTTTTCCGCAGCTGCATATGTGCTCCAAACTCTCTTCCTCTTCCCCCCAAAATCGACATTTCGTATCTCCATACCCCTCGTTCCGTTTTTTTCCTATGTTCCCGCACCTTATTCTCGCCCAGACTTCTTTAGTTTCGCCTCGTATCTCCTTTGCTTTCCAGTATCCTTTCATTTCTGTGTTCTTTTTCCTACTTTTGTACTCAGGGCAGTAGCTTGATTTATCAATGTTACACCAGTCGTCTTGCATCTCCTGCTGTACTTTGATTTTTATCCCTCTATTATTTTTTCTATGCCTCTAACCTCCCCGTTCCGAATTAGCTGCCACACTCCTCCTCCTCCCACTCCTCCCATGGCTTTAACCATTTCCTCTCCCCATTCGGACGGATTTTTATTCATAATCCCTCTCACCTCTTCCTTCAGGCACACCTTCGGCCACCTTTCTTCCCCCATCTTCATCACTTCTGTTATGTATTTCGCCGCTCTCTTCCATGCTTCGCTTTCTAAGCCTCGGCACCCTGCTTCCATTCTCCATCTGTAGTTGGGCGTGTTTGGACTAATACCCATGGGCCATTTTTACGAACCTTCCCTGCCATCTATCCAAGATTTTTCTCTTCCTCCATCCCCATACTTCTGCCCCGTACATCATCCCGCTTTTCACCATTGCCCCCATCAACTGTAGCCTCCTTTCGAGACATCCTATTCTTGCCCGCTTAAAGATACCCCAGGTTGCATTCGTGACTTTCTTTATTTTCCCGGCCAATAATTTTAGGTGTTTCTCGAATATGTTGCCCGTGGAGAACCACACTCCCAGATACTTGTATTCCTTGACCATTTCTAATTTCTTCCCCCCTGTATTCCCATTTTTCCCCCTGCTTCTTTCTTCCTCCCTTCTGTAACGTCATTATTATTGTTTTAGTTATATTCACCGTAAGTTTGTTTTCCTCCACGTATTTCTCCAGAGCCAATAACATGCTCCTTAACCCTTCCTCCTCGTCCGGTACCAAGACAATATCGTCTGCGAATTTCAAGGCAAAGATCTTCTTTTCTCCAATCACTGTTCCTCCCTCGTTTCTTTTTTCCCATACTTCGTCCATGTCGTCAATGTAAAGACTGAAAAGTGTTGGGCTGAGCGGGCAACCTTGTCTCACCCCCTTCTCCGTCTCGAATCTATCCGAAATTTCCTCCCCTGCCACTACTTCGTTAACCGTTTTGTCATATATTTTTCTGATCATGTCCTTAAGCCTGCCTCGTATCCCAATCATTCCTATTTTTTTCATCAAAATATCCCCATCAATTGTGTCAAAAGCAGCCTTAAAATCTACAAATGCGGCAAACAGCTTCCCTTTTTTCATTTTCAGTCTATTGTTGATTATTGCGTTTAAGACGAAGATGTGGTCGCGTGTTCCCGCCCTAAATCCCGCTTGACTCTCTTTAAGCACTCCTCTCCGTTCCATCCAGTACTAAGTCTTCCCGTGATTACATCTGCTAGTAGCTTGTAACCCGTATTCAAGAGTGTGATTCCCCTGTAGTTACCCGTACACTCTACGTCCCCCGCTTTGTGTATGGGAACTATTTTACCGATCTCCCAACCCCAGTCAATCTCCCCTTCTTTCCACAATTCGTTTAAAATGTCTCTCAATTCTCTCAACCCTGCTTCCGGTAAATTTTTAAGGAACTCAACCTTCAGCCCATCCTCTCCTGCTGCCTTTCCATTTTTCATTTTTTTCAATGTTTTTATCATCTCCTCCCATTCGATTTCTCTGTTGATCTTTTACAGCCACGTCTCATCCTCGCCCTCCCTTCCATTCTCCTCTATCGAACTGTCTACCTCTGCAGACCTCCCCCCCCGCCCATTAGATCCTGGAAGTGTGCCACCCAGTCTTTTTTGCTGATTCGATTTCCCACTCCTAATCTCCTTGATCTAAATGGTTTTATTGCTTCCCAGATCTCTCCTAAGTTCCTACATGCCCCGACTTTTTCCCATCTTTCCTCCCAAAACTCGTCTTGCTTCTGTTTTCTGATTTTCTTTAGTTCTTTCCTAGCTTCTATTAGTATTTTCTTATCCGTCGCGCTTCTGCTTTCTATGTATTTCTTAAGGCTTTTCCACACTGTTTTTCTTTGCTCTCATCCTCCTCATCTCACGCCCTGTACTCCTTGCCCCAACCTTTTAATCATGCCTATTTCAAACGCCGTATTCTTAATCAAGCCTTTTAATCTCTCCCATCTCTCTCTTCCTCCGGTCGCCTCGTGCCTACTTTCCCAACATTTATTGAAAGTAGCCGCATATTCCTCTGTTAACTGGCCTTTCCACCTTAGGGCAACCTCTGCCCTACTTACTCCCTCACCTGCCGCCGACGTTTCCTCCCTCCTACCTTCACTACCTTCCCCCGCTCTCAGACTGAGCGTTACGGGTAGATGGTCTGATTCGGTTCTAATTTCTATTGTTGTGCTCTAAAAAGACAGGAATTTTCATATTGCTAACGCATGAGGTTCAAAGACCCCATGCGACGATATCGAGCCCGATATTTCACAAGCCCGGTATTCCACTCGACTCAGCCGGAAAAACGCTGAATCGCAATCGAACGAATCGAACGTTCTCGAACGATTGGTTGCGAAAACCCGAGTTAACAATTAGCCGAAAGAATCAATCGAAAGGCAGTCTTCGGCCAGACGCCGAGGAGGTCGGTCTCAAGGCATAAAAAGAATTGTAATATTGTTGCCTAATGTTAAATAAAATATAAGTTGTTCAAGTTGCAATATCCCGAGTTGGAGATTTACTCGGAACGGGAAAAGTCCCCACATACCCTCGCCCTCGAGAGCATCCGACAACCCACGGTGTCAACTTACTCGAGAACGATTTCCGTGCTCTCCGCGTATCGTCAGAAGCCGGGGCATAACACTATTTCCAATTTCGTGAACAGGTATTCCTTCCCCTCCTCGATAATGGCATAATCGATTACTCTGCCTTCTCTTTCCCTATCGCCTACAAAGGTGAACTGCCCTTCCTAATCCCCTTCCATCCTCCCGTTTAATATCAGTAAACCCTCTTCGTCACAGAAGCCCATCAGCTTTCCACCCTCCGCATTTTTCTTTTTGTCCCTCGACCTTCTTCCTACTGCTTTTTGGCTTCTCAGTCTCCCTTCCTCTTCCCCTATTCTTGCGTTGAAGTCCCCTATCAAAATAACGCTCCTTTTTTCCTCCTCTGCCCGACTCATTAAGGTGCCCAATTCCCTCTTTAGTTGCAAGAAGCCACCGTTATTATACATCATAACAAGTGTTACTTCCTCCTTATCCCTGCCCGCTTTGACCCCCTTACTTGCAGCCCACCTTTCCATTCTTGCACTGCTATTGTTTTGCCGAGGCTTTTCCTTACCCCTACTAATTGTCCTCCAATCGCTCGCCCTTTCTTATTTTTACGCAACGCATGCTTCGCCGTCCACTTAAAGTCTCTATTTAGCCTGTATTTCACTTCGTTGCCTTCCCTCTCTTCCAGCCAAGTCTCTTACAGCGCGATTATATCAGAGTACCTCATCCATTCCCAAGTTTCCTGTATTTTTTCCCCCGCTATGTTCCCCGACACTATTCTTAACTCGTTGCTCTTACATTCTTTCTCCTCTCCCACGAAACCCCCGAGGTCTGTTGGAGGCGTCGCTTCTTCCGGTCTGCCACCTTCTCTCAGCTTCCCATCTTCCTTCCGCTTCATTCCATTTTTTCCATTCACCCCCGATTTAGATTTTCAGGTGCCCCGTGCGTACATCCTCCCCTCTTCTTCTTCTGCTCTCGGCCTGCGCTTCTAAGTATCCCTGCACCTCCCTTTCCCGCGCCGTCCAGTCGTCCAAGATGCTCACGTCCCCTCCTCATCTTTGGTAGTTCCGTTTCATTATCTCTGCTTTATTCTTCACGGAACCTAACTTGACCAGGAGACCTCCATCAATCCACCTCCAATTTCTGATGTCCGGTCTAATTTCTGTGTGCCTCTGTAGTGCCCCTCTCACTTCCTCCTCTGTGTTTCTGCTCTTTCTTCTCAATCCTCCTACTATTATGTTTGTCCTTCTCCTTCTTCTCTCTTCTTCTTCTCGCCTCCACTCTGCCCTTGGCAGCCTTCCTGGTTTTCTTCTATCCTTCTCTTGCTACCTTTGTTTGTCTTCCTCCTGAGAATGTATGACTCCGTTTCTCTCATGCCCGCTGTTATTATGATCATCTGTTTTTTCTAGTTCCTTTTCCTCTCCCTCCCTCCCTCTTACTATGTTGCACGCGTTCCTCTCATTGAGATTGCAAACCGACTTATCGTTCCCGTTTTCATCCTTTCTTCTTTCTCCTCCATTACAATCCTCCTTTTTGTTCGGTTCCCCCCTTTCAAATGCCTTCCGTGCCGTTAGCTTGTTTTGTAGTTGCTCGATTTTTCGTTCCAGAGCCATTATAGTGACATCTCTGCTTCTGCTTCAAGGATATTACACCTTAAGGAGAGACATCGAAATTCTCGGCACCCTATTCCACCACCCGCTCCCGTTACCACGGAAAGAGAGAGGGATCCTTAACGTAGTTGGAACGGTCCACAAATTCTTGTGGGGAAGCCCCGACAACGCGGACCTCCAGACCATAAACGCCAACATAGCTAACCTAATCAACGCCACCAATGAAATCAATGAGATCGTCAGAGAACAAACGTATATAATGGAGAAAACGATCGCTTCCATCTCCGAGAACGGTCACGAACTCGAGCAACGATTCGGAAGAATCGAGTACGCTGTCAACAACGTACGCGCGGCTGTCAACGATATCACTAAGGAGATGTACTTTAACGAAATAATACATCGCCTAGACATAAAAATCCGAGAACTAGACTACGTTCTCCGAACGGTGATGACAGCTCTCGAAATGGGAAAACACGGCATCGTTCAGCCTACTCTGCTAACTTCCGAGAATCTCGCGAGAGGAACGAAGAAATTTGTGGACGCCCGAGGACGACACCCTCTTCCAGGCCTGGAGAATGATTACCAAACGATGATCGATCTATCGGAGGTCTCCATCATGTCTCGCAATCAACAGCTGAATTATATCATCAAGATTCCATTCGTCGACGAGAAACCATGGAAAATAGTATTGAACACGCCGGTCCCTATGGCCGTCAACAAAACCTACGTAACTTTCAACCCCACGTTCGCCGAACGAATCTCACGAACAATTGGTACCAAGACGATGGTTCGACGGTTCGACGGAGAGACTATGAGGACGGCATCGAAAATCAACGTCGCCCCCTACGAGGGAATTAGCTAAGCTTCAAAGGGCTAACCAGAAGATGCTCTCATGCAGTTTGAAGTCGAGGAACGAGGACGTACCTCAATCTACTGGTGGGGGTGTCAACAACGACGAACGTGCATCGTTCGAGTCAGTTACTCGACTAACTTCCTTAGTTAGTCTGGCGATCCAACCCGCAGAGCCCAACTGTTCCCATAGGACAGTATCACTAATATGTTCGTATTGAAATGCTTCTTCACGCATTTATATGAAAGCATCTTTCATAGAAAATTAAAATAACAGACCAAAAATATTTTAACATCTCCATTAAGGAGGTAAGATCATTAACCGTCCGCGGTAGCATTGTAATTCTGATGCTTCCGCGGTTTCACTGGGTCGTATGTCGCACGAGTACAATTTTCAACGGGTTGAAATGCTTAAAAAAATGTAAAAAAAATCCTGACTACTCCTCAATGCTTGTACAATGCTAATCAATGTTTATGGAAGCCCAAAACCTAGTATTTTTACGCTGTAAATAGAGCTATCTGAGGGAAAACGTCCATGTGAATGTTCGCTGTGGTCTTCAGCGACTTAGAGCGACCGTGGAGGGTTAAGAAGAATCCATCTTTCGGGCCAGAAATTTGTTTTCGGTATTGAAGAATACGTTATGCACCGCTTTGAAAATTTTGGCTATATTGAGCAGTCAGTTTTTTCTTAATAAAGTTGCAAATTCGAGCCTTTAAGGTAGTGAAGGCCGTGCTCTTGAGGAGATGGCCGAGCGAAAGTGCGGTGATCATGATTTTGCTGCTCGCGTGTTGGAAGATTGTTATATAGGACTAAAGTTGCGTACTAAGGTTGTTGGAAAACCGAGATTTCCTAAACTAGACAGAATAGATGCACTACTCACACAAATTAAGAGATATTCAAAAAATTCCAAATTTTTGGCTGATTTTCAACAAGGGATAACTCGGAGAAAAATGGCCGTACAGAAAATGAACAAAAAAGAAATTCTAGCTTCAAGTGTCTAGTTTTCAGATCTGGATGGTACATTTTTTAGCGTGGACGGTTTTCAAGCATTCATCCGAAAATCAATGAACATTTTTTTTACAAACTTTTGCGCGTCTTTAAATCGGTCTGTGGACTTCAAAAAAAAATGTTTTATCATGCGACCATATAACTCTTTTAGACAATATAATCAGCTTCAATTTGACCTTTTAACTTTTGCCAATCAATTACTCGGGAACTAATGATCGTACAGAAAATGAAAGTAGGGTTCTGGGAACTGGAAAACATTCTCTATGATATGCAATTAGTGACTGTGTATAATTTTTTTTCGAATTGATGATGTTGACTAAAAAAACGTTGAAAATTTGCGAATTTAGGGATATTTGGAAAATTTGGTATAAGTTTGGATATAATGCATGAACGAAGGATATCGCCGGTAATGTTTTAACCTCTAAGTGTCCCCAAAAAACCCTCCAAGTTTCAAAGCGCTGGGATTTTTTTTTTCTTAATGCCCCGAAGATTAAATTGATCGTTTCTGTCAAAAATCACCGCAACAAGCAATCTTTCGATTTTTATTCATTTTTTCAACTTCAAAATGGGTTTTTAGCAATAATGCGTAATTTTTCTATTCAAAGACATCAATAACCAAGAAAAAATAATAAAAAATTCGCCATTTATTTTTTATTACATTTTTTTTCAAATAAAAAAATATACAAATTTTTCAAAAAAAAATTTCACGTTTTAACGATAATTTCCTCTTGTCAAACAAAATTTGGTCGATTTTTTTACCAGTCAATCACCTTTTCTTTCAATGTCAATTTAAAAAATAATTTTAAAAAGTTGATATACCCCCCTTACTACGGTCGACTGATTCTCTTCGCACGAATCTCGAACTTTTAATTTTTTCCAGCTCCAATCGTTGAAATACACTTTCTTAATAAACACTGTTTGAAAACACGTTTGAAAACAGTTGTTTTCAAAACTACCCTGAAAATTCGGATTTTTTTTTTTGAATTTTTTTTTCGAAAATTGTTTTTAAAATTTTTTCTTGGTAATTGATGTCTTTGAATAAATAATTTACGCATTATTGTTAAAAAAATTTGCAAGTTGAAAAAACAAATAAAAATCGAAAAATTGCTTGTTACGATGATTTTTTGTCAGCATATTTTGGCTTCTCGAAACGTCAGCTGCGGCTTGACATTTCTCGGTGACGTTTGCGGCCCCATGACAGCCCTGACGCGAACACAGCAGCGGAAGCTCCAGTGCCTACTCACTCCGCTGAATCCGTTCGCAGGTTCCGCCGTTCCCGAGATACTACGGAAGCCAAACTCAACATTAGAACTATCGTTCGATTTCGAAATTTTGATATTGTTTTTCTCAGTGTTAACATTTTTCGAACGACTTCTATACGGATCTTCTGTGATCAAAATCGAATCGACTTTACTTCGGACGGCGCGGAATGCCATTTTTATTCTTTTTCAAAATGTTTTTCTTGTTTTCCATGAAATTAAGTATTTTCACACGAGCCCTATATTTTTTTCGAAAAGTTCCCGAAAAACTATTCTAAAAGCGTACCTCAACTGATTCAACATGGCCGCCCACATGTATTTAAAAATAGGTGACCATCCCGAAATTGTCACTCTGCGTGTGTGTGTGTGTGTGTGTGTGTGTGTGTGTGTGTGTGTGTGTGCGCGCGCGTGCGTGTGTGCGTGCGTGCGTGCGTGCGTGCGTGCGTGCGTGTGTGTGTATATATATATATATATATATATATATAGATGACTATTATTAGTGATTTGTGTTATAGTCTGACGCGACAAATTAGGGGGGTCACGTCCATTTCCGAACGGTGTCGATCAGTGGGTCGGCTTTACGACCCTGAGGCGTCCTGGTTCGATCCCGGGTGGCTCCGAAATCGTCGATTCACGACGTGGCGGAAGATTATACCTTTTTGTTACTTTATTCCGGAAACCATCACGTCTTACCTGGGTGTTTACCTACCGGCTCATGAGCCGCGAATGAATGGACGAAATTAGCAACCTGTGAATAAAATGTTTGGGAGAGTTTTTAGGACGATTAGTATGAAGGACGGAACGACGTATCGGGCAACGATCGCTCGTGCGTCCATATCACCCCGAAGTCATGCATTAGCGATACCCGAGATGACCCGGATTCCGGTCCCGCGCTCCGCAAAACCTCGCGCGGGTTGGCCCAAGAAGACACACACGGGAGTGTTTCGGCGATAAAGTCGTATTTGTTCCCGGCTTTCCGCCTCGGGGGGAGCTCCGGTTCAGTCATAATTTTGTTAGGGGAGCTCGTACCTTATTCTCGGCTGTTCCGTCAAGTTCGGGTCAATTTTTATTACGTATCGCGTCAATTAGCGAATTGTTTTTTTTACCGATCATTAATTACCTCGATTGTTCATAAGACCCAGGGCATTAAATTAAAAGTATTTGCTGGGGTCCCGCGAAAATTGGCTTGGGAAAAAAAAGTACGAATTTCCGCGAGATTATGTAATTTGGAGGAATATTTTATTTCGAGTCGGAAAATGCAATACGACATAGTAGTTCGTGCGTATATCGTTCGACCAGTCTCTTCGCGCGCTCAGGGCCATCGACGGCTTGGTCTCGCGTTTTTTTACCTTTGAGCTTCTGTCTTTGTTTCCTTTGTTCTCACGCGTTGTTCACGAGTTGTCGAAATCCAGCTCACCCGAGAATTATACTCGCGTGAAACCCTTGTAGTCCAGTCGTGCTGTTTATTGGAATCGGAAAAAATTAGAAGGCTAGTTCTAATCTGATTTAATTTCTAGAGCTAAACTGATTTTTTTAAATTTCACCCCACTTTTGCACCCCCAAAATGAACTACCACGACTTCGGCGCTGTAGACAAAACTAAAGCCCGGATTTTTCTGAACATTTCGTCTCACGGCGCCGACCTTGTAGAAGTTGTATTTGGCATCGATCCACCCCCATCCCCTTTCTTCCCCTAAAAAAGAACCCTGTGCCCCGATTTTTAGGCAAACTTGGATTTAGCACCCGCGGCACCTACATAATTACCTGTCAAAAAACTGACCTTCTTCTATTTTTTTCCGATTACGGGGTTTTTCAGCAACAGCACGACTGTACGATTGGTAATATTCACTCGATTATTATCGACCTCGCTATAATTGTATTTCGAGCGAATGTATCGGGTGTCCGGAAAGTCAGTCGATATTATTTGGGCTTCCGGTCGACCACCATAATGCATTGTATTTCGAGCGAATATATCGGGTGTCCGGAAAGTCAATCGATATTAATTGGGCTTCTGGTCGACCACCATAATGCATTGTATTTCGAGCGAATATATCGGGTGTCCGGAAAGTTAGTCGACATTATTCGGACTTTCGGTCACCTAGGTCATTATTTGGCAAATCGAAGCAGATATATCGGGTGTCCGGAAAGTTAGTCGACATTATTCGGACTTTCGGTCACCTAGGTCATTATTTGGCAAATCGAAGCGGATATATCGGGTGTCCGAGCCGGCGACCATACATAATCGAGTTGCGTTGTCTGGGCCTATACACAGTTCATCTACACGATTACCTACACAATTGCCTACACTCTTCTGCGTTAATACACGATAACCTACACAATTGCCTACACTCTTTTGCGTTAATACACGTTTGCTTACACAATTGCCTACACTCTTCTGAGTTAGTACACGATTATCTACACCATTGCTTACACTCTTCTGAGTTAGTACACGATTACCTAAACAATTCCTTACACTCTTCTGAGTTCGTACATTACCTACACAATTGTCTACACTCGTCTGAGTTAATACACAATTACCTACACAATTGCCTACGCTCTTTTGGGTTAGTACACGATTGCTTACACGATTGCTTACAGTCTTCTGAGTTAATACACGATTATCTACACAATTGCCTACACTCTTCTGAGTTAGTACACGATTATCTAGACAATTGCCTATACTCTTCTGAGTCCGTACACTACCTACACAAATGCCTACCCTCTTCTGAGTTAATACACGATTACCTACACAAATGCCTACACTCTTCTGAGTTCGTACACGATCACCTACACAAATGCCTACACTCTTGTGCGTTCGTACAAGCTTACCTACACAAATGTCTACACTCTTTTGGAGTTCGTACAGGCTTACCTACATAAATGTCTACACTCTTTTGGAGTTAGTACATGAATACCTACACACTGGCCTACGTTCTTTGTGGTCAGTTACACGATTGCCTACACTGTTACCTACACAATTACATACGCCATTCGGACAGAACCCTACTACTAACGTCACCCGGGATAGTCGTGCGGTCGTACGGTTACCAGTCCCAGGCGCTGAGAAAGTCGCGCCGTCGGCCGTATTCCCCTCGAAACTGGGGGTTGTCAGGATTGTCGCCGGATTGTCGCCGGTGCGCCAGTAGATTATTTACGCGTGGATAGAACTTGGAGATTTATATCGAGCGACCCATGAATTGTGCCCCGTATTGGCGGGCCCTCGGGCCCAATAAACGACTACCAATCATACAGTTAAACACGTGTTCATTACTTCGGCGGACACCTGATATCATGAATGATCTAAAGCGTCATCCTTGACACTCGTCCTTCGACCCTGCCCCTCTACCATACCCTCCGGCGAGCAGAGCTAGCTGGATCGCCCGGGTCATGCCGTTCCACACCGGGTGTCCCGACATCAAGGAACCGCGCTCGGGTAGACAAAACAAAAAGTCGACCCTCGGTGGGCGGTACTCCGGTACCTGGCGCCCACGTCCACCCGACGGGTTCTCGGACACCCGGTAGGATTCGGGATTTGTATATATGTGTGTATGTGTGCGGGCGAAAAAAAAATGTTTAGAGATGACTCAGCCTCCCAAAAGTGAAAGGTTTCTTTGGAAAAAAAACGATTTTTTTTCGTTCACTTCTCAACTATGAATTTTACGCTTTGTAATTTTTAAATTAAGTGCACAAATGCCCTCGCCGGCCAATGAATATTTAGTGGTCACTCAAGAGCTTCGAATTTTCCAATTGTCGCGTTTTTTGCTCTTCTCACTCATAAATTTAACACTTTGTAAATATTTCAAAACAATTAATTCTTATTTTCTTTAAAAACGGATTTTTTAAATTTACCTCACACTTCTAACCCGAGAAACCGGCGGACCTATAATTTTGTTTACGGACAAGAGCTTCAAAGAATTATTTTATGAGAATGAAGATTATAATTCTTGGGTTAGTAGTGGGAAGTATCTTCGAAAAATCTGTTTGTAAAAAAGTGAGGTAAACAAAAAATTGGCGAGAATTGGAAATTTCGAAGCTCTCGAGCGACCACTAAATATGCAGTGACCAGTTGGAGCTTGCACGAGGTTAATTTAAAAATTATTACCCGTGAAATCCATGAATGAGATGAAAACGAAAAAAAAGAATCGATTTGTCAATGAAAATTCGTGACAATTTTTTCTCTCTTTAAAGCAGATAATTGGTTGAGAGAAAAAGGATAAAAAATACAGCTCAAAGCTGGGCCACTCTAATATATACATACATCAATAACTATTAGCACCTTGGATATCTTCGAAACTATAAGGTTCACAGAAATATTTGCTGAAATGAAATTTCATAGTACGAAAGGGCCCATCCGATAACAATAATAGTTTTTTTGTAGGTGGAGGTACTTTGGACATTTGAAGGTATTCGGGAATTAGCGCGTTTTGCACGGGCTTGACGCGCTACCGGGCTTGCGTGTATGCGGCCCGATCTGAGCGGGCACGGGCGACCATAGGCGGCGCCACTTGCCGGGACGTACTACGCGCGGGCTAGTACGCGTGCACGTGAGCTCTCCCATCGATACGTGGGTCGATATTCTTCTGTATTCACTCAGACACCGTACAAGCGACCACGCGGCTCCCAATTCTTGTCACACATTCCGTTAATTTGGGGCCGTTATACGAGTAATAGATACACCGTTTTTTCTCGGGCATTCAACCTCTCGGGAGAGAAATTACGGGAATTGCTTTTTGAGCGGGTATCGAGAGCCTTACAACCTCTCGAAACTCGGACGCCATCTTTCTCACCGCATGGTTAGCCGCCAGTCGGGTTCAATTTACAATGCTAATTGTACTAGGCTAAGCTATTAAACCATCGTTATTATTCTCCTCGTTATTTTTGTTCGCGCGTTTATTTTCCGCCAACACCAGACCCCGTTCACAAACATTTTGGTCCTTCGAGCCGGATCTGGTGGGCGTGCGACGGAAGTGACGGGTTTTTGTTTGTACTTAGTGCGAATTATCGGGCGTACGACGGAAGTGACGGGTTTTTGTTTGTACTTAGTGCGAATTATCGGGCGTGCACTCGGAATCTACCACGACCGCGACATTTTTCTCATCGGGACTGAGTTACAATGTGGTCAAGTGTGCACGTGGTCGGTGCGAGAAAAGCCGACTATTCGCCGCCATCTTGTCGTCGGGTTCTTCGCGAACGCCTTCGGCTTCTTCTCGAAGCGGATGCGGCCCGCATTGGTCGGAGTGGTCGGGACTCAAGGATTGGTGCGCGCGTCTGGCCTGAAGTTTCATACGATTGACTGACGGGAAGGAAGTGCGCGCTGATTCGCGAAGATGTTCGGGCTGCTGACAGACTCGTGCGCGGGGTCGACGCGTCGCGTGTGCCACGGGACTTTTTTCATCGGAAAATAAAAATTCAAGTGGTGGTTCCTCGGTTAATAGCAATTCGGAACATTTCGGGACATTTTCACGGGAAATTGCCATTGCCGGGTTAGTTCGGGTGCATGGGGCGAGCGGGGGCAAGCATGTCCGACGAAGACGTACGTAGTGCGAAGTCGGAGCGGCGACCGAGATAACTTCTCTGCTCGTTCCGACCACGTCCTCGGGTGCGATGATCGCACCGCCTAAGCGTGAAAGGTCGCCGGTGAGTGCGCGGGACAAGTCGCCGCCTTCGGTTCAGGCATCGGGTTCGCTGGCACTGAAGGTGGCGACCCAGACGGCTCGGGTGTCATTACTGCCGGATATTTTCTCGCGGCTGGTCAGTTCGGAGGCCGCAGACTTTTTTGTCGCGGCGCTGGACAACCATCGGGTGTCAGCGCAGGATACATGGACCAGTTTTCCTCGGTGCACGACGCCATCACGGAGTCATACTCGATGGAGTTCCTGGAATCGGACTACGTTACCGGGGACGAGTTTTCCGTCGCATTCAATGTCCAGTCGGAGATCCGTCAACGGGTAACGGCGCCGAAGGAGCAGCTTCAGTCCCGGGTTCAGCACGAGACGGGATCGTCGGTTTCATCGGGTGGGACGAGGCCACATCTGCCGAAGATCTCCCTGCCCTCCTTCACGGGAGCGTACGCTCCCGTATGCGTCCAACGCTCTGCGAGCCTTGGACGCCCCGATCAAGCATTGGGACTGGGCCCTGGTGCATACAGTTTCACGGCGTCTGGATACGCCGATGCGGAAGGCGTGGGAACTGAAGGCGGGACAGTCGTCAGAACCCCCGTCCTTTTCGCAACTACGGGCTTTCATTTCGAACCGGGGGTCGGGCACTGGAGGGTGCCGAAGTCGGCAAGACCCCCTCGGCCTTCAACGGGGACGACTACAACGAGAGTGAATCCACGGGCTATAACTCGGGTTCATGCAGCGACTACGGGAGATCCGACGTAGTGCTCCTACTGCAACGGGGCTCACTTCGTCGTGGCGTGCCCCTTATTCCGACGTCTCTCGAATGAAGCACAACGGGAGGAAGTCGGGAAATTGAGGCTTTGCTTCAATTGCTTGGGGCGACACAACGTCACTACATGTACTGTCACGACGAGGTGCAAGGACTGCGACCGGAAGCATCACACGATGATCCACGTGGGCTGGTCGAAGTTCGGCAATGCACCGGCGCAATCAACGGGAGAAGCGGGATCATCGGCAGCGGGCTCTCCGGCCACTGCATCGACCTCGGGAACAAGGCAATGAGATAAGGCAGCATTGACTTCGGAAACAATGGGTTCCTCAGGTTCAGCGGGAGTTCCACGGCCATCGGTTCTGTTGGCCACGAGTCAGGCTGACTTCGTCACGCAGGAGACGCGGCGTCGGGTGCGGGTGGTGATAGACACGGGTTCCGAGCTAACCTTCATCTCGGAGCGGTTGGTTCGCCAATCCAGGCTGCGTCGATCTGCATCCGCGGTTCCCATCACGGGGATCGGTGGCATTCCATCCGGGTCGACTCGCGGCATGGTCGTTTGCAAGTTACAATCGATCTAATCGGGGGATCACCTTACAATAAAAACATTAATCCTTCCGAAGTTAATGCCCATTCTTGCTTCCTTTCTTCTTTCCCACCAGTATTGGAGTCATTTCAAGGACTTCAATTAGCGGATCCGGACTTCTCTACACCACGGGCAGTAGATCTTATTCTCGGAGCGGATGCGTATCGTCAGCTGATCCATCCAGAGATCAAATGGGGAGGCTCTGAAGCCCCCATTGTACAGAATACGATGTTCGGTTGGATCGTACTCGGGCCGGTGACGGAGGCGCTCCATTCATTGGGACTAGTGCTTCATGCCTCGGTCAATCATGATCAGCAGGACGTGCAGGAACTCCTGAAGCGGTTTTAGGTTCAGGAGGAGCCCTCGGTCCAACCAGGGTCGGATCTCACTCCAGAGGAGGAGGAGTGTGAGAGGCACTTTGTTTCCATACACTCTCGGAATGCATCGGGTCCGTATGTCGTACGGTTTCCGGTCAAATCGTCACCAGGTCACCTGGGGCGATCGGACTATATTGCCTTATCATGTTTACAGCGGCTTCAACGGAAATTTGACAGAAATCCGCATTACAAGGAACTTTACGATACATTCCTCGGGCAATATGAATCAATGCAGCACATGATTCGAATTCCGATCTCGTCTGTGTATTGCAATCGGGCGTTTTACCATCCTCACCACGGGGTGTTGACCAATAAATTCCGGGCTGTGTTCAATGGGTCGAGTAACACCGAGTTCGGGAGTACATTAAACGATATGTTGCATACGGGCGCGAAATTGCAACGGGACATTTCCGATGTGCTTCTGTGGGTTCAACGATATCGTTTTGTCTTTGCGACCGATATTGTCAAGATCTTCCGTCAGATTCAGGTACACCGGGACGTTTGGGATCTGCAACGAATACTCTGGGTGGATGCTCACCCGAATATCGTTCCGTTCCATCTAACGACGATCACCTACGGGCCACGGTCAGCACCATTTCTGGCGGGACGGGCTCTCCTTCAATCGGCTGCGAACGAAGGTGCAACATATCCTGAAGCGGTCGCACCGCTGACGTCGGGGCGTTACTTGGACGATATCTTCGGGGGCGCGGATCACACTTCGGAACTTGTCACTCAGGCGCGACAATTGGTCGAGATTTGCAAGGCGGGCGGCTTCTATTGCACAAATAGAAGAGTAACTATTGGGAGTTAGTACATCTTCTTGAGGCGGTCTCCCACGAGGAGGAATCACGGTCGTTACTCGAGTGCGCAACCAAAGTGCTCGGCTTTTCTTGTGTTCCGGCCTCAGACGTCTTTCGATTCACGCCCTCTCCGGCCACTGACGAGAACCGGGTTACGAAGAGAGTTATTATGCTCTCGGAAATCGCTCAACTCTACGATCCGTTGGGATTTCTTGCTCTGGTCGTCGTGCGGGCGAAGATTCTCTTGCAGCATCTCTGGCTAGAGAAGTTGCCGTAGGACGATACGGTGTTGTCCGATGTCGCGAAGGCATGCGTCGCTTTTCGCCGATAACTGACCCATCTCGGGAACATTACGGTTCCGAGGTAGATCCGGATCTCCTCGGATACCTCGGTTGAGTTACACGGGTTCGCTGACGCCTCTCAACTTGCATTGGGAGCGGTGGTCTACGTTCGCGTTACGGGTCCGGGTTCATGTGTGACCACCAAGGTAACGATAGTGTGTGCCAAAACCAAAGTTACGCCGATCAAACGGTTCACGATTCCCCGGTTGGAACTCGCGGCAGCATCCTGCTCGCGAGACTTGTGCGATCAATGCGGGATACATTGGGACGTAATTCTGCATCGATCTACCTGTGGACGGACTCCACGGTTACACTTACGCGGGTAATGAACCATTCAACTCAATGGAAGGATTTCGTTCGGAATCGGGTCTCATCTATTCACGAGCTCTTGCCTCGGGGGCAATGAAAATTTACACCGGGACGGGACAATCCTGCAGATTGTGCTACGCGGGGGCTGACCGTCTTTCAGTTCGAGCAATTTCAACCGTGGTGGGACGGGCCTCATTAGTTGGCAAAATCCTCACTCCATTGGCCAGGTCGTTGCCACCTTCACGGTCTCAACGACAGCCTCACCGGTCTTCGATCTCATTCACCGGTATTCGTCATTCACCAGGTTGTTGAGAATTACATCCCTACTTTTCAAGGCGCTTACAAACCTGAGAAGATTGGGGGACGGGTCGTCGGGTGCATCCATTATACCGGGGGACCTGGAAAATTCACGGCTATATTGGGTCAAGGCCATAGAAGCGGCATACTTTGCCGCAGAGCTCAAAGTACTCTCCGCGGGACTGGTATTACCAAGGTCGCATGCAATTACGCGGCTAACCGAATTCATCGACGGAAAAGGGACGTTGAAAGTGGGGGGACGGCTCAAGCATTCAGCCTTACAACCTGAGTGCAAACATGCAGCCATCCTCCCTCGGGATTCATCACTTACATCTCTCATCCTCGCCGATGCACACCATCGCACGCTTCACGGGGGAACGCAGGCGACACTTGCATACATTCGACAACGGTACTGGCTCATCGGCGGGCGGGCTCCAGTACGGTCGTTCATCCTACGTTGCATTCGCTGTGCCCGGTTTCGGGTAATGAGAGCACAGCAGCTCATGGGACAATTGCCGGTCGCGCGGGTTACACCGGCTTGGGCGTTTCTGTTCACCATGGTTGATTACGCGGGGCCAGTATCGTTGAAAAGCTGGCGCGGGCGCGGAAACAAGACCCACAAGGAATGGCTATGCATTTTCGTATGCCTATCCACCTCTGCACTGCATTTAGAGGTTGTTGCAGAATTGTCCACAGATACATTCATCGCGGCATTCCGCCGTTTCACCGAAAGACGGGGCACGTGTCGCACGCTATACAGCGACTATGGAACAAATTTCCAAGGGGCCAGCGCAGAACTTGGGAGACTCTTCAAGGCCGGGACGGGGGAATTGGAGCAGCTAGCTCAGCTGTTGGCCCATGACGGGACTGACTGGGCCTTCAATCCACCGGGGGGAGCTCACATGGGCGGGAAATAGGAAGCGGCAGTGAAGTCCGTGAAGTTTCACCTCCGACGAGCACTCGGAGAAGCCAGCCTCACCTCCGAAAAACTTACGACTCTTCTAGTACAGATCGAGCCTGTGCTCAACTCCCGTCCTCTCGAGCCATTGTCGGAAGATCCGGACGATCTTTCGGCACTCACCCCCGGGCACTTCCTCATCGACGAGCCTCTCACGGCAGTACCGGAGCCGGCTCTACGGGACATCAATCCGAGCAGATTGTCGCGGTGGCAATTGGTTCAATCGCGGCTCCAGTACTTCTGGGATCACTGGTCATCGGGCTACTTGCAACGACAGCAGGCATTTTGGGCGACTTACAACGGCAGCAGACATTGCCAGCGATCACGTGGCCTCTCGCGCGGGTCGTCAAGCTGCACCCGGGACTAGACGGGCTTACCAGGGTCATTAGTATCCCAACCGCAACTTCCAGCTTCAAGAGGCCTATCGCGAAGCTTGCGATACTCCCATTCGGGTTACCGGCCTCATAATCGACAGCACAGCTGCTGATGGCGGTCGAAATGTTCGGGAATTAGCGCGTTTTTCACGGGCTTGACTGAGCGGGCACGGGCGACCGCAGGCGGCGCCACTTGCCAGAACATACTACGCGCGGGCTAGTTCGCGTGCGCGTGAGCTCTCCCATCGATACGCGGGACCTTATTCTTCAGTATTCAATCAGACACCATCCAAGCGACCACGCGGCTCCCAATTCTTCTCGCACATTCCGTTCATTTTGGGCCGTTATACAAGTAATAGAGACACCGTTCTTTCTCGGGCATTCAACCTCTCGGGAGAGGAATTACGGGAATTGCGTTCCTACCGGGTATCGAGAGCCTTACAACCTCTCGAAACTCGGGCGCCATCTTTCTCACCGCGTGTTTCGCCGCCAGTCGGGTTCAATTTACAATGCTAATTGTACTAGGCTACGCCTTTTAAACGATAGTTATTATTCTCCTCGTTATGTTTTTTTGCGCGTTTATTTTCCGCCAACACCAAACCTCGATCACAAACAGAAGGTCAACTCCATTTCTTTAAATGGATCCATATGTTTTTTCTGTATTATGAAAGAGGAGCTTAAAACGAGTTCAACGACCTATAACATAAGGTCATTGAAGGTCATAGAAAGTACAGAATGGTGTTCAAAATGACGACCATCAATATCAATGCAACATTGGATTTTTTAAGAAGCATATCGACTTGCCATTCAAACGGATACATTGTACTCGATTGACCGATGTATCGATACTAATCTTATCATATTTATGTTATCCTGAAAACTTATTAAAGTGTCCTTGAAACAGTGTTTATTTTCAGTGAAGTAAACCGTAAGTACTATCGCCTTTCTGTACTTTCTGTACCTGTCTAAGAAATGTGTAAACGTACATAATACCTTCTATGACCTTCAATGACATTATGTTATAGGTCGTTGAACCCGTTTTAAGCTTCTCCTTCATGAACCAGAAAAAACGTGCCGGTCCATTTAAACAAATGGAGTTGACCGAAAAATTTCGGAAGTACCTCCACCTGCATGAAAAGTATTATCGCTATCGGATGGCCCCTTTCGTACTGTGCAATTTCATCTCAGCAAATATTTCTGTGAACCTTACAGTTTGGAAGATATCTCAGGTGCTAATAGTTGTTGATACACCCTATATATATATATATATATATATATATATATATATATATGTGTGTGTGTGTGTGTGTGTGTGTGTGTGTGTGCGCGCGCGCGCGCGCGTGTGTGTTTGTGTGTGTGTATTGCGATGTACAGGTCCGTCTCATCAACAAATCACCCCCACCACATAACCAGAACGAATGACGTCACGGGAGAAAAATAATGTATCGACACAAAAACTAACAATAATAGAAAAACTTGTGAGAATCGATAGGACACAAACCAACACAAAACAAATAAAACGGGCATAGAAAAACAATGCAATAGGCGGAACATTAAAACGAAAATAGAGTAAGATTTATAATCAGTCGGAAGAAGTTTACAATAATAAGGAGTAAGGAAAGGGGAACGAAAAGGCGGCAGAACCAAACAAGAAGTGAGACATTAGAAAGTAAACAAAGGAAATCACAAAAACAGAATAAAAGTAAGATGTGTAAATTAAAAAAACAGTTAACAATAAAGGGAATTATGGGTAATTAGTAAGAGAAGGGGTACGAAAAGGCGGTAAAATCAGAGTATATGAGGACGGAAATTTTGAAGGAATGTCACTTCTTCTTTTTAGCTGGGAAGCCGATTAGTGCACAGCATATGAACACTGACCCTAGGGGAAGGAAAGTGTAGTGGGAGGGAAGTCGACAGAACAGAATAAGTCGAGTCGCCAGAGAAATAGAGCACTTATATTTTCTAAAACTTAACATGTACACAGCCGATGCGAATACTGACCTTAAGGGAAGGAAAGTGCGGTGGAAGGAAAACGAAAGAAAGAGAAAATTGGGAAGGGTTATAGGATAAAATAAAAAGAGAACAATTAAAAATGAGGAAAAGGGAATAAATTACAAGTAAATAGAAAAATTGTATTGGGAAAGCATAAAGGGCGGAGAGGGATTTTAAATTTGCGCGCGCCACGATACGCATGCAAAAACACAACACACACGCACACATACACTTAGACAACGTAAACATTGAGCGAGCCAGCGCGTCACGATCCACCGCGCCGCGATCGATAGAGCGAGTAAGGGAAGGGGAAAGATTATCATCGACGCGTGATAACCAATGCGGGTCGCGCCCGAAGGGGTTTACCATTCGATTAATTACGCGAAGTGAACATTTACCGATGGAAAATCAGGACTTTATCATCACACGAAAAACAACACAAACAGCACCTTACAGTTGTACACGGCGTTATTTTTAAATTATATCGAGCGATAAAAACTGAATAAATTATTTTGTTACTATAAAATACCACAAACACCAGAGTCTCAAATAATTTCTTCCCTGATCGAGTCCCGAACAAACAAATTTATTTGTAACGAATTCCGTCCCGTTACATTGTGGCGCCCGAACAGGGACCCGATCACAAGAAAGAAAGACTTATAAAAAGGTGTTGATAAAAGGGCTCAGCAAAACGACGAAAAGTCCCCTCATTGGGAATCCACAATGGCGGATGAACTACTCGAGGAGTCCCGCTAACGAGATTGATAAAATATTGGGCGACTGTCGCCGATAGGTCCCAGGCAGGGAGAAACACTGAACGAGAAAACGTTTAATATCAGCCAAAACACGTTCGATGCTGATGGGAGCGGAACTGAGGACAGCGAATTTACAAAGGCTCTCATAAAAGCCATGAATATTACCCGTATTGAGCAACCAAGGAAATGTATCACCACACAAGCGGAAATCAAACAGCAGGATGACAGACGCACCGTGAGGTCGCGACAGCTACACAAGGAAGTCAACAAAAAAATGATGAATGAAATCCACAAAAACGAAGAACGCACCGAAGGAAGAATCGTGATTGCTCCGAAAATGATAGAGCAAAATCACGATCAGATTCGAAGATAAATGAGGAGAAAAGAAAATTGAGGCCTTCGACACCCGGGTGGAAGCCATAAGACGGATAATAGTCCAGCTCCTCCATTCATCGAAGGATGTGGGAGAAGTCGTTACGGATCACTCTAAACGAATCACGGAGTGTGAGAAAAACATCCGGGCTCAAAACTCGACTACCATGGGCAACACCACATGAGGAACGGGACTTAACGTGAGCCAGGCATACGCGGCGAAGCAAAAACCACCGACGTGCAATGGTGAAGGCAGAGAGTGACCAATGCGCTTTCTGAGGGATCTCAAGGAATTTTGGTGATTCACCATAATTCAGATATTACGAGTAGGACGGCCATCACATGAACCGAACTGAATACGCCACCCAGATCTTCGGAAACACCAAGGATCTAATTGAAGGGCATCCAAAAACCTCTTTTCAAAGTCCCACTAGCGAAGAGTGCCCGGTCCGTATGGGACGTGCGGCAATATCCCAATGTTAAACGGGACCCTTCAGAACCCGAATACACAATAAACGTAAACAAAAACGTCCCTTCCGGACGTAACAATCCACCAACCCGACATGGCAGTCGGATCCGTGGAAAGGCCAGACATTCGGGACGTTCGGGGGAGCGCACTCCATGGGACATAACCAGCCATGGCAACCAGGGTTTCCAGGGTACCAAGGACGACCACCATTCCAAAATCATCAAAAAGGTAATGGACAATTTGGAGACATGGACCCGCCGCCAACGTCATTCTCAAGCAAGCATGGCAGTATGGATATGGGAGTTTAAGCGCGAAGGGACGAGCCAAAGTATGTCCTGGTCAGAACAGTCCACTAAACAGATCGGCGAAACAGGAAAGGAACACCCGCTGGAGCAGAACCCAGCGGGATAAATTACAGCTGGGCGCAGCATCCACAAAAATCAAGAAATCATGAAGCTAAATAAGGCTATGGGAGCCTTCGTGAGCAATTCATTCCTCAGGGAGAATGATGGACTAAGGGCACTCCGGAACACAGTTCATCCAAAATGTCCAACTCTATCGACCAGCATCAAAGGTATCAGTGGGAATCCTCATCGACGGTGGCAGCGAAATATGCACATCCGAAATCCTCTACCAACAACATCGCGAGGTACTCGATCGGCCATAATCGGGGGAAAAGAAGGACGGATACGAGAACGGCAACACCGAAGAAGACAGCGTAGCAGAGCGTTTCCGGCACGATACGGGCTTGGCAGGCGGCGTTTCCGGCACGATACGGGTTGGCAGGCGACAAACAAACAAAAACTATCATCATTATTATTACTATGATTGCAAGCGACCGTTTAAGATCAAGAGGGGAATAAATATTGATGCGCAGCGGCCCAGTAAAAAAAAGAACAAGCGAGCAAAAATTCAAAGAGGGGATAGGCGCAGCGTCTACTCTGAGATCCCTTAGGGAGCGCATTGCTCACTCTTTGCCTTCACCATTGTACGTCAGTGGTTTTTGCTTCGCCGCGTATGCCCGGCTTACGTAAATTCCCGTTCCCCATGTGGTGTTGCCCATGGTAGTCGAGTTTTGAGCCCGGATGTTTTTCGCACGCTCCGTGATTCGTTTAAAGCAATCTGTAATGACTTCTACCACATCCTTCGATGAATGGAGGAGCTGCGGTATTGTCCGTCGTATGACTTCCATCCCGGTGTCGAAATCCTGAATTTTCTTTCCATTTTCTCTTCGAATCTGATTGTGACTTTGCTCTATCATTTTCTGAGCAATCACAATTTGTCGTTCGGTGCGATCTTCGATTTTATAAATTTCATTTACTATTTTTTTGTTGACTTCCTCGTGTGGCTAACGCGACCTTATGATACATCTGTCATCCGGCTGCTTGATTTCCGCTTGTGTGGTGATACGCTCCCTTCGTTGCTCATTACGATTATTATTCATGGCTTTTATCAGGGCCTTTGGAAATTCGCTGTCCTCAGCTCCCCTTCCATCAGCATCGACCGTGTTTTCGCTGATATTAAACGTTTTCTCGTTTGCCGTTTCTCTCTGCCTGGGTTCTATCGCCGATAGTCGCCCGATATTTTGTCAGTCTCGTTGGCGAGACTCCTCGAGTAGTCCATCCGCCGTTGTGGATTCCCAATGAAGGGACGTTTCGTCGTTTTGCTGAGCCATTTTATTAACACCTTTTTATGAGTATTTCTTTCTTGGATCGAGTCAAGTCGAGTTCGGCCGCCAAAATGTAACGGGTCGGAATTCATTACAAATAATTTTGTTTGTTCGGGACTCGATCCGGGAAGAAATTAGTTGAGACTCTGGTGTTTGTAGTATTTTATAGTAAAAAAAATAATTTATTCAGTTATTATGGCCTGATGTAATCTAAAAATAATGCCGTGTATGTCATGTGTTGTTTGTGTTGTATTTCGTGTGATTATAAAGTCCTGATTTTTCGTCGGTAAATGTGCACTTCGCGTAATTACTCGGATGGTAAACCTTTCCGGACGCAACCCGCGTTGATCATCACGCGTCGATAATCTTTCGGGTCGCACCCGGAAGGGTTTACCATCCGCGTAATTACGCGAAGTGAACATTTACCGATGGAAAATCCGGACGTTATAATCACACGAAAAACAACACAAACAACACATTACACTTATTCACGGCGTTATTTTTAGATTATATCGAGCCATAAAAACTGAATAAATTATTTTTTTTTGTCATAAGATACCAAAAACACCAGAATCCCAACTAATTTCTTCCCGGATCGAGTCCCGAACAAACAAATTTATTTGTAACGAATTCCGACCCGTTACAATATATATATATATAAACTGTTGGGTGAAAATATATGTTTTTTAAAAAGACGTCGTTATCGCGTCTCGAAGAGTTCTTTTATTTTATTGTGTTACAATCGTATGACGAAGCGCTGGCCTGTATTGTTCTTGGTGTTTTCTCGTACTCGATGTCCAACAATTGCAATTTGATGCGCCGACTGATTACTCTTCTTTCACGATAGCGGCTTGGAGATATACGTCAATCGAAGGGCGTAGTCGTATATCGTAGAATGTTCTTTGGCGGTCGATGAATGTTTACTGGATGAAGACTACGCTGGGCAATGATACACTTAGCTCGGCAACGATGTGCTCGTTCAAGACTTTAACGTGACGGATTGTGATCTCTGAATGAGAATGGTAATAATTCTGTCTGTTTCTACCGAACGCTCTTCATATATGATCGGGAACAACGCAGTATGCATTGGCTTCATGGTGGGGAAAAAAATGTATCACGTCACCGGGTAACTTATTCTAGAAGGTGTCAAATTTCAAAGTTACCGTTTCATATATATATATAGTTTTGGCCCATAGTTCTCGAGTAAGGCAATCTCGCCTCACAGCTCCCGTAATATGGGCCTTTGGCCGATAGTTCTCGTGTAAGGCAATAATGCCTCACAGCTCCCGCAATGTGGGCCTCTGGCCCATAATTCTCGCGTGAGGTGGCAACACCTTCACAGTTCCCGCAATGTGGGCCTCTGGCCCATAAGTCTCGCGTGAGGTGGTAACACCTTCACAGTTCCCGCTATATGGGCCTCTGGCCCATAGTTCTCGCGTGAGGTGGCAACACCTTCACAGCTCCCGCATTATGGGCGTCTGGCCCATAATTCTCGCGTAAGGCAACCACGCCGTTCTGCTCCCCTAATTTGGGCCTGGCCCAGAATTCCCCCGTAAGGCAATAGAGCCTCACGGTTTCTGCGATGTGGGCCTCTGGCCCATAGTTCTCGAGTGAAAAGGCGGCGTAATGATGGATCTCCGTCAGGCCAGCCCGGCCCCCGGCCTTGGCGTTCGCGGAGGGTGCGACGCCTCACCGTTCCCGCGAGTTGCAACGTATCAACTCAGATTCCCGGCACCATCTTCACCAGAAGAGGTGAGGCCCGGTCGGAGCCGTTCCCGAAAGATTCCGGAGCCACCACCCAGACAAGGACGCTACGGCTGAGTGGTAAGCCCGTTCCGATTGGTTTTGTATGTCCCTGGTGGTGGTAAGTGTGATCTCGACTGGCTCACTGCACCTATTGTTTCTTGCGTCGCAGGGCAGTTGTCCGTCCGCGGCAGGTCTCGGTCTCTTCCCCGTTATTAAGGCTACCGTACTGTAGCCGGAAGAGACAACCATGCTACCGCTTATGCCAAATTATTTATTTTTGTTTTTTTCGTTTTGCCATTTTGGTTTCTCGTGCTGTGAGGCGATTGGTCGCCCACGGTGGATCTCAATCTCTCCCACCTTAAGGCTACCGACTGTAACGGGAGATAAAAATTTTAGCTATCGAATACAATCAATTGTTTGATGTTCTGCTTTTATTTCTCGCGCTGCGGGTGCTGGGTTCCCGCAGTAGGTCTCGGTCCTTCCACCGTTTAAGCTACCGACTGCAATTGGGAAGGACACGTATCGCTACCGTGTGTATTTCAGCTACGGCTCTTGCCTAGCCGAGACCACGTAGTTCCCTGATCGTAACCACCCCTTAAGGGGTGGGGAGTTGTGACGTGATTTCTTTGGAACCGCGTCACAAGAGCAGCTACCGATCACGTGGTTTACGTGCATGTGCCCGAGTCGCTACCGTGACGCATGTTAAGGGCCTTTCTCCCCGTGTGCTCCGTTTTTTTTGTTTTGTTATTGTTGTCGATCCCGTTTCCGTTTAGTTGGCGGGCGGCACTCGGTCGAGTGGCGTGGCGCTCAACGTATCGAGCAATCCTGACCGAGGGAAGCCGCCAACGGGACCGCTCTGGGAAATCGGCGCACGCCCGGCTGAGATGCCGGCGCCCCGCGGTGTGGTGCATCGTGTTGGAGAGCGCGCCGTTTGCATTACGGGCGGAAGCTGGAGCTTTTCGCGCCGCGCTTCTGAAAAGAAGCACTGCCCGCTCTCACGCGATGGCCCGGGGATGCGATCCCAGAGAGTCTCACCGCTATCGTTGGAGAGAGTCACCCGGTATGTTCCCGATCCGATCTCGAGGTAACTCGGGCAGAGATGACGGCTACCGAATTAAAATATTATTTTAATAATATTTCAGCTCCCGATTCTGGTAAGAGATAAGTTTTCGCTCGAACCGGCGATTTCGCACGGTTGGATCCCGCGAGCGTGTTGACAGTTTTTCTGTTAACGCGCTCTGTCTCGCTCTCGAATTATCCCTCGCGCGCCGGTCTTAGTCGCGCGAGGTAGAAAAAATGATGAATTTTCAGGTGAGACAGTAGAGTCTCCCGAAGTGCGTCTGATTCCGATATTTGACGTTCTCGTGACAGTTGTCGATGGGACGTCGAGCCACGAGCTTCGCGATCGAGAGACAGACCGTGGCTCTCTCGCGCCCGTGACGTCGCGCTGTCGTTCCCGCCTTAGAGGCACGTCGTCGTGCTCTCTCGTTCCCGTGCGTACGACGTTTTTTCGTTCGTGTTTTCGCGTTCGCGTCAAGTACGTCTACGTAAAAGGTTCCCGGGTGGTTAATCCACCGGTTCCCGCACTATAAAATAAAACATGATTTTAATTTATCAGTGACGTTACCGTCATCGCGATAGTGATAGATCCCGCGCTCGCTCGCGTGAGCGGGGAGTAGCGTTACTCCCCGGTGAATCCCGACCCCTCTACCATATCCCACAGCCTGAGCGGCCGTGCTTTACCGCAACCGTTCTTTCCCGTGTAAGTGCATCCTGTTTAGTCCGGTTAAACGATTCCGGCGATCAAAAATCGAGGAGAGCTCCAGTCTCCGAACCCGGTTAGGATTCCGGGGGACAACAAAAATCAAGGAGAATTCCAGTCTCCGCCTGGCGGGTCGGGTTTGATCACCCCGACCCCAGTTTATTCCGGTTGAGACGACCGGAGAAACAAAGTCTCTGGCGCCCCGGGTTGCGGATGCACGCGCACGGGAGGAATGGCCGAAGGTGACGGTTTCTCGCACCAGATCCCGATTTGAGTTCTCGTTTAGTTCTCGTTTCCGGTTTCGCGTCCAGGAAACCCCTCAAACGATTTCCCAAGGCCCAGCTTAGAGTAAAATTATTTTATTAACCCTTTCGTTATTTTTTTGTTGTACTTCGTGAGCGAACGGCGTGTTCTTGCCGTTACTAAGGACAGGATCGCGGAACGAGTCGAGAATCGAACGGCAACGAAGTTACCGACCCTGGCGCACACGGTCTCGCGACGAGACGTAGCTCATCTACACTCAATACCAGCGGATCCCCATAAGAAGGAGTGGGGTCTCGCCTAATAACAACCCTCCTCACATGGCGACAATGGATTCCGTTGGGTATCAACGAGCGACAACGGAAAGTCGCAAATTCCAAGGATGGGTCACCGGCTCGAAGCCCCACTCCGAGCTGTCTGTCTCTCTCTCTCTCTCTCTCTCTACAGCCGGTCATCATCCCGATGAGTCCGTGACCCAATCAGGTTCCGGGACGGGAGCTTAAGGCAATGTTCACGTTTACTAATTATGAAAATGTGAACTTTATCGGCAAGGTCAACGCTGAAAAATCGAAAAGGCTCTGACTAGACAAGGAGTAGGGGTCGGGACCCAGGTCCACGGAAAGGCTCCTCGCGAAAATATCGTCACTTGAGTTCTGACCTGGAGCGACGAGAGGTGCACTTCCCAAGCCGTAGCCGTTCCCGCCACTGGAAATATCGTATATCGAGACCGAGGTTTTACCGGATCGAGATATTCTGAAACTGTAGCGGTGAGGCCGTCGTTTTGCTCGTCAAAACCCGTTGTAATACACACGCTGTGGTCCGTTGGGTAAAGTACCGAACTTTTGAGATTATTGAGAATATTAAAGTCACGAGCGATAGTGTCGCGGCGGATCAGTAACGGACGGGAAAGATCAAGTCACCTTGCGCGATTCCGTCATTCGCGAAGATCTCGCTTAAATTAAGTTAACGTAGAGCCGCCGAGAGGGGTTCATTGTTCAAGTACCAGAACCAAAGTCATTTAGCATAAGTTAGAGTTAAGACATTATTTGTTTGTCATCATCAAATCAGGATAACATTACGTTCGAGAAAGAAATCTGTACAATTTGGAAAAATAAGAGGACCGCGGATTGCGCGTGTCCTGGACCGATCCCGCCGTATGCGGGAGTCGCGAGATAATAAAATTGATTCCTGCTTTCGCCAAAGAAAAGCATTCCTCCTTTCGCTTAGGAAAGCAAAACCTTCTACACGTCATTGCCAATTCGTGTGTTTGGAAGTCTGGAATTATTGAATTCACGTCGTTTGGATCGTATATTACGTCGTTTGTCTTATCATAGAGTCTTATCATAGACGGTGATATTTTGTTGTGTGATAGGAGCTTGACAATTATTTTGCCTGATGCATCATAGAACAACCCGAGCAAGCTTCGCATCAGTTTTTCTATGAATGCCCATAACTGCTTAAAAGAATTATGTATAGTGTCGTGAAGATTAATAAATTGGCTTGCGTCAGTGCTCTTAACTGCGTGTACGATGATTGCGAAAGCCGGACTCCGCAGTGTGGTCTCTGCGCTTTGTAAGAGACGAAAGCTTATTTGCGATACTTTTGTGCCGCAAACCCATTTCTACTCTACGTCAACCGAATAAACTTTGTTCGGATATATCAAATTGGAAAACCTCACCCCTACCTGTATTCACAATATTGACTATGCGAAGAACTACAACTGATGAAAACAATGTCTTGTTAGACTTTCTTCACAGTACTGTTCATGTAAAAAACTCTGACTAACAATTCATATCTTTCTTTAGAGAAATTCAGTGAATCATCAGAAGATTTCTCTCGCCACTGAACGAGGTGACAAGTTTCACAAGCTGTGGAAAATTCAATAACTTGCCCGACTGTTTATCAAACTTCTCATTTTGTTCAGCGGCGAGAGATATGTTATGATGATTCACTGAATCCCTCTTAAGAAAGTTTGAAATTATACTCAGAGGTTTTCGCGTGGACACCACTGTGATGAAAGTCGAACGAAACATTGCTTTCAACAGTTGTAGTTCTTCGCATGGGCACTACTGCGAGTACAACGAAAGGTGAGATATTCCTAATATTTATTTGCGAACACAGTTTCTTTGGAGTACGCGGTAGAGACATTTGTGTGCGGCTCAGGAATATTTGCAAAAAGCTTGTGTCTCTTTAAAAGCGCAGAAAGACGCTGAAGTGCGAAAGAGTGCGAAAAGTGCAATTTTCGCACTCACCGTACACAGAGTTATAAGCGCTGACTCAAGTTAAACCTTTTGTCTTGACAACAGGAAACGTAATTTCCCAAAACAATGCATATTAATAGAACAATTGATGCGGAGCTTGTTCACATAGTTCTGTGATACATCCGCAATATTTGGCCCTAGAAGGTGGATAATTATTGAGCGGTTTAAATGAATTGAACAAAAATTGGATTGTGACACTGTAAGAGTGAGATACCTGAACTTGACTACGAAAATACTGCAAGTACGGTCGAGTTGCATATATTTATATTTTCAATTTCTCTGTTTGTATTATTGAGGAGCGTCTTCTTTTTGTAAATTGGGGTCGTGAATCTCTAACAAAGTGTGTAAAAACGTTTGAAGCATTTTCACAACCGGCATCGACTAAAAACAGTGTGAGCATTTAAGGAGAATGCATTTTTGTTCCAAAAAAAGATTAAGCATCCAAGAATAATTCATTTTAGTTTCAAAAAAAGTTTGAGCATTTAAGAATTTATTTTGGTTTCATTCCAAAGATGCAAACTTCAGCATCATCGAGATGGGATCACAAAGATTAAGAGCACAAATTTCGATTTCAAGCTTCCACTTAAAATAATTGTTTGCTCTTTTGTTATTAATAAAACAAAAGAAACGTCGCAAATGAAAATGTCAAATTTTTGTTTCGAAAAGGTGTACAGACAAGGAAAAAACTGTTTGATTAATGACGCAATCAGACGTATTTTCCTTCATACTTTTTATTTCCAGCTTTGAAACAAGCCAATTACATGATCAAAGTAAAATGACGATTTTGACTTTAATAATCAATAACTCATGAACTAATCAGCCTACACTCATTTAAAGGGCAGTTCTGGAAAGCACAAAGTATGCTCTTCAAGATAGGAAAAAAAATCAATTTTTAATCAATTTGTTCTCTGAGACATGTGCAGTTAAAAAATGTAAAAAATGCCGTTTATTCTCTGAATTACAAAAGTTACATCTTTGCAGATAGCTATCACGAATATTATACTTAGGCATTTTTTCCAAGTTGATAGTGTCCACAAAAAGTATGCGAAGCGTAAAGTTGTCCAGATTTTTTCCCTGTAGCCCAAATAATAAAAGTTTTAAATTTGGTAAGAAAAGTTGAAGGAAAACTATTATTGTTGTAGGCCATTATTATTTCTCTTACTCGGTTAACTTCTGTTCAATAAACAAAAATCTCTTTGTTTGTGAAAGGGAATTTATTTTATTCGTTTGTCAGTTTCTCATTGAATAATGACAAACATACCCTTTTAAAGTAAAAAGTTTCATTATTTAACCTTTTTTGTTCGAAAAATGGATGCTAAAATTTGTAATCCATCTGCATTTCCTATACTTTCACTAATGTGATATTAATCTTCTCATAAACTAGCATATTGTGAATACTTTATTGTAAAAAAATCGTAAAACGAAAAAAAAATTGTTGTATTAATTTCTTTAAAAAACTGTTCAGTAATAGAAGGTAATGTTTTGAACGAGTTTGAAATTGCAGACGTCTAGTTTGTTCCGATATATTGAAATTCCCCTTTCAAAAAGATCTGAAATCTCTTTTAATAACTTTTTTTGAAATGTAAAACACAACGCAAAGAAATAAAAATCGCTCAAAATCGTTATTGCTTGTTTTACTATATAAACGATTCTGATTTATCTCAAAAATCTCAAACTATACTTTTTATTTAAGTTAAATAATGGTTTTCTTATACTTCTTTAATGCAAATGTACGAAAAGAGTGAAATCACTTTTATGAAATCGTCAAGCAAGTTTATTAGTCATGTTGTACACTAAATTGTTAAAGCTTAGGAATAATGTTTTAGAAAATATTTAATTTTAAAAAGTCATATTACTATTATAAGTAAAAATTAATATTGTCCGCGCCGTTCAGCACGGGCAATTTTTTCCCCTAATTTTCCCTGGTTCCGTTCCTGCACCTGAAAGTACAATAAAAAAGATCATTACGGTGCCCTAAATGGTCCCACTGGCAAAAATAATTACTCACCACCGCCTCTTTCGAGTGCCCTTGGAGGTATCGTGCCCGGCACGATACCTCCGTCGGAGTTATCCCGGGGCACGTTACCCTCGACGACTCTCGCCGATGGTCCACCAGGCATTTTTCCCGTCGTTGATGCCACACCGAGGCACTCCTTTGCTGAGGCGATACCGAGGTTCTCTGCCAGCAGTGCACCTGGGTTCCTCGCCATGGCAGCGTCCTCGTCACAGGTTCCTCCAGTGCATCCTGGCAACGCTGAATCTCCGGTGAATCCCTCCGCACCTGCACGTGTCCAGGGGAAAATTAACACCCGGATGGCGTAGCGCACAAATGGGACCGGGGAAGAGAACCCCAACAACACCACGGATTCCAACCGGTCCCATCTCTCCGGACACCCGGCCCCTTTCTCCCCGTACACTATTACTAGGTTTTTAAAAAATGATAGTGTCTTTAAGTATGTAAACATTGATCTTTTTGTTTTTTTGTCCTATCGGAATTTTTAGGTTAAATTAATAATTAAAATATACTTACCTGAGTTCTCGTGACCCCCGCGTCCGCTACATAAATCAAGCCTACCCGGCCCGCCGTTTAATATCACTCCCCTAGAAAAACACGCGACACACACCGCGCACTCGCGAAACACTTTTTATTAATACTGAAGCGTCAGATCAAAATTGTACGGCTTGCGCTATGGCACTTCCGGGTAACTCCAAATTTGCATAGCCGCGCCAAATAACGTCCACGGCGTGCCGTCGGACTACACCGTGTATTATCCTCGGAGGATATCTCCCTTCCTTGCCGACCTGCCCCGAGCCTGCCTCGCACTCTTTCGTGCGCGGGCCGATCGTGGGCGACGGGCTAAATCCTTTCCCGAAGACGTTCGTGACCGAGACGGGCATAAAACTCCGGCCTCGAGTCGCAAATGGAACATTCGACCAGAGCTTCACAGCCCGTGAGCAGTCGAAACGTAGCGAGGTCGCAACCCGTAAATCCTACACGTCGCCTTAACAGAACATGCCGTACGATGCTGTCCAGAAAGCGAGAAGACCTTTTTCACACCTTGTGAAAATGTTCGCTTCCCTTCTTTTCCCATCCTTAAAGAAAAACTCCTCCATACATTTTTTTATTAATAGCTTATTTCTCGTTTTCTACATTCATCATTTTTATCTTAAATTTTTAACTGTATATTTTATTTTCCCTTTCTCTTTGGCTTGTACATATATTCTCATTAAAAAAGACGATTTACTTGCATTTGTTCTCGTATTCTCCTCGTTTAATGCCTCGCGACATCCGCAACCCGGATCTTATCCGGAGGCAGCTCCTGAGAAAGACAGCCGCCTTGCCCTACACTCCGGTTACTATCTGTACCTGGCACCGACCGGGCCCCCGAATTCCGTCTTGGCCAAAAGAACTAACCTACCGGATACCCCAGTCACCGTCTATACCCAACATCATCCCGATCCTCGTCTTCCCGTCACTACCGAGGATAACGCCCGATACGCGCACCACTTCCAATGGGCACAGCGCGTGTTTCTCCACGGTGCACGACTCCCTCCGCTGCGTAAATATCTCGAGACCGTCCTCTCCGTTCCTCGGCCCGAGGCGGGCCCTCTGGACCCTCGAAACGGGAGTTAAAAATTCCTGGTGAAGAAGGAGGAAACAAATACCGACACTTGTGGGGAGAACATCTCTCCCAAGGCGTTGACGTCGTCTCCCTCTTCCTCACCGCTATCATTGGACTCAGAATTCGAGGACCTCTACGAGGCTCTCGCCTTAGAGGCCGAAAAAGCGATCTCCTCCCACGCATCCCGAATAGTAACCACTTCTCCCGGGTACGTCCCTTCCCGTATCCCTACTGGTCATGCTCCCGTCACCACCAACCCTCGCGGGCGCAGGGCCCTAGTCGAGTTCGACCGCTAGGGCACCCAACCTCCCTCCTTCCCTCCTCCCCTTCCGACTACGACGATTACTCGTTATCGGACTCTCTAGGTTCTGCCTAGAGATACGCACTTTTGTGTACATTGTCCTTTTCAGGACCCGAAGAAACAATTCAGACATAACTCTTCCCTAGGTACATCCACCGCAATCGCCGTGTGAACCGGTACCTCACTCGGTTTATCTCCCTCGGACGTAGGGAGGAATTAATCGGTTAACAATATCACCATTAGATAAAAGTACAACGTAGGTAACACACAAGTACACTCGAAATGCTGTGCAGCGACTTCGCCTGCATGGGTAAAAATAAAGTTCGGCGAAGGATTTCTTCATCTCAGCATCTCAACTGTCGGGTTAACAAAACATAAATTGTCACGATTTATTGTGCAAGTAAAAATCAGATTCATGTGGAGTACAAATCAAATGAGTGACGTACCTTCCAACCACACGGCACTTGATATGTTAATATATTTGGATAATACGAAAAAAATGTGTATACAAGCATTTACCTTTTATTCTATAACACAATAACGGCATATCTCATAACAAATATATTGCGTCTTACAGGCTTTTATGTAATGGATAAAGTATGCATCTCTAAATCATCTGCCTCTAAACCATCTAAGAATCTGCAGGTTTAAAGGTTATCATTACTATTTTATCCTCCCGCTTGTGGAAACAGAAATTTCGTACCGATAAAGCGCTATACAGTGTTACAAGTGTTTCCCGCTTGTGGAAACACTAATTTCGTACCGATAAAGGGCTATACATGATTGCTAATAGCCCTGGTACTCTATGAGGCATTATGAATTGAAATGTTCCTAATACCCCTGTTAGTCGACGCCACATTATAATGTAAAATTATATAGATACATACATATATCAACGCAAAAATTATTTTCGCGGACGGTCGGGACGGAACATTCTATATCTTCCCGAGCTTTTTCCTAACCATGCACGACAAGTTGTTGCCACAGTTTTTGCAGTGTACTTGTGTGTTACATACTTTATACTTTCATATAATGGTGATATCAATTTTTTCTTATAATAGTAATATGACTTTTTTAAATTAAATATTTTCAAAAATATTATTCCTAAGCTTTAACAATTTAGTGTGTACCACGACTAGTAAACTTGCTTGGCTATTTCATAAAAGTAATTTCACTTTTTTCGTACATTTGCATGAAAGAGGTATAATGAAACCATTTTTGAACTCAAATAAAACGTATAGTTTGAGATATTTGAGATAAATCCGAATTTTTTATATAGTAAAACAAACGATAACGATTTTGAGAGAGCTTTTTAGTACTTGGCGTTGTTTTCCTACTTTGTTAAAAAGTCTATATATATGACGATTTGGGATGAACAAGAAGGGGGGGGGGGAGGGAACGGTTGAAAGTCGCCCGAGCAACAAAATTCTCGCACTGAATTTACACGGCTTCTTTCACCGCTCTTGCAAAACGAAAAGCAAAGAGGACTTACTTGATCCTCGGAGACTCGGCGCTCATCCTTACCGTCTCTTTATCGTGATCCTATCTTCTATCCCTCTCTTTCCTTAATCTTTCCATTTCGCTTTTCGATTTCGGGTGCTGACCACGCTGCAGGACTCAATGTACAGGTCCGTCTCGTAAACAAACACCGCCACCACTTATTCAAAAACAGCGGACTTTCAGATATTGCAAGGAGAGAGGGAATAACCAATAAAGATAAAAATTAAAAAGGATGGAAAAACTTCAGAGGAGCCGGAAAGACACGACCTTCGAAGGACATAAAGACACATAAGGAAAACAAATCAGACCGGCACGGAAAAACAAAACTGCGAGCAGGAAGAAAGACAGTAGAGAGAAAAATCAGAAAAGGAACAAAAACAATAGGATTTAAAAATTGGACGGATGAGGAATTGGCGGCATTAGACAGAAAACAAAGGAAATCACAAAAACAGAGTAAAGGTACGATTTTTAAAATTAAAGAAAAAGGTAATAATAAAGAATATGATGGGTAATGAGTAAGGGAAGAGCAATGAAAAGGCGGTAAAGTATGAGAATATGAGGACGGCATTTTTGAAAGAAAGTCCCTTCTTCCACTGGGAAATCGTAAAACACGGTAACACGAATCCTGACCTATAGGTTGAGAAAAGTGCCGCTGGACAAAAACACGAAAGAACAGATAAGGTGGAGTCGCTATAGCATAAAGGGCATTCTCAATCCTCTAAGCATGGACGAATACATGGTCGATACGAATACTGACCTATAGGGTCAGGAAAGTGCGGCGGGTGGAACGAAAAAGCACGGGAAACGTGAGAAGGGGTCAAAAAATTAGGAAAAGGATAAGAAAAATAATAATTACCCAGAAAATAGATAAACAAAGAACAGGAGAATTATTCATCAAAAAGTAAAGGGAAAAATTGTATGAGGAAAAGAAAAAGAGATAGTAGGTATCAGAAACTGAGAACGTACACATACAAATAAGTAACACACACCTACCTACACATACAGGCATGCACACACATACACACTCGCGCACGCACGCACGCACGCACGGACGCACACACACACGCGCGAACAGAGTGACACCGACGTAGGAAAATTGTATCAGGAACATACAAAGGGCAAGGAGATGTACCGAAATTGCGAGCGTGACGAAACCTATTTTAAAAAGAGGGCAACAGCAACCCGGATACGAACAGCGGGCATTGATCGTCGCAGACCGGTGCGTGGCGACGCCTCTCGCTGAAATAAAAAATACGGCGATCAATTATCGACGTGCGATAATTGAGCGAGCTCGGGTCTATTGATCGAGAGAGCGAATCAATAGCCACGACGCGGATAGTGGGCATAGGGAAGGGGAATAAGTATCGACGCGTGGTGATAGAGCCTGACGCGTTCACCTAGATCGAGCGTCGCGATCTGCAGCGCCATGAGCGAGAGCGCGTCGCGACTCAACGCGCCGTAAACGCCCGGAGTAGAAGGAAAGGGCACGCGTCGCGACTCGGCTCGCCCTAAGCGAAAGTACTGGATCAGAGGGGCAAAATCGTTATCGACCAGCGATAAACGATCGCGCGCTATAGAATTACCACTCGAGTCATTGAATATTTTACACAAGGAATAGCTGCGAGAAATCCGAGAACAACACAAACAATAAACTACACTTACACGAAGCGTTTTTTAAAACATTGTATCGAGCCAAATAAAAACAGAATAAATTGTTTTTTATCGTTAATGAGTCCTAACTAATTTCTTCCCTAATCGAGTCCCGAATAAATAAATTTATTTGTGACGAATTCCGACCCGTTACTATATATATATATATATATATATATATATATATATATATATATATATATATATACATTTCAACCGTTCCCTTCCCCCCCTTCTTATTCATCCCAAATAGTCGTATACATAGACTTTTTTAAAAAGTAGAAAATCAACGCCAAGTACTAAATCCCTCAAAATCGTTATCGTGTGTTTTACTATATAAAAAATTCGGATTTATCTCAAATATCTCAAACTATACTTTTTATTTGAGTTCAAAAATGGTTTCATTATACTCATTTCATGCATATGTATGAAAAAGGTGAAATTACTTTTATGAAATAGCCAAGCAAGTTTACTAGGCGTGGTGCACACTAAATTGTTAAAGCTTAGGAATAATATTGTTGAAAATATTTAATTTAAAAAAGTCATATACTATTGTAAGAAAAAAATGATATCACCACTATATAAAAGTACAAAGTATGTAACACACAAGTACACTGCTGTCACGTACGACATTATTCTCTGATTTCTTTTTGAGCAACATACCCATAATTGTACACGTGCGAGAAGTAATAGAGTCAGCTACTTTTATTTTGAACCGCAACCAAAAATATAAGCGTTCAAGATACCTATCACGATTGTATTGCTTCTCACACACCATAGACGCGTGCATCACAGACCATAGCGAATATATACGCTTTCCTTGTTTATCAACTGGGCACAATACCTAATGCATGTATTTTCATGTAGCGAGTCGCTCCGCTATTTTGTCCCGCTCTGCAAGAGAGCAGTAATAAAAGTTTTCCGGCCGGAGCCTCAAGCCCTATGATAGGGATCGGCAAGGCGACATGGTAGAGATCCAAAATATCCAACCTTTATTGCTTCTCAGAAGAGGTCGAACTCTCGGATAATAGACGAAAAATAGTTCTTCTCTGTGCCCAAATTAAGAGAGTAGTTCTTCTGGCAAAGTCATCTCGCCCTTATAAAACCTCCTTGTCTCGACGACAAGCGCGCAGTATAGCCGAAGTTGTTAACGCCGATACACTGTTCGTAATCCAGGTCTTCCGTAGAAGAAAGTGATCTGACAGTAGTATCGGACATATATTATAATGTGTTCAGACTCAATCAAAATTTTCACGCGTCGTTACGCTGTCCGAAATCCGGGTCTTCTGTAGAAGAGTGTGATTCGGCGTAATTATTAGAGTCAATTTATATTTTTTTGTAATCAAAAGGGTCAAACGACCAAATATTTCAAGTACAAATTATTGTTATTCCGCGACCAGATCTCTAGAAGATTGTGAGAGTACGCCTGTGTGTTTAAAGAAATATTCAACGAAAGCAAGAATACATTATTGTAAAGCGACGACACCGCTCCTGATTGTCAAAGGTATTTATCACATTATAAATTTCCTTGGAATGTACCAAATTATTATTTCATCGAGTGCTTATTAAACTATTGTATGACTCAAGACACTGAAGTCCCTTTATTACCAATTGTCTAAATCCATAAAAGAAACAAGATCTCTCGAGGTCTCACAGCAAACGTTCCCACGTAATTACTATCCCGAAGAGCACTCGTGACTCATTAGGGTAGTAATCGGAGTAAAGCGTTTACCGCTCGACGCTTATAACTCTAGAAATATATATCATTTCTAAACGGCTTCGGACGTAACAGAAAATTTTGGTGACAGCGGTGGGATGTGCTGAACGTTTCTTTTAATTTGTGAAATTTATTTGAAAATAAAAATAAAAATAAAAATTAATGCAAAATAAATGAATAAAATAAATAAATAATCGAATCCTTAATTACATTAATTTTTTTGAAAGAAAAAAATAATAAGAAAAAAATGGCAAACGCCGAAATAATTGCAAATCTCACTCACCATCAAAACATCACTGATGCAATGTTAACAAGTATGGGTGAATGTATGGCACTCCAATAAGCACTGCTTCACGTGCCAAATTTTAATGGCAAAAATATGCCTTTAAGAGCTTTTATTCAAGATGTTGAAAATGGTCTTACATTTGTGCCTGATGGCTTACGTAACGCCTTCTTCAAAACCGTTGGTTCGAAATTAAAAGAAACCGCTCGCGATGCAATCGCTGATAAAGAAATTCATTCGATTGAAAGTGTATCGGACGCCTTAAAAGAATATTTTTCGCCAAAAAAATCATACCCCTATTTATATTGTGCGGAAATTCAAGCTGTCAGAGTAGGACGCGACGAAAGCGTCCTTGACGATTACACAACAATCAAACAATTGCGAACGAGTGGGATAGCTGCTCTTAAGAATAAATTTACTGAAGAACAATCAAATTAAATGTTGCCTATGCCCGACGCATTGGCCTTAAAATCTTTTAAAAGAGGGTAATCCGACGATCTCTTATACGCAATTAGCGTTCAAGATCCACAAACATTAGAAGAAGCTTTTCGAGTAATCCAACGCATTGAACGAGATATGCAGGGTGCGAATGCAAGAAATTCAAATTCATTACGTTTCACCCAAACTCAGCTATCCTATCAGAGCCCTCGAAACGTAGAACCACGTCATGTATCTTTTTACCCTCGGGGAGAAAGAGATCCTAACGGTGAAAATCCCAATTGTCGAGGTAACTTCCACCCAAACTTTCTGTCTCCAAATAGTCGAACATTCGAAAAGAATTCAGATCACTTCCAACAGCGGCCATTCATAAGAACGCCTTTACACAGAAATTTTCTAAACTTCCCCCAGAATCATTTCTATGCACCACAAGCGTACCCCCTATGCCTTACATGCCGCCTATGTATTCACCTTGGCCGGGCTATCCTCCTAATCATTATACACCTTCCTACCTTATGTACCAAAATCAGCCTCTTTAAGACGAAAGATACTCTCGCGGAGAATTCCACGAAACGAAGACAACCTCTGTCCAATGCACTAATTCAAGCGAGAATTTAAACTTGAAACTCGCCCGTCGAATGGACGCATCGATGAGCGAATCACAAACTCAGCGTCCCTCGACTGTGAAATTCCTTACGGTAGACGATATGTTAGATGGACCGACGGACAAAGACGGTCACCAATAATAACGCTACGTGCCCCTGAACTCGTAAATGGTTACGGCCGTTTTCTTATTGATACTGGTGCCGATATAAATATAATTAAACTGAGATGGCTAAAACGACGATGCATAATTGCAACACACGAATCGCTTACGCTATCAGGTATAACACCCGATAAAATATATACGCTAGGGTCGACTGAAATAAACTTTTTCGAAAAACCGGGAAAATGTCAAGTTCTCGATGAAAATTCTGCTATTCCCGCAGACGGAATAATTGGAATCGATTTCCCTCAAAATGAAGAAGCAGAAATATCTTTCCACCATAACGCACTTGTTGCTTCTTCAAAGCTAATTACACCTATTCCTTTTGTAAAAGTCGAAGGGAATCAACTTCGCATTTATCATTAACCATTCGAGTTACCTAAGGAAAATATCAATACCATTCTTAACCTCAAGGCCCGCAGTCGCACCCAAGTGTCGATAAAACTATTAAAAACAGATTTGAAAATACGTTTTCTACCCCGAGTACAGATATTAGATCACGTTTTTATTGGGAATGCCGTTGTTTTAAATAACAATGACACATGCTATGTTTATGCAATAAATGCATACGAAGACGATTTACAAATTGAGCTACCGCCACAAGAGATATTGCCATTCGATTATTACGAAAGTGAAGAAGACTTTTTCGACCACGACATTAACGATGATATTGTCACTCATATGCATAAAAAGTACGATGAAAGAATCAAAATTATTCAAGAATCTCTTCGCTTGGATTATCGCAATACAGAAGAACGACAGCACGTTTTCGATCTTGTAAACGATTTTTCACACCTATTTTATCTGCCTGGTGATAAACTAACGGCCACGTCAGAGATCAAACATAGCATACCTATGACCGACGAATTACCTGTGACAATTCGAAAATACCGATACCCTCCGGTACATAAAGAAGACATTAATAGACAAGTGAAGAAACTTATCGAAAATAATATAATTACCGACTCGGTTTCTCCGTATAATTCGCCTCTATGGATTGTTCCCAAGAAACAAGATTCAAAGGGGAATAAACGATGGAGGATGGTTATCGATTTTCGCGCATTAAATGAAAAAAGCATAAGCGATGCTTACCCTTTGCCTAACATCGTTGAAATCCTTGACCAACTCGGTGGAGCAAAATATTTCTCGACCTTTGATTTAGCCTCAGGTTTTCACCAAATAGAAATGGATCCCAAGGACCGACAGAAAACAGCATTTAGCACCCCTAACGGACACTACGAGTATGTTAGAATGCCTTTTGGTCTTAAGAACGCACCTGCTACTTTTCAAAGATTAACGGACAGAGTATGACTTGGTTTACAAGACACTGCACTATTTGTTTACCTCGATGACATTGTAGTTTTCGATAAATGCGAATTTCTTAATACAGAAGTTATCTATCTCGGACAAGTGATAAGTGACGGAGGCGTTCGTCCTGATCCTAAAAAGACCGAAGCGGTCGATAAATTCCCGATCCCTAGGACAGTAACGAACATCAGACAATTCCTTGGCCTAGCGGGTTATTATAGAAGATTTATAGAGAATTTCTCGGGACAAGCTGAGCCGTTCACAGATTTATTGAAAAAGGGTGTAGAATTTAAATGGGGACCAGAACAACAGAAAAGTTTCGACTACTTGAAAAGAGCTTTATGCTCCACTCTAATTTTGCAATATCCGAATTTCGAAGAACCTTTTATTTTAACGACTGATGAATCAAATTACGCAATCGGTGCAGTATTGAGCCAAGGAAAAATCGGCGAAGACAAACCAATAGCGTACATGACAAGACTACTAAATCCAGCCGAGAAAAATTATGGAATAACTGAAAAAGAATGTCTAGCCGTGGTATACGCAATATTACATTTCAGGACTTACTTGTACGGACGAAACTTTACGCTCGTAAATGATGATGAACCGCTGAGATGGATTAATTCAGTAAAATTGCCAGTTCAGCGATTGATCTGCTGGAGAATAAGATTACGCGAATACGAATACACATTTGTATACAAACCAGGGCAACTTAATTCAAACGCCGATGCCCTTTCCCGAAATTCCGTTACCACCGATACGATTATATTACCGATTTCATCTTCTGCTAAGAAAACATCAATGACAGTCACCCCACGGATTGCAACTTCATCTAATCCAATAATTAAGCGTGGCCGACGATTGGGCAGTAAAAACAAACCGTTACCCACTCTTTTTGAAGAACCGAGCATTTCTGGTGCAACAATCGGAGAAAGAGTACGAAGTGGTGAAACTACCCCCAATGTTCCAGCAGTACCTATCAAAACCTCGCGAACCACGCAAAAACAACATTTTTCTGCAATCCCACCAAACACTGAAAGGGCACCTCCTACCGCACGTGCCCGACCAGCGCATTTCCTAGCCTTGCCCCCAAACGGACATTGCCACAAGTACGTTCAAACGAACCATCATCCCGACCGATGAAACGGATTACAGACGCTTTAAAATTTGCTTTCGACATCGAGTCTTCAGACTGACGAACCTTCCGAAAACGAAAACTGACTCAAGGTCTCAAAGAATAAAAATATAGTTGAAATAAATGGCAATGAAAGCCCGAATTCAGACATTAGAGATAAATATTGGTGGGATCATACCCACGGAAATTCAGGCACGACTAAAACATGTGCCACCTAAACTGACGAACATACTGACTCCGATGACGCTGACGATGAAGTAGCGATTATTAAAAATTAATAGCAGTTCTGGTAATAGCGTGTGTCGTCGTTGTTTTTTTCATGTGTATTGTGACGGCGTTTCTGTCCTGTTACAAACCCCATGAGTCATGGGGATTTCTATGGTTTGGCGCGGCAGGACCGAGTCTCTCCCCGTCCAGAACGTCTGTCGGGCAATCCAATAGGCTCCCTTAAAATATATGTTATCAGCGCTATTACTTATATTTTTGTATTTTATTTAACCTATGCGACGTACCGCGGGACGAGGACCGATCCCAGCAGATACCAGCTTCACTCAACCATACAGGGAGGAAGGGATCGGTGGCGTCAAGGTTCATCAGGGAACAACTCACCTAGCCTTTTTTCCATCGGGCACTCTCATCTACATTCAACTCGGCCCGACTTGTCGCACTTTTCACCGGCGCCAAATTCGAAGGCGTCCCGTAGCGAATCGCTGGCTCGAAGCCCCATCCTAAGCCGTCTATCTCAAGACTATCTTGGATGTGCGAATTCTGTCACCTTCAAGTTTCTCCACCCATGCACTACGACCTCGAGGAGGGTGACACCAAGGGCCAAGAATCTCGCCAATCGAACATTTCAAATCAACCGCCTCTGTCACGAAAAATCGAGAGTCGGATCGGTCGAAACCTAATCAATAGCCGATGAGTAGGCAAGGGGTGAGGGTCAGGATTCGCGTCGGCGGGACTGGGCCTTTTCGAAAGGACTCTGGATTCAGCGTTGGATGAGGATAGAGGCGTTTCCGCGCCATTGTCGCCACCGTTACCCGAGAAAAGACGCCGCCGTTAGAACTCAACGAGCGAGGCCAGTGGATCCAGGATCTCGTTCCGCGGAAAAGTCGGTAGGGCTGTCCTCTCGCTCTCTAGTTGTGACTGTATTCGGGCCTTGTGAGTAGCTAAGTTGTTGTTTTGTAATCGGGAATTTCATCCCGCGGTCTAGAGCGATATCGCAGTGGCGGGGGGCCGACGCGCGCGAAAATATCGACCTCAGCGTTACTTGTCCTTTCTTTTTTTTTATAAAATTAAATCCAGTTAGAATCGCCGAGAGGGGTTCACCTTTTGTTTATACGCGGATCCGAGTCATTAGACTAAGTTAATTGTTATTTTATTTGATATCGTTATTTCGGGAGAAAAGGAAAAACGAGAAATTATCCTGGGTTATGTTATAAAATGGAATAAAAGGAATTGTGACTCCCGAAGGTAAGTGTGCCCTTGTATCTGACCTCGCCCCTCTACCCGTTGTTGGGGCTGACGCGGCCGGCAACCCACTTTCCCGCTGGCCGTCCCAACTTTATAAATTTGCCACGGCGGCCTAACAACCTTGTGGCTGGCGCCCAGTTGGGGAGGGAACAGGGAAATCCCTTTGTTAACGTAAAAATAATCGTTACAGTATTTATCAATAGGGTTTCAAGTCATATAAACTCACCAACGATCATTAATGCTGCAGTTACGACGGAGAAGCCAGCCATACATTTTGAGTTCGAAATACAAATAAAAATGTACGGTAATCCGGTGAATGTTATTCAACTTCTATCCATAGCGATAAGTGCTATGAATTTGCCTCGCACTCCAATCACCAAACAGGAAAAACAGTTCAGTAAGGATCTAGAAAACATGATCATTGAAGCGATGGATCAACCTATGAAAATGGAAGTCGAAACTGATTTGGATTTTCTATCACCAAATGAAATTCATGAAGCAGCCGCAATAAAATATGACAGGGAAGGAGATCGGCACGGACAACGGTACCTAGATCCAAAAATTGATGAAAATGTATGTACCCAAGATATATAAGTGTTGTGCCCCGACTTCTGACGATGCGCGGAGAGCACGGAAATTCGCTCTCGAGTAAGTTGACACCGTGGGTTGTCGGATGCTCGAGGGCGAGGGTATGTGGGGACTTTTCCCATTCCGAGTAAATCTCCAACTCGGGATATTGCAACTTGAACAACTTATATTTTATTTAAAATTAGGCAACAATATTACAATTCTATTTATGCCTTGAGACCGACCTCCTCGGCTTCTGGCCGAAGACTGCCTTTCGATTGATTCTTTCGGCTAATTGTTAACTCGGGTTTTCGCAACCAATCGTTCGAGAACGTTCGATTCGTTCGATTGCGATTCAGCGTTTTTTCGGCCGAGTCGAGCGGAATATCGGGCTTGAAAAATATCGGGCTCGATATCGTCGCATGGGGTCTTTGAACCTCATGCGTTAGCAATATGAAAATTCCTGTCTTTTTAGGGCACAACATTCCTCCACCTTGGGAAGACGAAATTCCCAATTTTGGCGATATAATACTTTTTTTTTTTTTATAGCTTTGGCAAGTATTGTCTCTCGGTTGTCTCTCACCTTACAATAATACAATAGATTACGAAGGTACATGTGCCTTTCTAATATTATAATATATACCTTTTTTTATAAATATTTCGATTTTCTTTTTTTTTTATACACATTTACGTTGTGCATGTGCGAGGTGCATTTCGCGTGAATATGACTCGCGGATTTTGTGAGTCAGCTGTTGCCTTGCGTTTGGCAGCTCGCGGTCTGGCCGGAGCTACGTCAGCAAGGTCGTCGTTCGGCGATGTAGCATTTAAACGTCGCCGTTGCAACGCTTTAATTCCAAAATATGATATAATCATTGCGAAGGGAATCATTCCGCTGAGTGCATAATTCCCTATGATGTGACTCTGTGTTGTCACATGATCGTGATTTTTGTTTAATTTTGTGTTCAATATCTCGATTCGTTCGCCAATTTTGTTAACTTCGTATGGATCATTAATTATCGTATGCGGAATATTTTCCAATATTGAAGGTTGAGGTATTTCGTTTTCTGTAATCAGAAAAGATAGATTGAATGGTGGTAAAAATTGTAGGAATTTTTCGTGTACAGTTTCCTTTAAATTTTCAATCTTAAAATCTATGGAGTTAACGGAACATTTCCAATCCAAAGCCAATAATCCTGTTCCAGTAATTGTTGCATGAGTCGTCGCAGAGTTTTTACAGTTTATCGTGAGAGCTATTGTCTCTGGGGCTACATATATCCATTGCCCTTCTTGTTCCAGAGCAATGACCAAAGAATTTTCTAATTTAACTAAACGATGTGTACAATTCGCTTTTTCGGGGTCTTTTCCTAAAAATATCGATAGTTCGCATGACGCTCCTGATCGTATTATTTGTCTTGCGTTTTTCGGATGACACTAATATTGATAATTTTGTCGTTTACATTTGGATAATTCGTTTTCTGAGAATGACAGATATTCTCAACGCTCTCGATCAATTATAACATTTTTTACGGTCGTTTCTATGAATCGAAACGTGTCTTTTTCTACTCTTACGGGTACAGGATAAACTTTATTCACATTGAACTCGTTGTTGTTGATTAATTGGATTTTTATCACAACGGTGAGGGTATTTTGAATACTATTTGCGCCTAATTCAGAAATTTCCAGTAATTCGTTAAGTTTTTCTGGACGTATTTTTGTCGGAAAATTCAGTCCTTTTGGTAGATTTGGTAATGCTTCTATTAGATGCACGTAGAGTTGTCTAGGCGGCAATATTGTAGGAATAACGATTCCTTTTGGCAAGCCTACTAAAAAGTTAGATAATTGACGTATGTCGTTTAATAAGGATTCGATTATTACGCTAATAGTTGGTAGTTTCTCGTCCAATTGTTGACGTGTTAAAATATTTATTACGAGATTTTGCATTCCATGGTGTAAATTGTTTACTAAACGGGCTAGTGTTTCTTCGTTTGCCGCGAGGCGATTCGTTGTGCGATTGAACATTCCCAGTGTAATTTGCTGGATTTGCAAATTTTCTTTTAACGCATCTTCTGTTGTTTCATGTTTTTTCGTTATTGCTGTGATTTGCCGTTCGATGTTCGCAGCGTCGTTCGCATCTAAATTACCTGTTATCAATTTTATAATGGATCCTAATCCGTCTATTAATCCTCTTTTATTTATTCTACCTTTTGTGCGAAATGGACTGCATTTCGGAATTTATTTTTCCTTTCATGTTTTCGAGAGAAATCGTTACGAGAGAACATAGCTTGTCCTCTGGCATCGTTTGACATAATTCTAATAGTTTTTCCAGGTTTTCCCTAATACTCTTTTCTCTATTTGCTATTGGCAGAAGATCCATGCGGATTACCAGTTTCCACATTTCCTGAATCGTGTGGAGTTTTCCGATTTCCTCGTAATAAATTCCTGGGGTTGTGGAAAATTGCGTTGCGTGGAATTCTGCATTTTCCTTTCTTTCATTAGTCCCTTCTGTTGTCCTAACTGTTGAGATTAATAACCTGAAAAAAGGGTTTGCCTTTTTATTTTCAATAATTTTTTTTTTGGTTGTTTCCCTATTTGTACGTGCAATACTTTTGTTCCTTTTTTTTCTTGCGAGTACGAATAATCGTTTTTTGCTGACATTGCGATTTCTTCCCTCTCTAATATCTCTTTCTCCTTTTTTTTTAAACTTGGAATGTAACCATATCCGAAAAATTTGGTTGATATTTGTTTATCCTTTGATTGTACTGTCTTTATTGGATAATCATGCGTATTAATATGAAATTATAATTTTGAAAAAGATGCATATGTATAAATTTCCTTTTTTTCTTGTGTTTGTAGATTCCTCATTTGATTACTAATTTTCTTTTTATTCATCATTTTTTGTTGTTGTATTTACTCGAAAAATTTATATGCATATTATCACTTATTTTCATTTTTATTTTAGACTCGCTATCTTTAATTTATTTACCTTTTTATTTTCTTTCATTTATTAATCGTTTTGTTTCTTTAGAAATCTAGAGCTCTTCCTATCTTTCCTCTTGTAAATTTTATTTAATTTATTTATTCTCTCTTTTCGACTATTTCATTCGCTTATTTTTGTTATAGATTCATTCATTCATTTGAACGTTATTTCATTTTGTTTTATTTACTTTATCTTTCCATTTCATTTCATATTAGTTCATTTATTTATTTATTCTTTTATTTTTCTCACTGTATTTCATTTTCTTTTATTTTATGATTTCGTTTTATTTTTATTTATATATATTTTTTTTGTTGAATGGGTGGCAGCTCGCCACCCGTACGCGAATCCGTCGCGTGACGTTGGTCGCTCGGCCGTTGCTTGGCCACGGCGCGAGACGGGGAGGCGTTGATCAACGCCTCATGGGCTGCTCGCGGGCCTCCGCGGGCCAGGGGAATAGTCCCTCCTACTCTACCGGTCAGTGGGTAACGTAGGGTTTAATCCGGTCCACATGTACCCGGACTGCTTTACGTCCACGGCCGATAGTGTAGTTCACTTCGGAATCTTTGTTCCGTACTGTGTAAGGCCCTGTCCACTTGGGGGAAAGCTTCACTGATCGGCCTCGGTGTACAGTAGCGTCGTGGAGTAGGACTCTGTCGCCGGGGCGGTATTCCACCGTACCAGCGGTGATATCATGCGCTTCTTTTACCCTTTCCTTTCCTTTTTCCAATCGTTCTTTTGCCACGTTCCATGTGGCTCGAAGCCGTTCGCGTAACTCGGAGACATGATCGTCATATGAGTACGTCTTTCGTGGTGCTTCTTTAAGCGCCGTCGGTAAATCGGCTACTTTTCCAAACACCAACTCGTACGGAGTGAAACCTGTCGCTGTGTGCGGGGTAGTATTGTAGGTGAACATCGCGTATGGCAACCACTCATCCCAATCCATTTGATCCTCTTTAATGAAACATTTCAGGTATTCTGCGAGAGTTCGGTGTGAACGCTCCAATGCTCCGTTTGATTGGGGATGGTATGCTGTCGTTTGAATCTTTTTTATTCGGAATAATTGGCACATGTCCTTGAAAGTTTCGCTCAGAAAGTTCGTTCCTTGGTCTGACAATAATTCTTTTGGAGTGCCGTACTTGCAAACAATTTGAGTTGCAAATCCTTTGGCTACTTCCTTGGCTTCTTGCGTTTTTAGCGGTATAGCTGTGCTATACTTGGATAATGCGTCTTGAAAAGTCAGGATGTATTTATTCCCGGCTTCGGTCTCGGGTAAGGGTCGATATAGTAGGTCCTACTATATCGACTGCACATTTGACGAATGGTGTCTTGGGTGTGTCGGTAATAGTCATCGGAGCATGCTTGCGTCGCGTGATTTTATTTTTCTGGCATTTGTCGCATGATTTTACGTAGTTTGTTATTTCGTTATTCATTCCAGGCCAGCTGTACTTTATCTTTATTCGCTGTTTCATCCTTTTTTCGCCTGGGTGGCCTCCAAGAGGAGCGTCGTGGTATTCTTGCAGAATCGTACCTCGCTCCTCTTCACTCGGGCACTCTCGATCTCCTATTTCCGTCTCTGTCTCGCTATCGCTTGTTGTCTCGCTTGCGCTCGAGTCTTCTTCTATTTCCTTCTCTTTTCCGCTCGGGTCTGCTGCCTGGTCCGCCTCCATTGGTGGGAGTGGTGGTCCGTTCTTGCTCGCGCGGGCCTCTGTCGCCTTGCGTGGGCGTTCCTCTCTAGCGGGCTGCATTGTTTTTGTCGGCGGGCCACGTGCTCGCGGGACCAGCTGACCACGGCCATGCTGGCTCGGGTCTGTCGATGCGGGCGACGGTGGTGCGGAGCGGGGGCCTTCCGCGCCTTCCTCTACCACGCTTCTCGGCGTCCTTGTGACGTACCACCGCCTCGGGTTCTTGCCGCGTCAGCACCAATACATACATACGGCTTAAAGCATCCGCATTCGTATTGTTCTTGCCAGCCTTATACTCGATGGTATAGTTGAATTCCTCTATTTTTATTCTCCAGCGCATCAGTCGTGATCCTGGATCTTTTACATTGAAAAGCCATGTGAGGGGCTTATGATCCTTCACGATGGTAAATTTGTTCCATATATGTATGGTCGGAATTGCGTTACTGCCCAAATTATTGCTAGCATTTCCTTCTCCGTTGTTGAATAATTCATTTCTGCCTTGTTCAGAGTATGACTCGCGTAACAGACGGGTAGATCTTCTCCGATTTTTCCTTGCGATAAAATCGCGCCAATTGCCTTGTCAGAGGCATCAGTTGTCACCACGAAGGGTTTTTTAAAATTCGGATACTGCAGGATCGGTGCAGTGCTGAGAGTTTCCTTCAATTTTTGGAAAGCTTGTTCGCAGTTTTCGTCCCAAATGAATTTGTTTTCATTTTTTTATCAGTTCTGTTTGAGAGTTTTGAAAAATCCTGTATGAATTTTCGGTAATATCCGGCTAGTCCCAGAAATGATTGAACCTCTTTTACGTTTTTTGGGGCTGGAAATCGTTGTACAGCCTCTACTTTTTCCGGATCGGGTTTTACTCCCACTGCGGTAATAATGTGTCCCAAGTACTGGGTTTCTTTTCGTAGAAATCGACATTTCCTAGGTTGAACCTTTAATTGGGCTTCTTTCAGTCGATCGAATAGTTCTGTCAGCCTTTTGTTATGTTCTTCGAACGATGATCCGCATACTACTATATCGTCGAGATATACACTACGGGCAGAAAGTTTCCGGACAAGAGTTGGAAAAAGTACCCGAACTGTTCTTTATGCCATTTCGCCGGTAGTTGGGCTAGGCCAATTTGACCGACGGCATTTTAAAGAGGGGGGATTTACCTACATTTTGGCTTATCAAAAAAAATTTTACGATTTTTTTTACACTTGGCACCCAGTTTTGAAAACGACAATTTTTTGTCGTTTTTTTGTTGATTTGTGAGTGGACCCCGTTTACAGTAAAAATCTTTTTTATGCATTTCTCCTATTAAAATCATAAAAGGGGAAGCCTAAGCTTCAATTTCGTTTTGTAGAAACATTTTTGCGATTTTTTTTCCCAAATATATTTCGTTTTTTCGATAAAAATATACAATATGAAAATTGCTCCGGAGTACGAAAACGACGAGGTTTACAATAAAACCTCAAGATGGTAAAAAGTTGCGTTACTTATTGTTGAGTTCATGAGAAATTTTTCAGATTTTTTTCGTGAAATTTTTTTTTAAATTTATTTCCGGTCGGAACTCGATTGATCTCAACATCATGATAATAATATAATTAATTTTTTTATTTACATATTATACTTTGGTCTTGTCAAAAAACCTCCTCTCACTGACAGCACGCTCTTTACCGCCGCGGCATCCTCTCCACAAGTTTTTCGAACGTCTCTCGGGGTGTTTCTTTCCATGATTTTTGTAGGGATTCCCATAGCTTTTCGGCGGATGAATGCGTGACCTTGCGCACTTGCCGATCCATTTCATCCCACAGCAGCTCTATGGGATTGAGATCGGGAGATTGAGGAGGCCATTGCATAATTTGAAGCTCCCCACTTTTTTGCTTCGTTTCAAGATACTTCGAGCAGAATTTTGAAGTATGTTTCGGGTCGTTGTTTTGTTGAAAAACGAACCCCCTTCCGATGAGTCGCTTTCCAGAAGGAACAGCGTGGTTTTTCAGAATCGCGTGATATCCTTTTTGGTCCAGGATTCCTTTGACTCGGTAGAGGTCCCCCGCACCAGCATACGAAAAAGATCCCCCGCACCAGCATACGAAAAAGATCCCCATACCATTACAGAACCGCCGCCGTGTTTAACGGTTGGAATTACGCAATCAGGATGCATTTTCTCGTTAGCTGAGCGACGAACGAAAACTCGACGTTTTCCTCCAAATATTTCAAATAGGGATTCGTCAGTCCATAACACCCGTTTCCAATCATCGATCGTCCAATTCTTGTGCTTGCGTGCCCAATTCAATCGCTTCTTTTTGTTTCCACGGCGCAAGAGTGGCTTTGTCGTTGCGACTCTTCCGTATAATTGTGCGCTGCGCAAGCGTTGTTTAATCGTCGTAATTGAAATGTTTTTTCCACGACTTTCGACAAACTGCGCTTGGATGTTTGCCGCCGTAAATTTTCGATTCCTTTTAGACATCACAATTATTGATTGGTCTTCGGCTTTGGACGTAACAGGAGGCCTCCCGGAACGATTTTTATCGCGGTTCGATTGTGTCTCTCTGAAGCGTTTTATAGCATCCCCAACGGTTGATTTGGGTATTTTCAATCGATTTGCAATGTAGCGAATTTTGAACCCTTCATTGCAAAGAGCAAGGATTGATGCACGCTTTTCGATGCTTAAATTGGGTCGACGACCCATTTTTTTCTTAAAAATAAAAATAAAATTAACTCTAAGAAGTCGAAAATTTTATTTAATTAACAGTCATTAAATTAATAGTTAAACACACTTCAAATTCAATATATTATTCGACACGATACGACAGGAAAATCTAACGCGAACGTTTTTTCGATGCTTGCCGAAGAAGTACTGAGTCGAAATAATTTTTGAATATTTTTTCATTGTAACACGTAAAGAGTACGTGGACGTTTCTCCCACTCTTTGTTTTCTTCTTGTTTTCGAAGTAGAGTAGTCAGCGAACATAGCGAATCTCGCGACGGAGTGTCTGTCCTTGTTCCTTGTTTATTTTTTCGCGAGGTTCGCATTTTCGAGCGTTCGCGAGCGTTCGCTTTGTCGCATAGGTGAGCGATATAGTTTTTTTTTACTACTCTGCAAAGAGTGGGAGAAACGTTCACGCACTCTTTACGTGTTACAATGAAAAAATATTCAAAAATTATTTCGACTCAGTACTTCTTCGGCAAGCATCGAAAAAACGTTCGCATTAGATTTTCCCGTCGTATCGTGTCGAATAATACATAGAATTTGAAGTGTGTTTAACTATTAATTTATTGACGGTTAATTAAATAAAATTTTTGACTTCATTAGAGTTTTTTTTTTTTTTTTTGAAGAAGAAGAAAATGGGTCGTCGACCCAATATAAGCATCAAAAAGCGTGCATCAATCCTTGCACTTTGCAATGAAGGGTTCAAAATTCGCTACATTGCAAATCGATTGAAAATACCCAAATCAACCGTTGGGGATGCTATAAAACGTTTCAGAGAGGCACAATCGAACCGCGATAAAAATCGTTCCGGGAGGCCTCCTGTTACTTCCAAAGCGGAAGACTAATCAATAATTGTGATGTCTAAAAGGAAACGAAAACTCACGGCGGCAAACATCCAAGCGCAGTTTGTCGAAAGTCGTGGAAAAAACATTTCAATTACGACGATTAAGAGCGTGCTGTCAGCGAGAGGAGGTTTTTTCGACGAGACCAAAGTATAATATGTAAATAAAAAAATTAATTATATTATTATCATGGTGTTGAGATCAATCGAGTTCCGACCTGTAATAAATTTGAAAAAAATTTCGCAAAAAAAATCTGAAAAAATTCTCATGAACTCAACAAAAAGTAACGCAACTTTTTACCGTCTTGAGGTTTTGTTGTAAACCTCGTGGTTTTCGTACTCCGGAGCAATTTTCATATTGTATATCTTTATCGAAAAAACGAAATATTTTTGGGAAAAAAAAATCGCAAAAATTTTTCTACAAAACGAAATTGAAGCTTAGGCTTCCCCTTTTATGATTTTAATAGGAGAAATGCATAAAAAAGATTTTTACTGTAAACGGGGTCCACTCACAAAACAACAAAAAAACGACAAAAAATTGTCGTTTTCAAAACTGGGTGCCAAGTGTAAAAAAAATCGTAAACATTTTTTTGACAAGCCAAAATGTAGGTAAATCCACCCTCTTTAAAATGCCGTTGGTCAAATTGGCCTAGCCCAACTACCGGCGAAATGGCATAAAGAACCGTTCGGGCACTTTTTCCAACTCTTGTCCGGAAACTTTCCGCCGGTAGTGTACGTATCATTTTAGTCCTTGTAATCCAGCAAGCACAGCATCCATCAGCCTTTGAAAGGTGATGTTTTTTAATCCAAATGGCATTCGGTTGTACTGGTAATGTCCAAGAGCAGTGGAGAAAGCGGTTTTCTCCCTGTCTTTTTCGGCCATTGGGATTTGATGAAATCCCGATGCCAAATCGAGAGTCGTGAAGTATTTTGCTCGTTCCAATTGGTCCAATATTTCGGTAATATTAGGCAATGGATACGAGTCTCCTTCCGTTGCTTCGTTGAGTTTTCGGAAGTCTACTACCATTCTCTTGCGTATTTTTCCGTTGGCATCACGCTTTTTTGGAGCGACGAGTAGAGGAGCATTCCATGGGCTCTTGCTCGGTCGAATTATTTCGTTTTTTAGCATCTCTTTTGTCTGCGCCATTACTTCTTGCTTGTTCGGTAATCGATATGGACGAATTTTTATTGGCGTTGTCCCTGATCGTACGCTTATGCGGTGCTCCACTATAGCGGTGCACCCAAGCGACTCTTCCTGCAAATGGAAGACGTCAGCGTACGCGTCAGCAAATTCGCGTAGGAATTTTTCTCCTTCTGGGTTTAAGTTCGAATCTCTTTTGATTTCTTCCCATATTTTGTTTTTTCTTCTTAATTTTTCTTCGATCGTTACAGTACTTATTTCCTTTTCTTCGGTTGGCTGTTCTTCTTTAATTTCTTCAATTTGCACCGTTAGCCTTTCTATTTCGATTTCTTCATTGTTTGAGTTTCGCACTACTATGAGGCAGGAATGTCCTTCTGGGTGGACGTAACATCCGCCTATCTTTACTCCTGGTCGCACTTCTTTTGCTGAGACACAGCCTATTTTTGCCGTCAATGTTTTTGCATATATCATTTGCTCTGTTCTGGGAGGTCGTTTAATTTCATTCGTTCAAGTCTTCCGCTTAGGATGTCGACATTGTGCTCTCTCATGAGGTCCAAACCCATTATTCCGTCTACTTCCAGTGGTACTGTGTCATCTATTACGTAGAATCCGTGTTCTACGGTTACTGCGGGTGTTTCGAGCACGAGCATAATTTTACACAGTGCGTAGAATTTTTTTCCTCCGATTCCTTTGAGTTCGATTGTTTCTTCTATTATTTCTGTGTCCTTTTTTAATACACTCTTTTTTATGAGACTACATTGGGCTCCGGTGTCTCCTTTCAATGTGAGGATTTTGTCTTTAGCCTGGGGAGACGTGATGTGGAAGTCGCTTGCGGCTCCTCCAGAATTGATCGTCGTTATCCAGTACGATTTTATTTTCTTCCTTGTATTTTTTTCTTTTGGACGGACCTGTATTCGATGGCTCGATTATTTTTTTGACGTTGCGTTTTTTGTTTCCGCTCATTGTCGTTGCCATATCGAGCGAAAATGACCTAATTGTTTTCCTGTTTTCGCTGTCGTTGCAGTTATCTTCTCTTGGCCTGTCAACGTTTGTTGCCGTTACCATACCGAGCGAAAATGATCCAATTATTTTTTTCTTTTCGCTGTCGTTGCGATTTTCTTCCTTCGGTCTGTCTTCTTTTTGCCTATTTTTATTTGCGTTCCAGTGATACTGATTTGGGCTCCCTGGGGGCCCACTCTTGTTGTAGTAGCTAGTTCCTTGCCCCTGCTGATAATTCGTTTGATGCTTTTGATGATACCCGGTTCCCGGTGCCTGTCGGTATCCGTTTCCTTGTCCTTGTTGCCAATTCCTTTTTCGGCAATCCTTGTACGCGTGTCCCGGTTTCTTGCAGTAATTGCAAGTGATGTTTAATTGGTGCACGCTTTTCGATGGAGCTGGTAGGCGGTATCGTCCATAAGACGATGTGTTGGATCGGCAATCCTTTGCTAAATGTCCATTTTGTGACATTTATTGCACGTCATCGACGGTCGTTTTTCCAGATGAGTCTGCTTGTTTATAGATTCGCCTCCTTGTAGCGATTGTTCCTCTTCCATTGCTCCTTTAAGGGCTGATCCGAGATCCTTGGATCCTCGAGCCTTTACGATGACTTGGTATTCCCTTCGAAGTCCTCTTTCAAAGCTGTATAAGGCTAATTGCCTTACATATGTCTCTATTGTTCTTTTTTCCGCAGGCGATCTTGCCTCGGTTGTGCTGGCTTCGATTAATTCCATCATTATGGCCTCGAGTCGTTGACCGTATGCTAACACACTCTCGTTGTATTTTTGGTTGCACGTATTAAAATCGACCTGTAACGCGACTACTGTACGTCGCGTTCCATATAATGCTGTCATTTCTTCTTTAAATTGTTCGTACGATTCAATTTCTTCATATCGGATATCTTTTCGCGCTTTTCCTATTACTTTTGTTGCTAACACGGATTGCAAAAGGGAATGTCTATCGGCTGCTGCAACGCACGCGTTTGCATAGCCGAATGCTTCAATTATGTCGTCGACTTCTTCAGGTTTTTCGCCATCAAATCGGGGAATGAGGCTTCGCGCCTTCTTAGAGTCATGAAAGCATTTTCTTGCGCCATGTTATCTGAATTAAGTCGGAGTAGGGAAAATTCTTGAATTTCTATTTCGCGACCACGCCTAGTTTCTATATTTTCTGGAGATTGATCAGAATCTGTTGATTGATCAGAAAAATGAACGGTTCGATCTGCTGCGGATCGAATTTTGGTACGTTTCGCAGCTGTCGGCCTATTTGAGGAATTTTGTGAATTTGGACTTTCGTCTGAACTTGTTGCGGATCGAAATCGCTTTTTCCTAGGTTCCTGTAGTTCTTGTTCGACTGTTTGATTCTCGGAACAATCTCTTGCAATGAGTTCGTCGAGAATCCAATTTAATGAACCCGATAATTTGTTGGTACCCGGTAATCGGTATAATTTACGACGCTCGTCTTCGTTTGACATTAATGTTTAATTGTTTGGCTTTGGAGGGTATTTTTTTTATAAATGTTCCGTCACTTACAGTACGATGATGCGCCTCATGTTGATAGATACTTCGTAGTCGGTTGTTCATAAGATGTTGACCTCGTTCTCGTAGCTGTTTGGCAGGAAATTGCCAGTGTTGGTCCCTGTTGTCGTGTTGCTTTGGTTTGCTGTTCTCGTGCGCTCTGTTGTTCCGTTGTAGAACGTATTTGGTGAGTCTTCGTCCTTGAGTCGGTCTGGTATCGATGATCCTCGGGATCTGGTTGCTTTTGGACGGCGCTGTACGGTTGACTCGGGCGTTTGCTTACACCGCACGTTTTTCTTTTTTGTCCGGTTCGACGGTCGTCGATCGGATCACTCGTTAACCTCCTTTTCAGCACTTGCTGCGTTCAGTTTATTTTGTACGTTGGATAGGATGTTTCCTTCTTCTTTTTTTTTTTGAAGTTGTGTAATGCAAAGTTGCGGTATCCCCAATTGTGGGAATCCCACCGCTGCCACCAATGTTGTGTCCCGGCTTCTGACGATGTGCGGAGAGCACGGAAATTCGCTCTCGAGTAAGTTGACACCGTGGGTTGTCGGATGCTCGAGGGCGAGGGTATGTGGGGACTTTTCCCGTTCCGAGTAAATCTCCAACTCGGGATATTGCAACTTGAACAACTTATATTTTATTTAAAATTAGGCAACAATATTACAATTCTTTTTGTGCCTTGAGTCCGACCTCCTTGGCTTCTGGCCGAAGACTGCCTTTCGATCGATTCTTTTGGCTAATTGTTAACTCGGGTTTTCGCAACCAATCGTTCGAGAACGTTCGATTCGTTCGATTGCGATTCAGCGTTTTTTCGGCTGAGTCGAGCGGAATATCGGGCTCGATATCGTCGCATGGGGTCTTTGAACCTCATGCATTCGCAATGTGAAAATTCCTGTCTTTTTAGGGCACAACAGAAGAATTGAGTTACGAATACAAGACAAGAGCTGTAGATTACTGGAGATCCGGGGCAAATGGGAATAAAAAGTTATCATCTGTTCCAGCTAAATTCAAAAAGGTGAAATCAGAGCCGCAGTTGCGCCGGTGGGCCCATAGTATAAATAAGGGTGGCACCTACAAAGAAAAGTTAACAAAGATAGCTCACTACACGTTAAACAAAAGGCTGCCTGTCCATGATATAGATCTTCGACGATGGGCCTTACGTACACGAGAAATTATAGAAATACCAGCCGTAAATTTCCAAGCATCCGCTTCTTGGCTAAGGACATTCAAAAACCAACATGCAATTGTGTCACGGAAGATTACTAAATATGTAACAAACCAACAATTATTAAACGCTGATACACTTCAAAACAAAGCTATCGAATTTATAGAAATGGTGAAAGTCAACATAGCCAACGTTAGGGCTGAAAACACAATTAATTCTGACCAGAGTGGATTCAATTTAGAGCTACATACAGGCCGCACATTGGTGAAAGAAGGGCAGAAATCCGCTGAGGCAGTCGTGCAATCGATCTATTGGCTTCGAAATTTGGAAAATTGACGACTAATCATTTCAAGCGATGGTTCCAAGAAGGATATATTCCCAATACGGGTCCAAAATTGGTAATACTTCTGGATTCTTGGAGCGGTCAATGTCCAACTGCATTTAAAGAAATGGATATGCAAGGGAAATATATTAAAGTTTTAACCATTTCAGCAGGTCAATATATTGCACCAGTTTCATTAGTTCTGCAGACAATTAGTCAATATGATAATTAGTAATTCCTGCAGGTACGACTGGAATGATACAGCCCCTTGATGTTTATGGCTTGCGAGTATGGAAAAACTTCGTCAAACACTTTTCTGACGCAGTAATATTATACAATTACGACATCAATCTGCATTTGAGAGACAATATTGTTAAATTACAATCTCTTACACACAACCAGTTTTCTTCTCTACGGTTTACAAATCTTTTCAAATATGCGTGGTACAAAAGCGGGTACGAAGAAGAAAGACCACCAAACTTCGAAAATCCCGTAGAATTTTGCTTTTCACGAAATGTACCCATCACTTGTGCGTGGTGTAAGAAATCTCTTTGTTTCAAACACTTTTATTGTGACTATCATTATTGTCATAAGTATAATCCATAAAAAAACATTTCCTAAATGAGTGAGCGTGAGAACACTTTCCGGATTGGCTTGTAATTTTCAAAGGCAGTACGTGGCGGGGGAGAATTTCTTCGTAAATATACAATTCTAAACGAGTTGCTTCCCGAAGCACGAAGTCAGTCCGTAATTGCGATCCTTGCCTCTGCCCATATTAGTGGAAAACTGAAGAGTGATTTTTCACAAGTAATTCACGAATTTTTGCAATAAACAACACGCCATTTATTGCTGTACTCGTCATTATCATCATGAACGTCTAGTAGTCGGAGAATAGAACATTTAGTCCTATCGACCTTTATTTTTATTTCGGCCCGTTTACGAGCTATAGAAAGAACGAAGTTGTTAAGGGTGCGTTGACCCCTTAAGAGTGTCGTTCCACCAAAACGAGAAAATGTGTATCGACTCTTTTGACTGATTGTACTTTCTTTGTAACCCATTTTTATTTTTACAAATTTTCGTACATGCCGCACGGTAAGAACTTTGAACGTTTGCCTTTCGAGTTGGGGGGGGGGGAAGGGGCGGGAATGTTACAAATATGTAATTGCATCATAACACGAACGTATATTGACGTGAATTTAGACCGAAATGCCAAAACGCTAGCTGATAATACGATGCTCTCGGCAAAAACATCGACGGGCAGTTTCAACCCCTTAATCGTGAGATATCGGAAAAAGAAATGCAAATTACAAAGTGGGCAAATTTACATACCGATCGATTAACAATTCTCGGAGACACGGTTGGAAAATTGCATTTTTGCAATAAACAATATGAAATTTGTTGCTATCTGCATCGTTCTCATCTCCATCTCGTACACGAAAAAATAAACATTGTTGCAATTTGAAGTTTTTCCGTATCTTGTACCGTTAAAACGTTATCGACGAAAAACGAAAAATGAAAAACATCCCAATTTTCGAGGGTGCTTTTTAACCCTTAAAAATCGGGTTCCACCGATATAGAAAAATATGTGTCGCCTATTTTCACATATTCTACAAGCATGCCAAATTTCATTAAAATCGGAGACATCGACCTCGCAACGTTTCCTTGTTAGTTACAACAAAAGGCAACAACAACATTTTTAGTGCTGTACTGAAAAGTAAAACACTAAAATTTAAACACTTTGAAACTTTTTCAATCCAAGACCTGAAAAACGTGCTCCATACTGTAAAAGACGTGATAACCGAGTAACAAATCAAATCATTACGGATATCAAAACCGGGAGACATGCTGGAAACTTACAGTCACGCTTTTATAACAGAAATATTCGAAGAATGTTTAAACGATTGCGATTATTCTGTTGTCCTTTGCGAAGGTAACGTTGTAATACCGGACGAAGAAATAAGACGGGAAATAATTTCCGAGTATCACGAGAGTTTAGTAGGCGGACATAAAGGAGTAACTAAAACTTATCGACGCATTCGAGTACGATTTTATTGGCCTAACCTTAAAGTTGAAGTAACGGAATACGTGAGAACTTGCCCCAGTTGTGAAGAACAAAAACTGACTTGGATTAAAACAAGCGAGCCTATGATAATTACTGATACGCCAGCAGATCCCTTTGATGAAATTTGGATCGACACAGTGGGACCATTGCCCACAACGCCAAACGGAAATCCACATATTCTCACCATACTGGACAATCTGGCGAAATACTGCACTGCTGTACCCATACCCGATATAAAAGCTGAAACAATTGCTGACGCTCTAGCCCGTAACGTTATAATTCATTTCGGAACCCCAAGAATCATTCTAAGCGGTCAAGGCAGGTCCTTTGTCGGCCAGGTGTTTCACCACCTTACCAAACTATTTAAAATCAAACACGTTACAACTTCAGGTTACCATCCCCAATCCAATGGATCTTTAGAACGAAGCCACATTGTCTTGACTGAATTTATTAAGCATTACATTGATAAATATAAAGACTGGCGCAAACTCATCCCTTTTGCAATGTTTTCCTATAACACCTCAATCCGCGAATCTACTAATTTTACTCCGTTCGAACTCATATACGGTAAACCTGCCCGTATCCCAAGCTCTTTTCCTTCCGGTGAGACAATCGAAAATTATGGCGATTACTTGTGCGACCTTACATCCCGACTGGATGAAATGCGACAACTCGCTTCCAAATCCTTGTTAAAATCCAAATATCGCTCCAAACGGTACTAGGATAGGCAAATTCACGAAGTTAACTTCAAACCGGGAGATATGGCCTACGTAATAAAAGAACCGCGAAGAGGAAAATTCGATTGTCATTACACCAGACCATATTTGATAACTGAACTCCTCAACAATCATAATGCTGTACTAGAAACAGAAACTGGAAAACGTATAATTAAACATTTAGACAAACTAAAACATTGTATACGATGACAATTTATCTTACTACTTTGAGTGACTTATTAATATTCTATAATTGAATATCACTAATGTTATATTTTTTTATGTGTGCATCAAAAACACGTTTTTCTTATTTTTCAAAGGATTTCCAAAGGAACAAAACAAAATGTATACAAAATAATTACAATTCTATCCAGGCTTCCACTCGGAAATTGTGTTTGACCCGCTCATGAAGACCAACCAATCGACAGCATTACCGGATATACCACGAACCTAAGGCTCACGTCGACTGAGCGACGCCTCATCAGTTCCAACAAAACTTAAGGTCGACGAACAACAAGCAAGCCACATCCATCGACGCATTGGATGCTGTCCAACAAAGACAATATCGCTGACGGCGCTCAAACATACTGCAAGAATGCCCACGGAAGCGATCGCTGCGAAAATGTGGAACTGATCTGCTATAGTAGAGTACGAAACCTAAGTCTTTCATAATGTCGTTCGAGGCCGAAACAAATATTGTCAAAATCGAAAACCATAGACAGAACCAAAGAACAACCTATGATACATAGTAATACATTACCGACATTAACTAATAACTATAATGATAACGATAACGGACGCAAATTAATGCATATTAAATTTCAAGAAAGAATGATATGGTGATTGGAAGTCAGAATATTTAAACTTTCTGTTATATACCAATAGATTCGACTTCGCTATTGCAGCCTTCACCTGCAGCCTATACCTACTCTGTTCCGATCCTTATATCTGGAAACACCGAAGAATGTCAAATCAGTTTCCAACATATTTCGATCGATCAATAACCGAACTTATTATCAAAACCCTCGTCAGATGTCGAAACGCACGAAATATATTGTCACCTACACCAAGGATGACGAGTCTATAGAGAAACGCTATCAGAATGGCATTCATAATCCACATACCCTTTGAAAAACTTAGTACTCCACTCCTTACGACCTTGAATTTTACAACCAGATGTTGAAATCATATTTTAAACTTAGAGTCAATGATTCTTGTACTATTTATATATATTCCAATACAGCCATATTTTAATATGCATAAATTTGAAGTCACCGAGGACGATGACTAGTCTAAGTGGGGAGGTGTCACGTACGACATTATTCTCTGATTTCTTTTTGACCAACATATACATAATTGTACACGTGCAAGAAGCAATAGAGTCAGCTACTTCGATTTTGAACCGCAACCAAAAATATAAGCGTTCAAGATACCTATCACAATTGTATTGCTTCTCACACACCATAACGCGTGCATCACAGACCATTACGAAGATATACGCTTTCCTTATTTATCAACTGAGCACAATACCTAATGCATGTATTTTCGTGTAGCGAGCCGCTCCGCTATTTTTTCCCGCTCTGCATGAGAGCAGTAATAAAAGTTTCCGGCCGGAGCCTTAAGCCCTATGATAGGGATCGGCAAGGCGACATGATAGAGATCCAAAATATCCAACCTTTATTGTTTCTCAGAAGAGGTCGAACTCTCGGATAATAGACGAAAAATAATTCTTCTCTGTGCCCAAATTAAGAGAGTAGCCCTTCTGGCAAAATCATCTCGCCCTTATAAAACCTCCTTGTCTCGACGACAAGCGCGCAGTATAGCCGAAGTTGTTAACGCCAATATACTGTTCGTAATCCAGGTCTTCCGTAAAAGAGAGTGATCCGACGGTAGTATCGGACGTATATTATAATGTGTTCAGACTCAATCAAAATTTTCACGTGTCGTTACGCTGTCCGAAAGTCGGGTCTTCTGTAGAAGAGTGTGATTCAGCGTAATTATTAGAGTGAATTTATATTGTTTTATAATCAAAAGGGTCAAACGACCAAATATTTCAAGTACAAATTATTGATACTCCGCGACCAGATCTCTAGAAGATTGTGAGAGTACGCGTGGGTGTTTAAAGAAATATTCATCTAAAGCAAGAATACGTTATTGTAAAGCGACGACACCGCTCCTGATTGTCAAAGGTATTTATCACATTATAAATTTACTTGGCATGTACAAAATTATTATTTCATCGAGTGTTTATTAAACTATTGTGTGACTCAAGACATTGAAGTCCCTTTATTATGAATTTCCTAAATCCCTAAAAGAAACAAGATATGTCGAGGTCTCACAGCAAACGTTCCCACATAATTACTATCCCGAAGAGCACTCGTGACTCATCAGGGTAATAATCGGAGTAAAGCGTTTACCGCTCGACGCTTATAACTCTAGAAATATATATCTTTTCTGAACGGCTTCGGACGTAACACTGCAAAAACTGTACAACGACTTGGCGTGCATGGTTAGGAAAAAGCTCAGGAAGATATAGAATTTTCTGTTCCGACCGACCGCGAAAATAATTTTTGCGTCGATATATGTTTGTATCTATATAATTTTACATTATAACGTGGCGTCGACAGGGGTATTAGGAATATTTTAATTCATAATGCCTCATCGAGTACCAGGGCTATTAGCAATCAGGTCTACATGCTTTATCGGTACGAAATTTCTGTTTCCACTAGCGGGAGGATAAAATAGTAATGCTAACCTTTAAACCTGAAGATGCTTAGATGGTTTAGAGGCAGATGGTTTAGAGATGCATACTGTAGTTTTTTTGATAGGGCAATTTATATATGTATATAGACATACACAAAGATTTATAGGTTTATCTTTAGAATTTTAATTCTTTTTCGTTGAAGACTTTTAACTCGGGCTCGTTGCTGAGTCCTGAGTTTATGGTTTCTTCCATTCTTCATAGAAGCTTTTTTTTCTCTGCAAAGTTTGCGTTTTCGTGCTTCGACTAGGTCGCTCGTTCGATGCTGAAACGGCGAGGTTTTCATTATTACTTCGACATTCGACGGGAATCGACGAACCATCGGTAAGTTTAACACTTCCCTTCTCTCTTTGCATAATTTGCACGTTTTCTCTATTATAATTTTATTCCCTATTTTCAGAAAATTATAATGGATTATTCGCGGTATGAGGGAGAAACGGTGGTCTTCGGAGCTGAGGAAGATTCCTTGGAGTTTGTGGTAAATTTGGGCGTACCTCTTATGTTGAAAATATGGAAAAATGTTGTAACAATATTTTCTCTCGAACTAGTTTATTCGTGTATTTTCTTTTGCTTTTCCTTATTTCAGGGCGCCTTGCGGGAGAGCCTTTGGGGCCTCCCTTAATTATAGAATAAAACATTTTATAATTGTTGTTGTTGTTGATGCGCATTATTTTCTTCCGCACATCGTGTGCGATGTATATATATATATATATAGATGTATATATGTATATATATATATATATATATATATATATATATATATATATATATATATATACATATATATTTTTTTTCATATTATTTTTCCTCTCTTCTCTATCTCTTTTTCCTTTAAAGACCGGGCTTCGTGCGGTCGAGTCGCACCCCCCCCCCCTTTTTTTCGCGCCCACGCTGGCCGTCGAGACGGCTAGTGGATGAAATATTTTTTTAGACGATTCGCGTGTACGCGTATTTCCTTGTGTCCGCGGCCGATACGGTCGGTTTCACCTGCCTTTCGGCTTCGGACCGTGCAAGGCCCTACCCATTTCGGGGTGAGCTGGGCCGATCTGCCCCTCCTTACGGTCTCGTCGTAGAGGAGGACTTGATCACCCGGGCGGTACCCTATTTTACCGGCCGTGTGATCGTAATGATGCATCGATTTTTCCTTTCACTTTTTCAGCTTTTCTTGTGCCGCGGTCATACGGCGTAATACCTGTAGCCGTGTGTGGCGTAGTATCATATGTAAACATGGCGTATGGTATCTATTCGTCCCAGTCCCTTTGATCCTCACGTACAACATTTTTCAGGTATTCCGCAAGGGTCCTAGGGGATCTTTCCAGGGCTCCAGTCGATTGCGGATGGTATGCCGTGGTTTGCAACTTTTTTTAATTGTAGGAGATCACACAGTTCTTTAAATATATTGCTTAAAAAATGTGTGCCTTGGTCCGAAAGGATTTCGGACGGGGCACCAAATTTACAAATGATTTCCGTTACAAGCGCCTTTGCTACAGTTTTGGCTTCTTGGTTTTCTAACGGAATTACTGCACTAAATTTTGTTAATAAATCCTGGAAAGTCAGAATGTATTTGTTGCCTCTTTCCGTAACAGTCAAGGGAGCTACAATATGGACAGCACATTTTTCGAACGCTCGGCCCGGTGTGTCTGTGATGACCATCGGTACCTTCGTATTTTGTGCCGATTTATTTCGCTGACATTTGTCGCACTCTTGTATATATGCGGTGACATCTCGCTTCATTCGCGGCCACACATACTATTGACGTATTCGCTGTATCGTCCGTGTGATGCCTTGATGCCCACTTAGAGGGGCATCGTGATATTCTTGCACTATCTTCGCACGGTCTTTCTTGCTTTGATTGGATACGCCAATGCTGCACTTTTCTTCGTCGCTCGTGCTCGTACTCGAGCATCGCGACTCTTTTATCTCACGGGGAGATTCCGCCTGTGCCACGCTTCCCCAGGCTGCTTCTTCATCACGTGCTGCCTCGTAGCACGGTGAGTCGTATTCTCGGCCTCTCCTCTTTATGCGGATATTCGTAGCGCTGTCCTTCTTTTTGCGCTCTCTCTCGTGGGCGCTCTCGCTCGTGTTGTTACTGTCCGAGTCCATATTTTCGGACTCGGTCTCTTCCCTCCCACTTGCGTAACGGCTGGCGGCCATACTGTCTTCCTTTATTTTCTCTCTCGCGCTGCTGCGCGGAGTCTTCTTTTTTTCTCTATTTAATTCTTCTTGCTCGCATTTGCCTCTTGCTATCACTCTTTCTTTATCTTCTTTCTCTGTCGCGCTACCGCATTTCCTTATATTTTTTCCTGTATTATTTTTCTCCGTTCTATTACCGCGCTTTTGTGTAATTTTTTTCTCCCTCTTGTGCCTGAGCTCGTGTCAGGGCATATATGCGACTTAATGCATCTGCGTTAGTATTTGGTTTTCCCGTTTTATATTGGATTTTATAGTTATATTAACGCATCTGGTTTCTTCGGCACTACGAGCAATGGGACATACCATGGACTCGTGCTTGGGCGGATTATATCCTCATCTAGCATTTTTTGTGCCGGTCATTGAATTTCCCTTTTGTGCTCTTCCGGCAGTCGATAAGGTCGCACCTTTATCGGCATTGTCCCGTCCTCGAGCGGTATCTGATGCTCGACTGCTTTCGTACAACCTAGTAGTTCTCCTTCGAGATGAAATACGTCGGGGAATTCCTCGCAGATTTCTCTTACTTCCTTCTCCTCTTACTTTGTTCTTACTTCTTTTTGTCGCAGTTCTCTTTTCCCAGGCTAACTTTGTCGATTTCCATTTTTTCCAGTTCGACCGTAGGTCTTTTAATAATTTGCTCTTTCTCGAACACATTCATTATTATTATAGGGCAAGTGTTTGCCTCTGCCTTCACGACGGCCTTTCCTATCGTGACTCCTTTTTGGATTTTTTGTTCCCTTGTAAATCCTTGGCCTTTTCCCATCTTCCTCGCCTGCACTATACTGTCTGTGCAGGCGGGTATTTTCAAGTATTCTGTGCCGTGTGCAAACGGTATTTTGTGCCCTCGAAATTCTATCATTTTACCTCCCAGTATGTTTATTCTCTTTTCGACTATACAATCAAATCCAAGGAGTCCGTCTACTGCTAACGGTACTTCCTTGCCGACCACGTGGAACGTGTGCGTTATCACAGTGGCCGGGGTATCCAGTTTCAGCTCAGCTGTGCACAGCGTGCGGAAGGCCTTGCCCCCGATGCCATGAAGTTCCATGATCTCGTCCCCGATGGGTGTTTCCGAATCCAGTTCATCCACTTTTACTATGCTGCACTGGGCCCCTGTGTCACATCGGAGCGTCAGCATTTTGTCGCGAGCCGGCTTTGACGTTATATGTAGGTCACTGGCGTGTGCTCGCGGCAGCTGAGCGCTGACGTGGTAAATTCTTCTCGACGCCTTGCCATTGTGTACATATGGCTTTCCGAGTAGAATTTCCTTCATTTTTCTTTACGATGGTTTTTTCTCGTTCACTTGAAAGCTTTTTGAATCTCTCTCTATTGAAAGAACGCTGACTGCGGATGAACTGGCGGTTCTTTTGGGCGTATTTTCTTGGGTTTTTTCATTTGGCCTATACTCGTTTTGTTTTCTTGGGAACTTATTGTTTGGTACGTAATTGTAACGCTTCTGTTGATAACTCGGGCCCTGCCATCCTGGCTGTCTTCTACAGTCGTTCTATCTGTGACCCGGTTTTTTGCAATAATTGCTAATTATTTCTCTTTAATTAATCGTTTCCGTTGGCACTGGCAAGCTATAACGCGCTTGTGTCTGCGCCTGATGCGACGCGGGCCTTTGAAATGGGAACGATTTTCGCCCCTCGTGGGTGTGTGACGTCGCGGACAGTCCGCTACTGTGGCAGACGCTCTTCGCGATTGTTTTTATTCCTTCGACCTATTTCTCCTCTTTGATTGCTCCGCGGATTGCTTCCCCTAACTCGTGGTACCCGTGTGACCTTACCATTAACTGTAGGTCCTTGCTAAGTCCATGTTCGAAATTATTTAGAGCAAAATGCCTAATCTCCTGATCTGGGTTTTCTGGGATTGGTTCTGCTTGGTTATAGCCTGTCCTCTGGATTCCTCTTCCGACTCGGTCGGGATGTCTCACTCTAGCATACGGATTGACTCGGACTCGCTTATGGGGGTTGGGTGGTTGTTGTGGGTGTCCACGCACAATGAACGAACTTTTCGGCAGATTCCACCGCTGCCACCAATGTTGTATCCCCGGCTCGAGAACCCGGGATAGGTATTTTTGGGATCGTTGCGAAGTTAAGAGTTGGAACTCGAGTTCGATGAATAGGAATATAAATTTATTACTGGGCTGGTCTTATAATTGAATTTACAGTGTGTCGGTCGTACCTTAGGACCGAGCCGTTCAAAAGCCAACCAAAGACTGTCTGTGCCCTGGTGTCTTCTCTTAATTGTCGACTCTGATTGTCGTTATTTGCCCCAGATCAAGCATCATAAGATACTTGGTCAGGACGTGTCCCAAAGTGTCTTTTTGAGGTTTGCATTTTGGCGAAAGTGTAACTCTCGCAAGGAGGGCAAGAAAGTGTCACTCTCGCAAGGAGGGCAACAGAGTGGACAGACTCTCGCAGTTGCGCAAACACTTTTGTATTGCACAAGTTTGCGGACACAACATCGGCACTCTCTTCCACTTATTTGACAGGACAGATTGCGACAAAATCCGTTTGTCGCAATCTGTCCTCAATTAAACATCGTACAATGCTTTGTCAGCATATGTGTCTACATGACTCTATACTTTTGTCAATTGGGCAGAAGTACATTCATTTGGAAAGAATGTGGACTTGGGGTGCAATAAGACCCAAATTAGGCTTAGCACGCGTTGCCTCGATCGAACGATCGTTAATTTTTTATGTTGCAACGTTCATAGATAGAACACATCGGGCATCCAGAGTTTTGGTAATTCGTTTGTCGAAAAAATATAGTATCAGTTATATTTTCTATCACGTTACAATTCATCACACCCCAATATAGAATATGTTGTCGAAAATAATATATTATTTCATAAACGTTCTTTGTGTGAGATTCAAACACGCCAAACAAATCATAATCCTACGTTTCGGATGATGTTTCACGGAACAAGAAGGAAATATGCGATAAGAGTCGCTGAAAACGTTCCCGTCATTATACTTGTTTAGACATAGCTGTATGGTACTGATAATTCGCTCGTATCGCATCGCATTATCTAGTGCAATCCGCTTTTTGAGCAGAGCGCTTCCACTTCAACATGTTATAAATATTTGGCGAGAACCGAGATAACGGTTATTTTTACGTGAAAACTGTCAATGAGGGATTGCATCCCCGTTAAGAAGCTTTCGGAAACACGTTGCGCTCCAAGACGGATCTACGATTTCAAAACCTAAGATGTTTGATTGCGGGATTTAAATATCGACAAACATTGATCTAACTTACGGTATTTGAATGTAAATGAAAACCTCAACAATATTGCACTCATCTGATTATGAAGGCAATTTAAAACACACGTATTGGAGTTGTTGTCGAACTACGAATGTTGTAGTCGGACAATTCTGTCAATTCAAATGGTTTTGCAACGCCGTAACATCATTAATCAAGATACCCAAAAATCGATACATGAATGTTATGCGTTCAACAGTGGATCGCTCATCGATTTTGAATTACGAACATACGCTGTAAATGGTATCCTTCACGCTCGTAAGAAATACTAATACAATGTTTTTTTATCATAATTTTATTATCCTAAGCCGCCCTGGCTTACCTATGTTAACAACAACGGTTTAGTAATTGGTAATTAATAATTTCTGCAAAAAAAAATATTTTGCTTCGACACCCGTTCAGCTGACAGGCCTTCACGAGAACGTCGATGAGAGGTTGAGTTTGTTTGAGATGGTACCCGAACTAAACCCAACCGCTCATCAGTTCATGTAATTCGATCGCTTCATCTCTTTTTCCTGTAACATGGGTTAATCGACTCAACCGCCCGCCGCCTTTCTTGCATCAGCTGCCAAAAAATTGAATAAATAGAATAGACTAAATTGTTAAAGAAATAAGTGATCAATCTATATCCATCCTTTTCGTTCACGCTTCAGTAACTTCACAAATGAAGTTACTTTTCACATGTCGAACCTCCTCTGAGAATCTAGGTGTTCCGATTTACTGTTCCGATTTACTACTTACATCACAACGAAAGTAGATATGTACATATAGCGAGAGACGACGGTGACGTCACACGTGTGGTGTAGTGGATATTGTGCGGCGGCACTTGGTGGGCGTGTCTGGTGGTCGCGCTTGTGTTGCTGTGACATGTATGGGGAAATAGCGGTGGGAGGGAGTCTGCTGTGTCGGAAGGGTGGGGGGATTGGGCCCTTTTTTCGGAAGCTCGCGACTAAGTGGGATTAGTTTCGGGCGTGTTTTCCGAATAGACCGAACTGGCCGACACCACCAGACCGACGGGTGGTGTCTCCTGCATATATCGAGGACCTGTTTACCGCTAGAGCATGGGGGGGGGGGGGGGGTACGTCGCGCGGATCGTATGGGGAAGGAAAGTATTACCCCGTGGCGTCGGGTTAGTGCGGGTAAAAAAACGCGATGATTGACGTGCATACATGTATCGAAGTTTTTATTCAAAATTTTGTCCGTTCGAACATATTGTGTGTGTGTGTGTGTGTGTGTGTGTGTGTGTGTGCGTGCGTGCGTGCGTGCGTGCGTGCGTGCGTGCGTGCGTGCGTGCGTGCGTGCGTGCGTGCGTGCGTGCGTGCGTGCGTGCGTGCGTGCGTGCGTGCGTGCGTGCGTGCGTGCGTGCGTGCGTGCGTGCGTGCGTGCGTGCGTGCGTGCGTGCGTGCGTGCGTGCGTGCGTGCGTGCGTGCGTGCGTGCGTGCGTGCGTGCGTGCGTGCGTGCGTGCGTGCGTGCGTGCGTGCGTGCGTGCGTGCGTGCGTGTGTGTGTGTGTGTGTGTGTGTGTGTGTGTGAAAGACAGAAGCAGAAGAATCGAAGGAAAGAAAAAAACGAAGAAAACAACATTTTTTTGTGTGCATGGGTGCATAATAAATAAAATATAAAAGCAGAAAATGATAATATTTGTGCGCGCGCGCGCGCTGCGCGTGTGTGTGTGTATACATGCAGATGTAAAAGTCGGCGCCTATCACACGTACTTGAAAAATGAATGCAGTAGAAATGCTGGATGAGATATAAAGTACTCACCGATAAAACTCATTTTATGCAGCTGCAGTAACAAAGAGATGCGCTCTTCCAAAATGTCGCTACATCCGCTACTGTCCGGGATTTGTTATCATTTTTCCACGTAACACGGAGGTATTTATATATGCAAAGTACTCAATAATGCGTGGATGCCACCGCAGGATTTTTTGTGTAAAAACCTCAGATCTTCCACTCTTATACTCCCTTTTTACTGGTTCATTTCGTTTCCATGCCTCCCCACTATTCTTATAGGATTACCATATAAGAACAGTATAGTGTGGAACTATAGTGCACTCCTAAGATACAGGAAAAATATGGGGAAAAAATTCCCGAATGAAAACGACTTCTACCACCGCAGGCTTCACACTCCGAATCGAGCAGTCACGTTTGCCGACATCACTTCTTGGAACTTCCGTTGTGAACTCACGTGAAAATGGCTGAGAAAATTCTACAATTAGAAGGAAATCTGCGCGATCAAGCCGCACTTATAAATTCCGTGGAAGAGTATATAGTATGGGAGCAACAATGCGATCAGTGTGTGGAGTCGTTGGAAACGAAAAGCCGAATAAAACGATCGCGATTATCACTTGCTCGCTTAGAAGGTTTAAAAAATGTTCTACGCAGACGATTACCACATGCGGGTGCGGGAAACAGTGATCGTGGCGAGAGATTGATACGCCGTTCGAAAATCGTACCCTGACTGGCTGCGTCATCAATAACAACCATATTGAACTTCGTCAGTTTCTCGAAGATGCATGTCATATGATGCTTTCACATGTGCAAGACATTACCAACATTCAATTAATTGTAAAAGTAAATACAGTTTTCAATGGTGAATTTGAAACAAGTGACAAACGCGTAAATAAAAGTATCAACACGAAAAACTTTGAACTTTTTACCACATCCGATTTACGTGGGTGGTATACACAACGAGTTGTCGTACCTACTCTGGCATCTCTCGAAGATTTTTAAAAACGTGATAGCGGATGGAGATTGTCGCGGATACTGGACATAACATTAAATATCAACAAATACAATCCAACGCGCGCCGGATGTCAAACTGTTATGTCGCAGAAAGTAATACTGAAGAAAGCGGTGGTGACTGTAAATTCAAAGGATAACGCATGTTTCGCGTGGGCAGTGGTGGCTGCTCTTTATCCAGTGGAAACAAACGTGCATCGAGTAACTTTATATCCACATTATTCAACTGTACTGCAGCTTCAAGGAATTGCTTTTCCAATGACTCTCAATTAAATATAAAAATTGAATTGTAAAACAATGTTTCGATTAATGTATTTACAACGGAGAAGAAAGGCATCAGACCAACTCGAATATGCGCCCAAAACCTGGTTTAACACGTCAATTTATTGTACGTTGAGGATTCGTCGGACCACAGCGTGGGACACTTTGTATGGATAAAATATGTATCGCGGCTCATGAGCAAGCAGCTTAACAAAACAAACAGAAAAAAACACATTTGCGATCGGTGAGTAACAAGAAACATACTTGAGAATACACATATGAGCAATTATGTACTTCAATAATATAATTCGTTCCATCGTTTTGTTAGAGGTGTTTGCACTACGTTTGCACGGAGGCTAAATTACGATCGCTCCAGATGAATTGTGTAAAATCAAACGATTGTGCCATTTGATTACCTTGTGAAACCGACAAATGGCTAGCGTTCGAAAACCGAAAAGAGCGACTTCATTTGTGATTTATGCGGATCTCGAGTACGTTTTAGCAAATGTTGACACTAAAAATATACAGCAACAACATGAAGTGTGTAACGTCGCGTACTACGTACATTGCTCGTATGACCATTCGTTATTGGGATACTACTTCCGGCGCGATGCCAATTGCATCCAATTGCCTTCTGACCGGACGTTATAGAGGTCCCGTCCATTCTAATTGCAATTTGAATTACCAACGGTATTTTTTCATTTCCGTATTTTTTCATAATTTTTCCGACTATGATGCACAGCTCATCATGAAGGAATTAGCCACAGCATACGAGGGGAAAACCACTGTGCTGCCCATAACATAAAATTTTACACATACATTTCGAACGGCCATGCCATGGGGGCATTATAGGATACAATCGTAGGGGCTATTTTTTAATTGTGGATAACCTTGTAAAATAATTGTAAAAAGCTTGTTCTGCAAATAATCAACCCTGTGAAAAACGACGTTTGTAAATTATCGCGTATGTCTGTGGTATATAATAAATTGGTTCATAGATTTTTTCAACTGAGAAAATGAAGAAGGGCCCGTTGGAGTTTGGCGAATCACCTCATTTTTCGTCACACCCTCCTGACAAGCTTCTACGAGAGAGAGAGAGAGAGAGAGAGAGAGAGAGAGAGAGAGAGAGAGAGAGAGAGGCGTCATAAAATGCAAAACATTTTTATTGTCCGCTCCACATCACATTTGCTTATTCAGCTATTGTAATTATTATTACGGAAGCCAACACCATTACAAACATTCGATTATTCCGCTGCTACAATACTTTTTCAATGAGATCAATTTCAACATATTGAAATATAAGTAACTCCGGATAGTTCAAATCACCTGCAACGGCTTCATCGTTATAGCCCGTCAGATAAAATGCTACAGATTTCATGATTTTCTCTCGATATATGGTAAATATTTACGCTGTCCAGTTCGGTGCGTCATCCTTTCAGAATATCCTCTTAAATTTACTGATTCTCAACGTTCTTTATTGTCAATTTTTCACTTCCATAATGATGCAGTAAACATTTTTTTTAAATGGGGTCCTATGAAAAACATTGTTGTGGCAGCTTCTCATTTTTACCGTTGATGCTACTCAGTTCCACCTGCGTTATCGTATAGTGTACAGAATCATCAGACGCGTCTAATAGGTTATCAAGAATACCGATCGACCTATAATTACTACGTAGGCTAAATTGCATTCACATCTTGTTCATCACTGCACGATTGAAATACTCGCAAATGGATGCTTTAAAATTTCTATACCCAGAATACAGGCGAAAATTGTACGTTTTTTATTAGGGTTTTAAAGCGACCATTATAACATTATTTTCCCTGATCGAAGTGCAAGTTCTGCGGTATGCATCCCCTTGACAAGTGTTGACGTCACTGCGGTACCTGCATCATTACCATTCATCATACTCGTCATCATACCATTTATCATACTCGTTGCTATCAATATTTACGCGAACCCCGGCTCAAAATCGTGTTAATTATCCACAGACGCTTCATTTAAGATAGAGCGCATTGTCGACGTGCAAGGGCTCAAGACACCCACCAACGAGTTTATACTAAAGGAGATATCCATCGCCAAACGTCAAGAATGCTGATCCGCAAATTAGATATGAATTGAAGATAGATAAAACAATAGTTTGTTAATAATAAAGTTAAACAATTACATGATCATAGATAGTGTACGCTATGCATTAAACCTTTGATGGCGAGTGTGTGTGTGTCTGTTTTTTATTTTTTTATTTTTCAAATTTTGAATATCCGCAGCGGTAGTCATGCTGAAACAAACAAAACTTGCATTTTTCTTATCAATCTAATAAATACAATGATATTTATAATGGTACCAAAGTAAAAAGATAATGCTCACAATGAGCCCTGTATACGTTCAAACAGGTTGGACACATGTCGCGCGTGATAATTTGATGTAGCGGTCCACCGCAGTTGGTGCAAAAGATTCCGCGCATGGCTATAAAGCGTTCGCTGTAGTGACCACATCTTTTGCGAAGTCCTTCAAAAATTTCCCGTACATCGAAGTAGCCCGAAACACAATACTTTGATCGATGATTTTCGGTGAAGTATGTATAATTCACGCAATATACGGCTTCCCGGTTCAGCCGATTAAGCCGATACGAAGTACAAGTTGTTGATATCGTCGATGATAACGATGTACAAATTGTTGATATCGCCGTTGATGGTGACGACGAAGTAGAAGTGATCGCTCGTGATGACATCGAACTGCTTGAAATAGACGAACTTCGATAGTGATATTGAACAGGCAGATTCCGCATACGACGGTGGGTCAGATGATGAATACCATGATGTGCGAGAGGTCCTACTGGACCGGCGTCAACTTAATCGGTTGAGCTGGAAAGCCGTATATTGCATGAATTATACATACTTTAGCGAAAATCATCGATCAAAGTATTATGTTTCGTGCTATTTCGATGTACGGGAAATGTTTGAAGGGATTCGTAAAAGATGTGGTCACTACATCGAATGCTTTATAGCCATGCGCGGAATCTTTTGCACGAACTGCGGTGGACCGCTACATCAAATTCTCACGCGCGACATGTGTCCAACCTGTTTGAACGTATACAGGGCTGATTGTGAGTATTATCTTTTTACTTTAGTATCATTCTGAATATCATTGTGTTTGATAGATTGATAAGAAAAATACATGTTTTGTTTTTTTCAGAATGACTACCTCTGCGGATATTTAAAATTAAAAAAATTAAAAAATAAAGAACAGACATACACACACACTCACCACCAACGGTTTAATGCATAGAATACACTATGATTATGTAATTGTTTAATTTTATTATTAATAAAATATTATTTTATCTGCCTTCAATTCATATATAATTTGCGGATCAGCGTTCCTGTCGTGAAGTTTGATGACAGATATTTCCTTTAGTATAAACTCATTGGTGGGTGTCTTGAGCCCATGCACGGCGACGATGCACTCGATCTTAACTGAAACGTCTGTGGATAATTGACACGATTTTGTGTCGATTTTTGCGTAAATATTCACAGCGACGAGTACTTCTTGGATCTGCCGCCGCGTAGATCGTCGGAAGTCCTTGCAAGTCGGTTCGAATTATCGTTCAGGTTGCCTCGTGCGGTATACCACTGTCATCCCAGTGTAACATCGGAAAGACGATTCGGAAAGACGAAACAGTTGGTGGCGGAAGTGCTTCGAATAAATAAACTCGTCTGTTGTGCGAAGCTTTGATGAACTCGACGAGACCTTCGACTTGTGAACATTCGCGGCTTGGATGAAACATGGCAAGCTGATCTCGTCGATATTTTATCGTACTCACGTAAAAACTCCAAACATAAATTTTACCTGACCGCCATCGATACTGTCTCAAAATTTGCCTGGGCTGTACGCCTATGGAGTAAGAATGGTGATGATGCAGGAATTGCAGTGACGTCAACACTTGTCAAGGGGACAAGTACCGCAGAACTTGCACTTTGATCAGAGAAAACAATTTTATAATGGTCGCTTTCAAACCCCAATAAAACATGTACAATTTTCGCCTATATTCTGGGTATAGCAATTTAAAAGCATCCGTTTGCGAGTATTTCAATCGTGCAGTGAGGAATAAGATGTGAATGCAATTTAGCCTACGTAGTAATTATAGGTAGATTGGTATTCTTGTTTACGTAGTAGACGCGTTTGATGATTCTGTACACTATACGATAACGCAGGTTGAAACTGAGTAGCTTCAACGTTGAAAATGTGAAGCTGCCACATGCAACATCATGCTTTTCATAGGACCGCCATTTCAAAAAATTTAAACCGCATCGTTACGTGCGTAAAAAATTGACAATAAAGAGCGTTGAGAATCAGTAAATTTAAGAGTGTATTCTGACAGGATTGCACACCAAACTGGACAGCGTAAATATTTGCCATATATTGAGAGAAAATCATGAAGTCTGTAGCATTTCATCTGACGGGCTATAAACGATGGAGCCTTTGTAGGACATTTGTACGATACGGAGCTACTTAGAGTTCAATATGTCGAAATTTTCCTCATTGAAAAAGTATTGTAGCAGCGTAATAACCAAATGTTTGTAATGGGGTTGGCTTTTGATAATACTCACAATAGCTGTCCGAAATATTGGAAGCGTATCCGACCAATATTTTCGTCTTTCATAAGTCCAGGAACATTTTTGTTGACAAGCAGTATATCATACCCATTGCTCGTCGGGTACTCGCTCGTATCGAAACGATGGATGTCTCGTACACATCGCTTCGTGTCGTCATACACATCCTCACACTCAATGTTGTATATTAGACTATCCGTATCGGTGTACAACAATGTACATTTCTCTTTATACAGAGGCACCATATACTCATGTAGAAGTCATACTCATGTAAAAGTGGAAGTAGTGAATGTCAAAGTAGTGAATGAGAAGAACGTAGAAATAGTCATACTCATGTGGAAATCATCTAGATATAAACATATCTTCGATATGTCGAGTATGCACATACCAACATATATTGGTTTATTGAATTTCACCTCGAGCTTGTGTAATTCGACAGCAATAAGGTTTTCTGAAAAAATCACTCCGGCTATGAAAATTTGGTTTTGCAATCATTGCCCCTACACTGTACCTACCCTCCCGCCGTCTTAAAATCTTGACGTCTACGTGATTGTGCACATTTTCTATTGTTTTCCCAAACACTGCATTATTCATCAACTTATAGAGATTTTTTTCAAAATTATTCTTTGCTTGAGTTCGGTTGATTGCGATTGCAGATTATGAATAACATACCGTTCCTTGTTATGCACGGTTGCAAAGAATTTTTCGTATTGTCCACCAGGTGGTTTACCATGTGTTGAACAAAGGGGCAAGTCCGTGTTTGCATCGTGTAGACATTCCGGGTACTCTAAGTCAACCTCAAGAATGACACCGGTCGGTGAATCTAGCGCGATAGATAATAAATGGAATGTCAACAACTCATCGACCCATCGAAAATCAGAATAGGGCAATGGTTGACACATTGCCCATCCATACGAATTATTCACATCGAAATACATCAAATGTGATGAGGACCTTGATGTATCGAATGATTCCATATTTTTGTTACTGGCGCGCGCATACCTATTTGAGCACTGACTCAGGCCACCGCGCATACCCCGTTGAACAAATAATAACATGTCAATATCGGTGAACAATTCGAAATTAATGCATGTATGTTTCAACATTGCATCCCATGTGCAGCCGGAAAGAGTACAGTAATAAGCGGGTTTGAGCCTGTAACTCTCCATAAAGCTATTGCGAAAGTTCTCAAAAACGTCGGCCAGTAACGAAACTTCGTTCTGTAAGTACAAGTCACTACATTCGCCTAACGTTTAAATAGAAAACCGTTACCATACATTCTTGGCGTGAGCGTATTCGTTCTCACTTACAATATCACCAGTCAAAGTACTGTAAAATGCGTCTCGTGATGGTAGGTGATAGTCTTCCAGTCGGTTTACACTATTGATATATTCATTGGGGAAGACGTCCTCTCAAGTTAATAGAATGAAACTATCGCCATTGTGTACTGAAATTGCGATCGTAAAATGTTTAGTTTATCCATTGTCAAAAATGAGGCCAGTTTATCCAGACTTCTACTGAGAAATTTGTATGAATCGATGAAGCGTAATTGAATCGGATGTGACTTGTCTGCCGTTCGAAATATTTTTATAAACGAAATGTATTTCTCCTTAGTTATGGTCAGCACAGTGATTGTCCCATCGAATGCTGTGGCTGGTTCCTTGATGATGGGCTGTGCTGTGCACCAAAGCCGGACAAATTACGAAAAAATACCGTTGGTAATTCAAATTGCAGCTAGAATGGGCCCTCTATTACGTCCGGTCAGAAGGCAATGATCACGAACACGCATGTCATCTTTGGTAAATGGTTTTTCACATATGTCAGAGGCACTAAGCAGCGCTTCGAAATCTCGCCGGCTGAACCGGAGTTAGAAGTTCCACGGGAACCCTATCCGATAGAATATTGTTGATGCGCAAAGCTAAATTTTTAAGGTTCTCAACAAACCATGAGATGCAATTGACATCGCGTCGTGAGTAGTATCCCGATCACGAATGGTCATACGAGCGATGTACGGACTACGCTACGTTAAACACTTCGTGCTGTTGCTGTATATTTTTGTTGTCAACATTTGCCAAAACGCACTCGAGGTCCGCATAAATCGCAAATGGAAGTCGCTCTTTTCGTTGGAAGTTTTCGAACGCTAGCCATTTATCCGTTTCACCAGGTAAACGAAAGGCACAATCGTTTGATTTTCCACAATCCATTTCGAGCGATCATAATTTAGCCTCCGTATAAAAGTAGTGTAAACACCTATAACCAATGATGGAACGAATTATATTATTGAAGTACATAATTGCTCATATGTGTATTCTCAAGTATGCTTCTTGTTACTCACCGATCGCAGATGTCTTTTTTCCTGTTTATTTTGTTCAGCTGCGTGCTCACGAGCCGGGATACATTTTTTATCCATACAAAGTATCCCACGCTGTGGTCCGACGAATCCTCCACATACAATAAATTGACGTGTGTAACCAGTTTTTGAATATTCGCATATTCGATATTCGCATATTCGCATTGGGATGAAGCCTTTCCTTTCCATTGTAAATACATTTATCGAAACATTGTTTTGCGATTCAAACTTTTTTATTTGATTGAGAGTAATTGGAAAAGAAATTCCCTAAAGCTGCAGTATAGTTGAATAGTGTGGATATGAAGTTACTCGATGCACGTTTGTTTCCACTGGATAAAGAGCAGCCACCACTGCCCACGCGAAACATGCGTTATCCTTTGACTTTACAGTCACCACCGCTTTCTTCAGGATTATTTCCCGGAACAAAACAGTTTGACATCCGGCACGCGTGGCATTGTATTTGTTGATATTTAATGTTATGTCCAGTATCCGCGACAATCTCCATCCGCTATCACGTTTTTGAAAATCTTCGAGAGATGCCGGAGTAGGTTCGACAACTCGTTGTGTATACCACGCACGTAAATTGGATGTGGTAGAAAGTTCAAAGTTTTTCGTGCAGATACTTTTATTTGCGCGTTTGTCATCTGCCTCAAATTCACCATTGAAACCTGTATTCACTTTTACACTTAATTGTGCGTCTTCGAGAAACTGACGTGGTTCAATATGGTTATTATTGATGACACAGCCAGGCGGGACGTGATTTTCGAACGGCGTATCAATCTCTTGCCAGATCAACCCATGATCATTGTTTCCCGCAACCGCGTATAAAAATCGTCTGCGTAGAACATGCTTTAAACCTTTCAAGCGAGCGATTCTTGCTACTAACGATTGCGGATTTCCGAGTGATGATCGCGGTCGGTTACTTCGGCTTTTTCTTTCAAACGACTCCCCACACTGATCACATTGTTGCTCCCATACTATATACTCTTCCACGGAATGTATAAGTGCGGCTTGATCGCGCAGATTTTGTTCGAATTGTGGAATTTTCTCAGCCATTTTCACGTGAGTTCACATAGGAAGTTCCAAGAGGTGACTTCGGCAAAAATGACTGCTCGATTCGTAGTGTGAAGCCTGCGGTGGTAGAAGTAGTTTTCATTCGGGGTTTTTCCCCATATTTCTCCTCTATCGTAGGAGGGCACTATAGTTTCACACTATAGTGTTCTTACACTGTAATACTTTAAGAATAGTGGGAGGGCATGGAAACGTAATGAACCGGTTAAAACGGAGTATAAGCATGGAAGATCTGAGGTTTTTACTAAAAAAAAATCGTGCGGTGGGATCCACGTAATATTGAGTACTTTGCATATATAAATGCCTCGGTGTTACCTGTGAAAATAAAATCAAAACCAGGATGTAGCGACATTTTGGAAGAGCACTCCTCTTTGTTAGTACAGCTGCATAAAATAAGTTTTTTTCGGTGAGGACTTTATTTCACATCCAGCCTTTCTACTGCATTCATTTTTCAAGTAGGTGTATAGACGCCGACTTTCACATCTGCATGCACAAACACACACAGACACACACACACACACACACACACACACACACACACACACACACACACACACACACTCGCACACCAGCACACACGCGCGCGCGCGCGCACACACACACACACACACACGCACACACATACACCACTCGCACACAAAAAATTGTTATTTTCTTCGTATTTTTTCTTTTCTTCGTTTTTTCTTCTTTTTTCTTTCACACACACACACAATATGTGCCAACGGACAACATTTTGCATAAAAACTTCGATACATGTATATACGTAAATAATCGTTTTTTTTACCCAAACTAACCTATCCCCACGGGGTAAGACCTTCCTCCCCCATACGATCCGCGCGGCGTAGCCCCTCACGCGCTTGCTCTAGCGGTAAATAGTTCCTTGATATATGCAGAAGACACCACAAGTCTGTCTATTCGGAAAAGCAGCCTGAAACCACCCCCACTTAGCCACGAGCTCCCGGCTAAAGGACCAATCCCACGACCCCTCCGATACTGCAGACTCCCCCACCACTAATTCCCCATACATGTCACAGCGACGCAACCGCTACCGCCAGACACCCTCACCACGTGCCGCCGCACGATACCCACTACACCACACCTGTGACGTCACCGTCGTCTCTCGCTGTATGTACATAAATTCTAACAAATACCCCCGGTGGGTTGGTCTCGTGGTTAGCGTGACAGTTCCCCTATGCCCATGGCAAATATGTCATGGTGAATCCGATAGAGAGGGGGAAATAGGCTGCGGCCGCAAGGTGGGGGATGTCGAATGGGAGGTAGGGGAGAGTTGTGGAATAGTTGATAGAGGGGATATGGATGTTGAATGGGAGGTAAGAACGAAGTTGAGGCGGATTGGGGCTCGTAAAAAGGGGAAGACCCTGTACGGCTGGAAACAAACCAATAAAAATAAAAAATAAAAAACAATTACGAATGCCTATTGTATTTTTCATCGAGTATTTCCTGAACACTGGCCAGCATTTTATCTGCCGAAAATATATTGGGACTACATGAGGTCAGCAAAAGTATACATCAGTAGTTCGTCGACTTGCCTGTTATAATCACAACACGTGCAGAGCTATTGCAAAATGAACATTTGTTGTTTCATGAAATTTGAATAAAAACATGGAATATGTTGAGATGTGTTTGATGAAAAAAAACCGCAGTGCCACGATATAGCACTGTTGGTTCATGTATCGAAATGCAGAAGACGGTCTTGTAATTATCCTCGAGTTGTCGGTCAGATACAACAGATTGTATACGAAACACCCGGTTTAGCGCCAAAATGGCTGTGTCCAGATGAAGTACTATTATAATATAGCTATATAATCTTAAAAATACTCACATTTTTGTCCAAAACTGATGAAAACTGACTTATCGGTTTCACCGCAAGGTCATTTATATTGGATGGTTTTCTGAAAGAAATAAAATACAGTTGTAGCTCCCGTATAAATACGTAATGTGAAAAAATTATTAAATAAAAACTAAACGAACTTATTCAACTTTATTCCGAGATTGCTTCCGAACATACTCTGTACTGCTCTTTTTGTCAGCTCATTGGAACACACACGGAAACCGTTTTTGGTGTCCCTCTTCGATTTCTTTCAAACTAGGATATGTTATTTGTCATAAAAATCCGAATGACTTTTTCACTGGCGCAAAAAAGGTTTTAAGTTGGACACTTTCAACGTAATTTTTTCAGTATCGCATTCTTCTAGTCGACGTATTATCGTCGTACGTAAATTGAAACTATTTGGAAAATAATGCGTATAATTAACAGGGAAAAATATTTTTTCATTATTTTTTCGATTTCGTTTTTCGGATTTTTTCGATTCCGTCGAGAGAAACCAGTCGACATGTAAAGGGGTTGAAAGTTGCTAAATGTTTATAACATTAGAATTATTCTTTATATTTCAGTGGAACTGTTTGCGGCTAAGAGCATTTAAGAAAGTACGGATATGTATTTTGCGTTTTCTGAAAAAAATGATCAATAAGGGGTCACACAATGATCATAAAGGGGTGTACGCATTCAAATATATTCACTTAAGAATACGTTATTCTTCAACAAAGTCGAAAGGATAGGGATTCTTGTTATCGGAGATCAACGGTCTGTATAGGTGAAATTCATCGTTAAAGGTCGAAAATTTGTGTGTGATTTTTCCAAAAACACCTTCCTTTGCGCCATATTTTTATGAAATCATTATGAAATCAATTAGAGAATAATTCTTAGGGTGAATAATCAACAGTGGGCTTTATTCAATTCCGGCGCGGTAAATTAACAAACACCTATACTGGGTGAAATACGAACATTATATCAAGTAAAAAGTATTTTTTATATAATATTTCAATAAAATCCTTTCTATTTGAGAATATTGAAATAGTACAAGATACGTATCTTTGCGTTTTTTCCCCGAAAAAACCCTCGTGAACCAATGTGGGCACAATTCATTTCATTTCCAACATATAGAGGTAGTCAATTCCGCAAATGAGCGATTTCCTGTTAACGCAAAAATAGATATCCCTTACTTTTTATAACTTTCTCAAAAGTTTTCTTGTTACTATTTTCTTTTAACTTCTCACACCAATACTTTTGTAAATATTCAGAAGTTGGCCTCCAGCTAAAGATCGGTCGAAAATTTTGTTTAACGGTTAATATGGAGATGGAGAGAGTGTAAATTTCAAATTTAAGTTGCGGGAAGACATGCATTGGCAAGAAAAGATTGGCGAAAATATCTGACGATTTGCTCATTGAAATCTGTGCCCACCCGGCATTCTATATGGACTCACCCACATCCGCGGTGTCTGATGCCCAAATCAGTTCGCACGCACCATTCCGTGAATATTTGCCCCCCCCCCCCTCCCTCCCGCCGGCTTCGATTCCATCACCGTTCTCCATCTCAATTGTCGACCGGTTTTCAGCTGGAGCCTCACTTTTGCATGTTTCCCAATACTTTTTATCCGTTTAATCCATCAGAATTCAATGAAATAAATGCTTCATTATTCGCTATGAGCATTAATCTCCAATTCGTTTGAAAATAACACATTAAACAAAAATATGTGCAACGGGAAAAATCACCTTAACGGTGTCTAACTTTGAGAAAACTCCACCCCATAAAACATTTTTGCGCAGAGAAAAAAATAGGCTTCTCTTAAACTTTGATGAAGAATAAAATACAGTGAAACTTCAGTTAAACGTTTTTCAAGGGATACAGCAAATATGACGTTAAAAAGGGTATAACCGAAAAGCGAAATACATTATCTATGCGAAACTCTTTAAAATTTGACAATGACGGCTGGTGCATAAGCCTTGATGTTTTTCAATAGCAGTACCGCTATTATGTTAGTGTTGGTTTTTTTAATTGACAATTTCATTGGTAATCAATAAGTAATGAGCCAATTCTAGTTTTCGCATTTCCGCTTAGAACTTTTATTCAATGCAAGTTCATAACATTGAAGCTTTGATGTTTTAAACTAATAAATAACAGACTAGTTCGTATTAATAAGAGGTCTGTAATCGCAGTCAAGTACATGCATACATAGTACGATCGCAGAGTTTTACAGTGGACAAATCCCGGTATGGGTTTAAAACTTTCAACAATATGTATCTTTTAGTGATTTCGAGTGCGGAAGACGCTAAAGACAGTTTAACTGGTTCTTGGTTGGTAAAATCATCTGTCTCGCCTGATGATGATTCCTTATCCAAATCAGGTGCAAGAATTTCAACGATAATGTTATCATAATTTTTTTCTGCGCATACAGCCAACTCTTCGTCGTATAAAACAAAATCCTCTATTCGAACTCCCTCGCATACTCGGTTCCCGTCGTCTGGTTCACTAATCGTATGAATGTCGTTGTCGGTATTAGATCGTGCGTCGGGGTCAGTGTGCACCACCAGATATCCTGGCGGATATTTCAACAGATCCATACTTGGACTCAGTGCAGCCAGATCGCACGCAAAAGTTACCCCCTCTCTAGTCTCTTGCGGGCCTATCACACAATCATAGTAGCGCGTGTTCGTGAGCGAGCGACGCTCGGACATCTTCGAAAAGAGCCGAGCGCCGTCGAAGTTTCCCGACCGCACCTTCGGTCGACAAATTTATCGCGCACTCCGACCGCTTGTTTTATTAGTTTGTACGTTAATTTACATGTAATAATAAATCTATATTACAACTTATTTATCTTCTAAAAAATTGTTTGCGCTTTACTCATACCCGTCCCTATGCCAAATAAATTGTAATTCATAAAAGTAATCGGAAATATATTTATATTCGTATTATTATATTTATTCTCATATACTTTCATGAAGCGCTAAAGCATTATCCCCAAAAATAAGCCAATCATCCATCCGGCCGCGAATCGTCAGTACCAGAAAGTGCACATATTCTACAAGCGATGAGATGGTGCCGTTGGTAGCGTTCCTGGCTTCCGTCCGCAGGGCACGGGCTCTTTCCCCGGGCTCAGTCCTTCTTTTGAAATTGCTATTACTATTAATTCTTATTTGATTAGTTATTTTTATTAGTTATCATTACTATTTTAATTAGTCAACTTTTAATGTCGAAAAATTTATTGCGCACTCCGACCGCTTATTTTATTAGCTTGTACGTTAATTTAAATGTGATAATAAATCTAAATTACAACTTATTTATCTTTTAAAAAATTGTTTGCGCTTTACTCACACCCGTCCCTATGCCAAATAAATTGTAATAAGGTACCGCACACAGTTGTACGTTACAACAATCTTTGCAAAGAATGTTCCCTTCCTTTGTTTTTCGGTTTTTTGGCTTTCTTATCTACTTATCGTCTGAAATATAGAATGGATAGTGACTTCGTGACGAGCACAAAGGATTTTTGGGTTTACAATCATGCTCTTTAGATGATGTGTGTTGATCACATTGATCTTCTAACAGCTCTGTAGCCAGTGCACAACGAAACTGTAAAGAATTCATTTTTTTCGAGTCAGTTTAGAGATGATTATAGACGACGGAAGCATTATAAATTACAGTATCGAATAAATGTTAGTGTAATTTGTGATGCCACTTGACAGTCGTGTGAATTGTTTCATAAGAAGAAATAGACTGATCTGTTTTGTTTACATCTCCCATATTGTTATTATAAGAAATAACAACATTTGACTTCATGATCTGTTTCTTGGTGAGATTAGTCTGTAGTCCATGTCAAAATTCTCGCTAGACTTTCACATTGTTTATATTATTATTAATATTATGTTAAATGATTTCTCGCATTTAGTCGCTCTAATTCAAATCAACTCAATCATACTAAAACTGAAAACCTTTCCTGTCATATTGGAGCAACCATTTTGAATTTTAGAAATTCGATTTCAGATTTGGATCCAGCGACCTCAAAAACCCTCAGTTACTCACTTTCGTTGGAATCAAACCATTTTTCAAATTTCCGTTCGCCATATTGGATCCGCCATTGTTTATTTTCGAAATCCGATTTCAGATTCGGTATCAGCGACCTCAAAAACCGTAAGGTACTCACTTTCACCGGAATCAAACTATTTTTTAAATTTGCGTCCCCCATATTGGATCCGCTATTTTTAATTTTGGAAATCCGATTTCAGATTCAGATTCAGCGACCCTAAAAACCTTCACACTGAAATTTTAGGGTCAATCTGTGAAGTTTTTTTCGAACACAAAAGTGGCACGGAAATCTAATTTTCGCCTGACTGCGAAGGGGTTTAAGATAACTAATTAAAATAATAATGATAACTAATAAAAATAACTAATCAAATAAGAATTAATAGTAATAATGAATTTAAAAAAAAATACTGAGCGGGGGGAACGATCCCACGCTCCTGCGGACCGAAGCCAGGAACGCTACCAACGGGACCATCTCATCGCTTGTAGAATATGTGCACTTTCTGGTACTGACGATTCGCGGCCAGATCAAGAGGTGTCTGGTGGAATTCGCGGGGGAAAAAATTCCCTTAATATTGTTGAAACGGAGTGCAAGTGGATGGGCTGTACAGTTGTCAAGGAGACATAAAATATTTGTTTTCTCGCAGCGCATTCTGCTATTCAGCTTCTCCAGTTACGTCTTGAACAAATTTCCAGTCATCCAGCTTTCTTATTTCCTGCATACTAAACAGGCAAGCTTTTTGTGCCCTTACAACAACGCGGTTTTTGCTATTTGCCGATGACCAATGGGCGGAGTTTATGTAAACCATCTGCACTTTGCTGTTGAAGCACTGTCAGTCCCTCTTTACGTTTCCCTCCACGGCATGGGTCTCCTTTCTCGGCTAAATATTTGGCCAGAAGAAGGTTAAAAAAGGCCTATCTCAACTGGGTCATCAACATCTCGTAGATTGTATTCCTCTCTATTTCTTGGCAAAACGATGATTCCAATGCTCGACAAGACTTTCATCGGCGCTATTAGCTTCGCCACAAACGCTCCTGCCGCTTATTCCACACCGGTTTTATAATTGATATAGGCAACCACTCGATGCTTTAAAATCACTTGTTATCTTTAGTTTTCCTGCAAATATCAAAGCTTGTTGCACAAACATTGGACGGCTAACAAGTATATTTGCAGCCCGTTTTTTTATAAGCATGTCAGCACTGTCTCGTCCGAATTCGGAAACTTTCCCTCTTGAGTTCGCATTTTCTAGGTCCTGCCGAATAAGAATTCGATCCCATCTTTGCTTCATGACCAATAATTGTTGTTCGTCACTTCACAGTGTAGGTCTAGGATTCTTGAAGTCCTGATTTTCGTACTTTATCTAAGATCTGTAATGTTTATGGTTCAGTACCCAAAGGCCAAAACGGAACCCTATCAAGGTAGTACTAGCGGATTGACTAGTCAACAGAAAATCTTTAAATTATCGAATCTGAAAAAAGCAAAATATAATATATTTGGGTATAATAATAAACATGATACAGAAAATAATTATTTGAGAAGTGCATGTGATAAATGCTTGTATTATAGTTTAGTAAGTGAAGTAAAATGGCAATCAGATTTGACTTCAGTTGTCACAGGCCGGCATTTCATAATTTTGGCAATATCCGTGGTAACGCTATATTCAGGTGCTTTCGATACATGTCAAGCATGTGTTTGATTACCGTATGTGTAATCGTGTGTTGTAGTGTATGTGTAATGTGCATATTGTAACAAGAGAGATGGTAGGCGTGGCTAACGAACGCAAAAATGAGTCGATTGAATCGATGATATCTGCTCGAAATGTCCCGTAACCTATATTTTTTATGGATTATAGGTGACCGCGACAGTTTTCTTGTTATTCGTCGTGTTTCGCATCCCAGATAGACGGATGTACCTCATATTGGCATCATATGTACATCATCACTGCGGCATAGAAAGCCTCACAGCTGTGTATCCCTTATGAGTGCTCCCGTTGAAGTCATATTTGCATCACATGATGATTCACAATAATACATCCAAATGAAGCAAAGTTGTTCTCATGCAGTGAATTCATCAGACTAGCAAATTCGGCTCACGAATATCTAACAATAAGTTAGTGACTGTAGTGCTCATATGGAGCTCATATTAGCGGCATGGCATGACGGAACTATGCTGTAATCACACGGAGCTTATATTAGCGGCATGGCGTGGCGTAACTACGCTGTGCTCATATGGAGCTCATATGAGTGTCAGAGCGTGAAAAATAAAAAAAAAACCCAAAAATATTGGTTAATAAAATCTGGTAGGATTTTTATATCCCCATATGCACCCCCCCCCCCCCATATTATGTTTCTGCCTATATGATAAATGGATTAAAACGTATTCTGCCTAGTTGAATTTTGTACCTACCTACGGTTTAAACCACGTCTTCTAATGCGAGAGCTGAGCGCGCTGCCTACCTAGCCATTCTAACACTTACGCAAACTTTCTTTGTGTCTGCCTATTTGTATCATTCTGTATTTGGATGCATATCGCCGTGATATTGCACTTATGGGATGTATCACTGACGAATATACATATCACTGTCATATTGCGCTCACTTACAACGAGAAGGCAGAGCCTGGATGTCGCGAATCGGGTTCTTCTTTCGCGTGGTGAAAGTTGAAGACCTCCGAATTAACGTCGTTTTTTTATTTTTGTTCCAATAGGCCTTAGTTGCTGAGATATCGCGATTTGAAAATTTGGGAGTTTCGGCTCGCGTGTAGATTATGTTGAGTGTTGACGCTTGAGACAAGAGCGGTCGTAGCTAATACGGTAAGACGATGGACTGGCACTCTGAAAGTTCACGGTTCGCGTGCCCAAGGTTTTTTTTTAAATTCAATTTTTATTTTTATTTTATAATCTCTCATAAGACTTTGCATGTGCAGGTAAAGAAGTCAATTTGAAAATATGTATTACTAGTTTCATTTATCTATTATATTAATATAATTAATTCACAATTACATAGCACAATAATATGGTATAACAAATAATGAATCTAATAATCAAATCACAATTACGAAGCAAGATAATATTGCATAACTAATAATTAATCTATTAATCATGTCACAATGAGAAAGCAAAATAATATGGTATAAAAAATAAATAATTAATCTAATTCACAGTTGCAGATTTCGCGGCAGGTAATTATTCTGATTCTTCTTTATCAGATCAGTATGTTGACAAATTGGAGGGTAGAAACCATCGTAAAAGCCAGGGAAACTCAAAGACTTACGACACCACGAACATAAAATGAACGCAAACCACCGCAACCACATTTAACCTTGCGGATTCTATCAGGAAAGCATATTTGAAGACATATATCTTCAAATATGCTTTCCTGTGAATTAGATTAATTATTTATTTTTTATACCATATTATTTTGCTTTCTTATTGTAACATGATTAATAGATTAATTATTTGTTATACAATATTATTTTGCTTTGTAATTGTGACTTCGTTATTGGATTAATTATTTCAATATAATAGGTAAATGAAACTAATAATACATATTTTCGAATTTTCTTATTTACCTGCACATGCAAAGTCCTATGAGAGATTATAAAATTTAAAAAAAAATTCAATAAAAAAAGCATGGGGACGCGAAACGTGAACTTTCAGAGTGCCGGTCTGTCGTCTTACCGTATTAGCTACGGCCGCTCTTGTCTCAAGCGTCAAAGCTCAACGCACTCTACGCGCGAGACGAAACTCCCAAATTTTCTAATCGCGATATCTCAGCGACTAAGGCCTATTGGAACATAAGTAAAAAAACGACGATAATTCGGAGGTCTTCAACTTTCACCACGCGGAATGAGAACCCGATTCGCGACATCCAGGCTCTGCCTTGTCCTTGTTGGAAATATGCATATCGCCGTCATAGGATGTATCACAGAAACACGCATATCGCCGTCATATTGCGCTCATGGGATGTATCACTGAGAAATATGCATATCGCCGTCATATTGCTCTCACCAAATGTACCACTGAAAACATGCATATTGCCGTCATGGAATGTTTTACTGAGAAACATGCATATCGCCATCATATTGTGCTCCTGGGATGTATCACTGACAAAATATACATATCGCCGTCATAGGATGATCACTGAGAAACACGCATATCGCCGTCATGTTGCGCCCATCGAATGTATCACTGACAAACATGCATATGGCCGTCATATTGCTTGTATGGCATGTCTACTACCAGTGCTATCCCAGTGAATTCATCAACACAAGTCATTGGATGACTTCCATATGACGTACAATTTGCAGATATTAATCGTGGACACTTGAGCACAGCGATATGAGTTCAACGTGCTTCAAACGTACGATGCATTTGTAAACGACATATTGAGATTAAAATGCTTTGTACATTCACGATACTAAATGAGTTCACGGGTCTGTGTGATGACATGTAGTCAATATGCTGTAAAATTTGCTTCATCAATTGTATGCACGGCGTGATGATCACGACGGTCTATCTGGGATAGCTCTGATCTAACCGGGAGCCATTATTATTTCCGTTTCAAAGTGGAATCCTCATGGATTCCCTATATGGTGCGGGTTAAATGCATTGATTTCGTGAATTAATGACGATTGTATTTAGCCGGTAAGGGCTGCAGAGTTTTCTCGGACGTCATTTTTTATGTCTCTACTACAGCATACAAAAAAATCAATTTTTTTCTAATGAAAAGGTTCGTGCACGTACTACCTTAAGGGGTGAGAGGCAGGTCAGATGTCTCAAAAAATCGATTTTTTAAACATTTTCTTGAAGTATGGTGTTTCCAAAAAAAAATCCCTGAAAATTTCAAGTCAATCTGATGAATAGTTTCCGGGATATCCCACAATTAGTGAAGGGGCGTCGGGTCCCGATGGCATGTAGCGACTAACAAACGCGCAATCGACAATACCCGAGAAGGCAGGATGCGTCGAAGACAACAACGAATTGATATTTTGGAACCTTCCACATCAGCAGAAGCCGTATTCTATGGACCAGGAATTGATGACTCGATGTAAGTAATTTTTTAATTAGTATTTCTATACATAAATCAAGAGTATAATTGGAAAACTCTTTCAGAAATTTTTACAAATGTATTACTCAAAAACTATGAACTTTAGCAAAATTTTATAAGGAGTACTTTCGTTTCAAAACTGCCCAAAATATTTTTCTAAAAATAATTCATCCCGAAAAACTTTAATTTTTTGAAAAATTGGTTATAAACAATTGAATGCTCGACTTTTCGGCAAAATTGTGATATTTGAATTTAGCGGATCAAAATACATTAAAAAGTTTAGCTTCATCCATCGAGCTCAACATTTTGCGAACATATAATACCGTATCCACATCGAAAAATTTTAAACGTGTTTTTCTCGCAACTATGTTTTTCAAGTCGATGACCACTATAATTAAAAAACCACACCATGGATTTTGATGAAATTTGGTGTGCTTATTGATAGCATTAAAAACTAGTCCTTAATCGAAGGATTTTCATTTTTGTTGAAAATTTATATTTTTTTTTAACAATGAACAAGCGATTCTTTGGCCGAACATCGAAAGTTAGCAGCCGGAAGCCGGCATTTTGTTAATTAACAAAAAGCTTCGATTAAGGACTAGATTTATTTATAAACTAATTATCTTTTTTGGCTTTTTGATTTGAGATGATCCAGTAAAATGTTATGATGGTCACCGCAAAGCACCGCATGCGATGGGGGTCCGCCAAAGACGGCGATATTGTTATAAATAGTTAATATTTTTCTTTGAAAATTTATACAAGTCAAGTTGAAATATAACAAAAAGTAACCACTTTTGTAAAACAAACTTAATTACTATAAAAAAAATTATTAAAAATGATCGTTTTTTCACGCCTCTGACTGCATCTCACCCCTTAATGACACACTGCTGTCTGTTCAGCCATATGTCAGGGGTCTCTAGCTTGTAAACGGAATGAGCTTGTAAAAATATTCGTCATGGCGACCACATACATGAAAAAAATAGGGTAAGCTGATACAGGAGTACGCACCTAAGCTTCAAATCGGTGAAAAAAACAAACAAATACATGTTGCGAATCAGTATTTATTGTAATTGAAAGAATATCTACTCTTCTATTTAAAATATGAGAGAATATTAGGAATCTTATTTTTTTGTTTAAATAACAAACTAAAAACTACGAAACGGGTTCTGCGAACTCTTAGACATACGGGCGTTTAAAAATACGCACGGGGATCGATAAGAGTACGCACGCATCGGTCGACACATGAATCGCAAATAACGTTGCCCACATTTGTATAAGTGGTGCATTTCTCATGCCACCAAGCTTTACACTTCAAACGCTCGATCTAGTCCTGACATATTAGTTCTTCGCATCCTTTGTAACTTGTAAAAAATGTATACTATATACACTGCCGGCCAAAAGTATGGATACACCTAGAAAAATTTCGCGCCGCACTAATAGTTTGATATCTCTGTGAAAAAAAAGATATCCGGATTTCCAAGGCGGTATTTTAACAGGGACAAATGAAGCTTCACTTTGCGTTTTGGAAAAAACATTTCGATTTTTTTTAGACCCGGGGCGCCATTTTGACAGTGGCCATTTTTTGGCTGTTTAAAATTGGCTGCACGTCTTCGCAACATTTTCTTTCAAAGAACCTTAAAGCCGGCAATACATGTTGGCCCAGGGTAGCCGAGTAAAGGCAAATACCAACGTATAGACAGCCTATTTGTTTGGGTTTGCCATTGCTGGTGCCATCGTAGCCCTTGCTTGTATCAATTTGACTACGCTCGCGTTGGCTGAGGCTCGACCAACGTGTATTGCCGGCTTAAAAGATAGAGCAATAGCTATAGTTTCCTTTTGTAGAAAGTTTCGTACGATTTTTTTTTCACCGAGTTATCGCATTCTTTTCACAAAAAGACAATTTTGAAAAGATGCTGCTGAAATGAGAAAACTTTAAGGTTTAGAGAAAATTGCCAAAAGGAAAAAAGTTGCGTTACATCGTATTGAATGGGGCAGAATTTTTTCAAATTTTTTTTTCTAAATTTATTGCTCTAACATTGAATTTAAAAAAAATTCAATTTTTTTTTCTCGATTTTTAGCCGCACAAAACATCCACCTCTTACCTCTTACCTCATCTAAATGCCCTTTTCGTCGAAAAACCCACCGCTGACTTTGAGCACTGCATCAACGATTAGTGGCATCCAATCGATTAATGAATTCAGCTGAGCTGAGCTGAGGGATCTCCACGCAGCTTGCAGTTTCTGCCACAGATGTTCGGCCGATGTAGGGCAGGTCATTTGTATCTTTCGATCGAGCTCTTCCCAAAGAAGTTCGATGGGTTTTAGGTCGGGTGATTGTGGCGGCCACACCATATTCACGATTTTTTTTTCTTTGCCTCGTTATCCAAATATTCTCGACAGAGACGGGAACTGTGTTTCGGATCATTGTCTTGTTGCATGGTAAAACGCCGCCCGATCGTTCTTAGCCCCGATGGAGTCGCATGATAAATGAGCATTTCTTTATATTCTTCATTTCTCATTATGCCATCAATTTTCACAAAGTCTCCGACACCATGACCACACCATAACGCAGCCACCGCCATGCTTGATAGATGGTATCAAACACTTTGGTGCCATTTTTTCCGAAGGATTTCTTCGAACAAAAATGCGTCGACGACTACCGAAGATTAAAAATTTTGACTCGTCCGTCCAGAGTACATTTCTCCACTGATTTATCGTCCACTTTTTGTGTTCCAGGGCTCATGCGTATCGTTTAATTTTGTTCGCCAAACGCAACAAAGGTTTTCTCACGGCAACACAGCCTCTGAGACCAGCACTGTTAAGACGACGTTTCACTGTCGTCAGTGATATCGAGGTTTCCCTTTGTTCGTTAAATTTGGCGCAGATTTCCGTTGCTGTTAATCGACAATTTTTTTGCTGGTAACGACGATATTTTTATCGTCTGAGGACGTTGTCACTTTGGGTCGACCCGGACGATTGCGATTGAAATACGTCTCGGACTTCTTAAATCTCCCGATGGTCGTCTGCTCTCCTTTCAAAGACACGCGAGCTTGTCTGGCAATTACTCTGTACGACAATCCCTTATCGCGCAACGCGACAATAACCTCTCTTTTATACAGTGGAATTTCTTTTCTCTGTGCCATTTTGATCCGGTGAGAAAAAAATAATTGCGTAAAAACTTGTCGATTGTAGACCACGCGTGTTCGCGTTCGAAGTTTTCGCACAACTAACTGGCTTTGTCAGTGCGACACTCGTCACATTATTCCAAAGAATCAAAAATGTAAACAAAAACGACTAGCAAAAAAGAGCGAGAAAAAGAACACGAGAGAAATAGAATATCGACTCGCGAGAAATAGAACCTTTTTTTCGCTCCACAAGGGTAAAATGTAAACAAAGACAAGAAGCTTTATTTCCGCTTCTTGTGTTTAGTTGAGGTAAGAGGTGGATGTTTTGTGCGGCTAAAAATTTTGAAAAAAATGAACATTTTTATGAAATGATGGAGAAAAGAATTTTGAAAAAAAAAATTTGAAAAAGTTCTGCTCGATTCAATTCGATGTAACGCAACTTTTTTTCCTTGTGGCAATTTTCACTAAACCTTGAAGTTTCTTATTTCAGCAGCATCTTTTGAAAATTGTCTTTTTGAGAAAAAAATGAACATTTTTATGCAATGTTGGAGCAAAAAATTTTGAAAAAAAGAATTTAAGAAAATTCTACTCGATTCAATGCGATGTAACGCAACTTTTTTTCCTCTTGGCAATTTTCTCTAAACCTTGAAGTTTTTCATTTCAGCAGCATCTTTTCGAAATTGTCTTTTTGAGAAAAAATGCGATGACTCCATGAAAAAAAATCGTACGAAACTTTCTAAAAAAGGAAACTAGCTTTTGCTCTATCTTTTAAGGTTCTTTGAAAAAAAGATGCCGAAAAAATGTCCTGAAGACGTGCAGCCGGTTTTAAACAGTCAAAAAAGCCAAAAAACGGCCATTTCAAAATGGCGCCCCGGGTCTAAAAAAATTCGATTTTTTTTTCCAGAACGCAAAGTGAAGCTTTATTTGTCCCTTTTAAAATGCCGCCTTGGAAATCCGGATATCTTTTTTTTCACAGAGATATGAAACTTTTAGTGCGGCACGAAATTTTTCTAGGTGTATCCATACTTTTGGCCGGTAGTGTATATACAAAATACAATATATACTATATCTAGAAAATATTTTATGATTTTTTAATGTCTCTGGTACAGCGAACGAGTCGCTTATTGTAGCTTCCATGTAAGGGGTATTTCCTCTTATTACATTCCCCACCATTTTCTCCGCTCCACATCCCCAATCGATCCCTATCTTGCGGCCGCAGGCGACTTCCCCCTCTGTATCGCATTCACCATAACATTTTCTGTCATGGGTATAGGGAAACTGCGGAAAATCGATACCAATACAGCTGATTCCGAGTTCCCCTCCCAGCCTCGGAGCTAGTCGCGTTTCGTCGAGTTATAGCCATACACACGCGATACACCCACATACCGGTTAGTGTGCGCGACATCCGCGTAGAACTGGAGCTACGTCATGCCCGTACTTTTATTTTTAAGAGTAATGAATTTGCACGATGCGTTCTCGTGGGTCAGGTAAAAGAGTTGCGCCCTCGATTACGGGTTGTATTTTTTTAGTTAGTTATTTTTAGTAACTTAACAAACTAAATAACGTTAGGAATGATAAAATGGACAATTTTTTTTTAATCAGATGGCTAATTTTAAGAATTTTCCACCTCGCTGTCTTTGAAGGCCAATTTTAGCCAAAGTAGCCCTATTAAGTACTACTTTTTTAAAAATGATTATGAAAGCTGAGAGTCTGGCGCATTCTTAAGGCCTAATTAGGAAGCATGAAGTCACCTGTTTAGATTTTTAATTTAAAGTTGAAAATTTAAGTCATAATTTACCGAACGTAAATTTTTCACTGAAGATCAACATTTTCATAACTTTCATCACAGTTACGAAGTTGATTATTTTATGCTTAAAAGTACTAGTCATGAAGATTCCGTTAAAAAAAAATCGACAAAGTCTTCTACTATTTTTTTAGTTTTTTTTTTAATTGGTCAGGTCGAAAGTTCTTAAAAATTCAAAAAAAAATTCATAATTCGAAAACTATGAAAAGTCGCGGGACATACATGGGGGTTATTCGGATACCCACGATATAAGGGACCTACATTTTATTTTCGGACGTCAATGTTCCGGCCACCCTGTACATAAAATATATATTGTGACGTGTTTTTTTTTGGTACTCTGCTGACCCGCCTGGCATGGTGGCTCGGTGCCGCCATTGCAATCACGACATGATTCCGTAGGGTTCTCTAAGCGACGTTAGGATTTTACTTTAATATTCTGTTTGTTTTCTTTATTTTCGCCACCTCAACGTCTGGGTTACACGAGCTAAAGTCCCAACGACCAAGAAGAGCAAGAGGGAAAGAAGGCGAGGCCAAACATTCTTCCAAGGCCAAAGATCGGGAAGACGCGGTGGCCCAACTATCGTCAAACGTTCGGAAAGACGCAGATTTCCGCGGAAATTACCTGCCTAGGGCCGTGATTCGCCCCCCCCCCCTTCACTTCTTCTGCTTCTTCTGGACAGGGGCGGAATTGTTACCCTCGGCCGATAATAAGTACGGCGTCGGTCGTTGTCCTTGTTCCCTTCGCCGCCCAGGCCGACTGTTACGAAACATCATCCAGGGAAGGACGAGGCTCCACTAGGGCATAAAATACGGCCCGCGGGAAGAGCGGACTTTTCATTTTCCGTTACGGGAGGTTCAGGATTCGAAAGCCGCTCTTTATCGATAAGCACACTCCCTAAAATTATTCGACACGGGCCTGTTCTCTCTGGTGTAATCATAAGAACAGGTGGGGGAAAAGGTGGGGGGCATGCTTCTCGCACGTCAGCCGGCTTTTGCGTTAGCTTCCTGCGAGGTGTCGAGCCGGACGGTCGTGGACCGGGACAATGGGAAGCGACCGAATTACGCAGCCGGTGAGCTTGGCCATGCCTTCGGCAACAATCCGGGTAATTTTCGGCCGTATGGTCGGCTCATGATCTCGCGAATGTCTACCGTGGCTACGGCCTTCTTTCGCGTTCCCGGAGAGTCGTTTTTCTTAGTCCGTGTTTCATTGCTAGTGTGTACCGGTGAGGAAAACCGTATCGTGGTCGCGCGCGGGAAGCTCCCTACTTCGGACTGTGTCCGAAATCCTGTTTCGCGTGTTATTGTTTGCATGAGTGCATGAATGTGCGAGTTAAGAGCCGTGAAGTGTCATCTCCGCTGATCCCTCGGCCTATGGCCGAACCTGAACGGCGGGAAAGGGTGGAGGATTTTTCCGAAGTCGAGGATCCCCTCACGGAGAGCCAACCTTCCGTTTTCCAGCGGGACGTGGGCTTAAACCCGTGCGGCGCCCCGTCATTTTCTTGCCATATATCGGGTTTCCTGGCTCTGTTACAGCGGAGACGTTGCTGGAGGTCGACGTTCGTGGTAAGTAGCGACCGGGGATTTCGTTCGAGATATGATTTTGGGTATCGCTCGGCCGGGTAACCGACTAGCGGGGGCCCAGTTATTTTTGTGGTTAAAAAGAGGCCAGTAGAGGAGAGAAGGAGGCGGCCAACGACGAGCTCGAGATTGATCGTTTCATGGCTCTTGCGAGGGTCTTTCTATTTGATATCGCCCGGATCCTTTTTCCCGGTATTAAATCGTTGCGAAAGAGCAGTGAAAATAAATTATTGTTAAAGCGTTATTTTGCGGGATCTTTCTTGCCGCGCGTGGTTGACACCTGACCCATCCCGTCTACCTTATTGACGAGGCTGCAGTTTGGCCGGACACTGCGTTCTTTTTTCTCGTCCCGATAAACCGATTTTCGGCTGGCGCCCTTTACAAATTGTCAGGATAGCAAACGGGAAGTTTTGTGACTCTCTCGGTTCGTTTCCCCAGCTACCTCGATTTTAAGTTCACAATATATATGTATGGGGCATTCCACACCATTTCACCTAGCTCGTGACCATAACCCTTCTTGGTTTTCCTGACTTCTTTTGTAGTAAAATTGTACTCCATGACAAGAATAGCCACACCAATTTTTAGATTATTATCTCCACTCTTTTAGGAGTTATAATTTTGAAAAAATGTCGATTTCGGTAATTTTGGAAACTTTTAAACGCTGATAACTCCTGAACTAATTGGGATATCGATAAATGTTACTATGTCATTTTTTTCCATTTTGAAGCATACGTTAAACAATATGGAAAACTTATAAATTATCAATGTCAACGTTTTTTTTCTTCCAACGTGGAAACTATTTTTTTTCAATGATTACGTCTTTATTTTATTTTTTAAATGCTCTAAAATAGTCACCCATTCTATGATTTTTAAGACTAGTCTCAGCGTGGGCCCATTTTTCCTTCTATTTGTTTCGAATCAATCATATTTTTCAGAAATCGTTTATCATTTTGACCCCAAAAATGCAATTAATACTTTGTGATTTCCAATTCGGCTTCATCAGGCCTGAAATGGATTATCAATAATTTATGCTGAAGTAAACGAAAAAACATTATTGTTTATTCAAATTAATTTTTCAGATACTTCTACACACCTAAGCAGTGCTTACTCTTATACCACCTGCACATTTTAAACAAACATGACTGTTACTGCCATTTATTGATGAGATGCGAAATTACTTTTATTTTGAACAATAACCTTAGTCGACCAGCGTACGAAATTAATAGTTGTTTTTGCAGAAAGTAAATTGTGATTCTTATTTGTAATGCTTCAAAAATGTTAGAAATAAATAAGAAATTGGAACCGAAACTTTGAACTTACCCAGTCTCTCAGATTTATTTCACTTTGCATTTTTTTTGTTCAGAAACCCTTAGAGAGAGAGAGAGAGAGAGAGAGAGAGAGAGAGAGGGAGAGAGATTGATTGATTACATTTATCTATGCCATGGTTATACCTTAGGGAAAATTAGATACAGAATTAAGAAGTTGTTCTACGTTGTAGAGGAAAAGCATATTACAAAAGCAGATAAAGATGCGTTCAACAGTATAAAGATAAACACAGTAAATAACAATCGAAATTGGATTCATTTATCCGAATATTAGTAAGAACAGTGGTTATAGTTTCATGCATACTTCATTTGGAGAGCATGATAAATGATAATAATAGAACATGAGAATAAAAATAAAAATAAACATAAAATAATACAAAATAATACAAAATAGAAGTAACCTAGTTTAGATACTGGGGCGTATCACTCTGCGAGCATGATAAATGATAATAATAGAACGTGAAAATAAAAATAAACATAATACAAAATAGTACAAAATAGACGTAACCTAGTTTATATACTGCGGCGTATCTCATCGAAGTTATATGGAGGAATAGATGCATTTCATTAGCCAGCGATTGTCCATAAGCCCAAGCGTCGTAGCTTAAAAACTAGAGGTGGCTCTCTCAAACAGATGAGTAAATAATCGCGTCTTAAAAATTGCCAGAGTAGGTGACCCAGTAATTTCACGCGGTAAGGAGTGCCAGAAATAAATTGATGCGAGATGGCAGGAGTTACGATACGTCGTCATTCGCTGATGGGTTCGGGAAGGAGGAGGGAGAGAGCGAGAGTGGGGGAGAGGGGGCGAGAGGGGGAGAAAGGGAGAGAGGGAGAGAGGGGCCGAGAGGGAGAGAGGGGGCTAGAAGGAGAGAGGGAGAGCGAGAGAAAGAGAGCGACAGCGAGAGAGAGAGAGAGAGAGAGAGAGAGAGAGAGAGAGAGAGAGAGAGAAAGAGAGCGAGAGCGAGAGAGAGAGAGCGAGAGAAAGAGAGCGAGAGCGAGAGAGAGAGAGAGAGAGAGAGAGAGAGAGAGAGAGAGAGAGAGAGAGAGAGAGAGAGAGAGAGAGAGAGAGAGAGAGAGAGAGAGAGAGAGAGAGAGAGAGAGAGAGAGAGAGCGAGAGAGAGAGAGAGACAACACCGTCTCATTCTGACCAGCTTCCTATATCTCAACGCTTGGTTCCGTCTCTCATCTGGAAAGGTTTATGCTCGCGAAGAAACAACTCGCGTCCAGCCGGGGAGCCCCACTCGAGCGTCCAGTTAACGTCGTATACGAGTCGAGCCGTGAGGAATTTGACACCGAGTCTGCCGAACCCAGTGAGAGAGGATTCCCCTCTCTCGGCCTATTCCTTACAAAGCGTTAACCAGAGCCACCTTCAACATTAAAAAAAAATCGGAAGGAGAGGGGACGCAAAAGGGGGAAGTGGAAGAGTGTCCGCTTCATCGAGGAGCAGTCGTTAGTCCTCCATCAACTACCATGGCAGCAACAGCGAAACCCGAAGTGTCCCAAATGGACATGGATGGCGTCATCTCGCGCTACGTGCGTCGCGACGAGTGCCCCGTGTGCGCGCGAGATGTGGGAAAATGTCCCGACCTGTGCACGTGCATTGTAGATTTTAATATCGCACGCGCCGCAAACGGACTACCACCGTGGTGCGCGATTTGCGAGGAGCCGGATACAGACAACGGCGAGCATTCCTACGAATGCTCCTCGCCTTCCGATAAAAAGGTCGGCGATTCGGGTTCAGTGCGGGGGTGGAGCGTCACATCAAACTCGGCGCGCGTCTCGCCGTTCCCGACGCCGAGTGCACCCCCCCCCCCCCCCCAGTTCTGACGCTGCCTCCGACGCAGTCCGTCGCAACCCCGGATCCTTCGAAAGCGATCACCAGGGTGCAGGTGAACGCGAGCACGCGTGTCACGCGTCCTGTGGCTTCGGGGCGCGACGGCACCCCCCACACCCACGTGGTCGATCCCGCCAGACGTCAGGGGAACGTGACAGCTGGATGGAGAAGGACTGACTTCGGAACGGAAATGCGGCTCGAGAGTGCCTCCATCACCCGTCCCCGCAATCCATGCCCGGTGTGTGGCAAAAGAGAGAAATGCCCGGGAATGGGGGCATGTATGGAAAAATTGAGGAAAGTTTCCGGCGGAAGGGGAAGGTAACGTGCCCCGTTTGCGGGCTCCTGATCCCGGGCCCAAGATTTGCGGCCCACGGAGGGGGTTGCATCGCCCGCTGGCAGATGGGCAGCAAGCCGTCCACGGGAACGCCGATCGCGGCCAACAACTGATCAGCCGCGGCCATTCCGCCACAGGCGGGGGCCGCGGGCGAATTAACCTCGCCCTCGTAATCCGCCGATGATGGAGGGCGCCGTAAATCTCCCGCAACCTGGAAGACGGAGCCCGGCGCGCCCCAACCACCATCGGGGACGGGAGGAGCCCAGGCCGGCCACCTCAACGTCCAGACAGCAACGGCTGGCAACATTAGGGGAGCTGGTGCGGACGGCCTCAACCCAACCGGGGATGGAGCAACAGCAGGAGCGGCTCGGCGAGCTGGTGACTGCCCTCGCCAATGTTCTATTACGGGAGGTCTAACTCGTAAGATTTAATTATTGATTACTGACTATATATATGTATGTGAGTGTATGTATTCATATATGTGTATATGTGTGTGTATGTATTCATTCATATATATGTATGTGTATGGGCCTAACTTTTATAAGCCGACGAGGACGTCCATCGCCTAAAGGGGAGGGGGGTGGTTGTCACGTCCGGTCCCACGGAGGATTTTTATTTATTTTTCATACATATACTTTTATACTTTTGTAACGATGCCTCTGCGCGGTGTCGGGTGCAGCCCGCGCGAGTGCGGCTGGTTGCGCCCTGTTGGGTTTCGCTGATCAAGGATCGCCTGATCGCGAAATCCGCCGATCGGGCAGTCCATGGCCTGGGACTTTCTGCCGTCCGACTCCGGGAGCGAGCGAATATTTTCCGTGGACGTCGACAAAAATACCCATCGAACCGATGGCGAAGAAGCCTACCTCGGTTCGGTGGTGGTGAAGTCAGTTAGTTCCGATCGGTCCACGGTTCGCTCCTGGAGTCTGATAAAAACTCCTAATAATAGCAGTACTCGCGGCGGTGTAATAAGTCCAGGTTCATCACCCGGCGGGCCCGCACAGAGGCGTCAGACTATATTAGCTTATTTATTATAATTCAAACTTTTCATAATTTCATTATTTTATTTACGGAGTATTACGCGGCAACACTCTCCGTTTAACGTACGAGCAAAAGATAGGAAGAGCGAGTGTAGGACGGGGAATTTGTCCCTGTGTTAGAGCGTAAGGGTGTATGTGAGAGAGAGTGCAACGCGGGGAAATTGTCCCCGTGTAAGAAGAGCGGGAGTGCACGTGTGACGAAACCGCGGGGAAAATTGTCCCCGCGCAACGCGGCCTACTGTAAGTAATATCAATAAATCCTAAGATTATTTAGTTGGTTACCCCCAACCTCGTTCGTTCATTATTCATAATTTTATTTCTGATCTTGTCAGAAAACTCCTTTCCCAAGTCCCACTAGCGAAGAGTGCCGGGCCCGTATGGGACGTGCAGCAAAATCCCAATATTGAACGGGAACCTTTAGAACCCGAATAAATAATAAACATAAAATAAAATCGTCCCTTCAGGACGTAATACATCATTTAGACCACAATTGCACTTCACTGCTATTTTGAAGCTCAATCTACGAGGACTTGCTTCACTAAAAGATAAATCAAGAGACGTGGCAGCGTCTTGACGCCAAGTAATAAAAAAAAATTTGACGCCACTGATCGATGCCACCGATGTCAACGCCACTAAACGACTGACGAACACGCCGCGACTCTTTTTACAGTAAGTTTTGCTTTAGCAGACGACGTTTTAACTTTGATTCGATATTACGCGAAAATGCGGCGATGAATCGAAAATTAATGACATTTGACCACTTCAAAATTATTTTTTTCTATCGATTTTGTTTGGCTCATTTTTCGATCCGTCTACTCAGTCTTGAGATCTCATAATATTTGCCCGAATTTCCGACCGCTTTTTTGGCCACGAAAATTATTCCACAGTCGTCGATTTGTTGAATCGAATACAGTCCCTTGGTTGTATCGTAACATACACCACATGCGTTATTTTACATATCACTTAACACTTTCCCCATAGATATAGATATGCAGGCGAAGTTCACGAATTGTTCAACATCAACGAACTTTCCCGTACCGGCGATCATATGGACATTATGGTGTATCCTCGAATTTTGATAGCACGATCGTATCGCTGTAATTTATGTTCACGTAATAATACAAAATATGGCCTGTCTCATAACCTCAACTTACGTACTTTGTCACTTGCCACGATCTTCCCTCGCATTGATTTCCCGCTCGCCGATGTGTCAAACAGCCAACGATTACGATGCAAGAAACTAAAGTTTATTTGCTTTTGGCAGGAATACCTCGGTATTTATTCGTGAAAAAATTGCAGGTAACCTATTTTCCGATGACCCGTACCCATTGTCATTATCCCTCAAAATCCTCGATTTCCTGAGCAGTGGGCGACTAATATGAGGCACGAAAGTTCAACACCGTTTGCCTACGAACGCTAAACTCTCACGTCTTAAACACGGATGATATGTGGACCTATGGCGATTCCTCGATAGCTTCCCCCTGATGACCCAGCATACTATTGGTATAGCGTACAGAGATTGTACTCTACGGTGTACGTATACGGTAGTACACCGCTATACGCATATGCACGTCTTACTAATATGGTACCAGTACACTGTATAATAGTAAACGTGGTAGGTACGGTACCTGGGCTATCATGTAGAAACCGAAACCAATGTAGCGTCGGATTTACCATCTAGATAGACCATCGGATTTATCCAGGGCAGCAAGTACGTACTGCCGAGGATGAGAAACGGCGTCAATCGTCGCGACCACAGTATCCAGTCCCAGTTTCGCGAGGATATCACCGCTGGCCCCAATCTCTCCGAAAGCATCAGCGAGGCTGACCTCAAGGAATTCGTCGATTCAGTGCAGCCAGATCGCGCGTAAAAGTTACCCCCGCTCTTACGTGCCCATCATACAATCATAGTAGCGCGTGTCTGTGAGCGAGCGACGGTCGGACATCTTTGGAAAGAGCCGAGCGCGGTCGTAGTTTCCCGACCGTGCCTTCGGCAGCTACATCAATACGTGGACGCTGAGCACGTTCCTGTGCGACGAAGCCGAAACAAAGGCTTCGAGGGAAAAAGCAATCTGAGCACGATCCGCGCGTGACGTAACCTGACGGCAACCGCGAGGCTTTTAGATGATTTCATTGCTTATTTAGCTCTTGATTCTCTGCGTTATTAACCCATTAACGCCCAAGAATCGCGATTTTTTCCTTCATTTTCAAGCCAGATTTTTATTATATAAAAAAAATCATAAAAAATGAAGAGATACGTTCCCTATTATTTTCGAGGGTGCTCGTTCAGAATCTGGGGTCAAAATCGGGTTTTGTCCATTAGGAAAAAAAATATGGCGGCTTTTAAACAAAAAAACAGGAAAAATCGATGACACTTTTTTTCAAAATTTTTTTTCACCTCGAAGCCGTTGAAAAGTCTGGTTTTTTTTTCAACCATGGGTGCATAGAATAGTGACGATTGAACAATCAATTTTTTTAATTCGTCGTTGTCAACATTTTCACCCCCAAAATGGCGCTTTTCACCCCCTGAGTGACGCGAAAAATTTCACGCTCGGTGTCCCAAATGAAAAGTAGTTGGATTTGGACGAAAATTGGTACTCAGAGGTTTTCGAGGTCGCTGATTATGATTCTGCTCTCAAAATTCCGAAATTAAAAATGGCGGCTCCAATATGGCGGACACAAATGCAAAAGTTCATTTGAATTGGATAAAACGTGGCACTCGGGGGTTTTCGAGGTCGCTGATTATGATTCTGCTCTTAAAATTCCGAAATTCAAAATAGCGGATCCAATATGGCGGACACAAATGCAAAAGTTCATTTGAATTGGATAAAACGTGGCACTCCGGGATTATCGAGGTCGCTGATTATGATTCTGCTCTCAAAATTCCGAAATTAAATATGGCGGATTCAATATGACGGACACAAATGCAAAAGTTCATTTGAATTGGATAAAACGTAGCACTCGAGGGTTTTCTAGGTCACTTATTATATTTCTGCTCTCAAAATTCGAAAGCCTTTGGGTATTTAAATACCTGGTATTTTCAGGTATTTGAATACCCAAAGGCTTTCAAATTTATCCAATTCAAATGAACTTTTGCATTTGTGTCCGCCATATTGGATCCGCCATTTTTAATTTCGGAATTTTGAGAGCAGAATCATAATCAGCGACCTTGCAAATCCCCGAGTGCCACATTCCATCCGATACAAATTAACTTTTGCATTTTTGTCCACCATATTGGATCCGCCATTTTTAATTTCGGAACTTTGGGAGCAGAATCATAATCAGCGACCTCGAAAACCCCCGAGTGTCACGTTTTATCCAATTCAAATGAACTTTTGCTTTTGAAAATTCCGAAATTCAAAATGGCGGATGCAATGTGGCGGACACATTGCATCCGCCATTTTGAATTTCGGAATTTTGAGAGCAGAATCATAATCAGAGACCTCGAAAACCCCCGAGTGCCACGTTTTATCCAATTCAAATGAACTTTTGCATTTGTGTCCGTCATATTGCATCCGCCATTTTGAATTTCGGAATTTTGAGAGCAGAATCATAATCAGCGACCTCGAAAACCCCCGAGTGCCACGTTTTATGCAATTCAAATGAACTTTTGCATTTGTGTCCGTCATATTGCATCCGCCATTTTGAATTTCGGAATTTTGAGAGCAGAATCATAATCAGCGACCTCGAAAACCCCCGAGTGCCACGTTTTATCCAATTCAAATGAACTTTTGCATTTATGTCCGCGATATTGGATCCGCCATTTTGAATTTCGGAATTTTGAGAGCAGAATCATAATCAGCGACCTCGAAAACCCCCGAATGCTACGTTTTATCCAATTCAAATGAACTTTTGCATTTGTGTCCGCCGTATTGGATCCGCCATTTTGAATTTCGAAATTTTGAGAGCAGAATCATAATCAGCGACCTCGAAAACCCCCGAGTACCACGTTTTATCCAATTCAAATGAACTTTTGCATTTGTGTCTGCCATATTGGATCGGCCATTTTGAATTTCTGAATTTTGAGAACAGAATCGTAATCAGCGACCTCAAAAACCTCCGAGTACCAATTTTAATCCAAATCCAACTACTTTCATTTGGGACACCGAGCGTGAAATTTTTCGTCTCACTCAGACGCAGAAAAGGGCCATTTTGGGGGTGAAAATGTTGACAACGACGAATTTAAAAAATTGATTGTTCAATCGTCACTATTCTATGCACCCGTGGTTGAAAAAAAACCGGACTTTTCAACGGCTTTGAGGTAAAAAAAATTTTGAAAAAAAAGTGTCATCGATTTTTCCTGTTTTTTTGTTTGTTTAAAAGCCGCCATATTTTTTTTCCTAATGGACAAAACCCGATTTTGACCCCAGATTCTGAAAGAGCACCCTCGAAAATACTAGGGAACGTATCTCTTCATTTTTTATGATTTTTTTTATATAATAAAAATCTGGCTTGAAATTGAAGGAAAAAAATCGCGATTCTTGGGCGTTAATGGGTTAATGTATACAAAAAAAAAGTATCGCGCACTCTGATCGCGTATTTTTTAGTTTAGACGTTAATTTAAATATAATAATAAATTCAAATTACAACTTATTTATCTGCTAAAAACTTGTTTACGCTTTACTCACACCTTATGCTAAATAAATTATAATTCATAAAAGTAAGCGGAAATATATTTATATTCGTATTGTTATACTAATTCTCATACATGCATCAAGCGATAAAACATTATCCTCAAAAACAAGCTAATCATCCAATCAGTATATGAGAATGAATATAATAATACGAATATAAATATATTTCTGTTTACTTTTATAAATTACAATTTATTTGACATAGGGACGGGTGTGAGTAAAGCGCAAACAATTTTTTAGAAGATAAATAAGTTGTAATATAGATTTATTATTATATTTAAATAAACGTACAAACTAATAAAATAAGCGGTCAGAGTGCGCGATAAATTTTTCGACACTAAAAGATAACTAATTAAAATAACAATGATAACTAATAAAAATAACTAATCAAATAAGAATTAATAGTAATAGTAATTTTAAAAAAGCACTGAGCGCAGGGAACAATCCCGTGCCCCTGCGGACCGACGCCAGGAACGCTACCAATAGGACCATCTGATCGCTTGTAGAATATGTGCACTTTCTGGCACTTACGATTCGCGGCCGGATAGATGATTGGCTTATTTTTGGGGGCAATGCTTTATCGCTTGATGAAAGTATGAGAATGAATATAATAATACGAATATAAATATATTTCCGCTTTCTTTTATGAATTATAATTTTTTTGGTATATGGACGGGTGTGAGTAAAGCGTAAACAATTTTTATGAGATAAATAAGTTGTAATTTAGATTTATGATTATATTTAAATTCACGTATAAATTTAAAAAATAAGCGATCAGAGTGCGCGATACATTTTTTTTTGTATACAAGAATAACGCAGAGAATGAAGAGCTAAATAAGCATTGAAATCATCTAAAAGACTCGCGCGAGTCACGCTCTGCTTGCTTTTTCCCTCGAAGCCTTCGTTTCGGCTTGGCCGCACATGAACGTGCTCAGCGTCCATGTATTGGTGTAGCTGCCGAAGGCGCGTCCGGGTAACTTCGACGCGCTCGGCTCTTTCCGGAGATGTCCGAGCGTCGCTCGCTCACGGACACGCGCGGCTATGATTGTGTGATGGGTGCATAAGAGCTAGAGAGGGGGTAACTTTTACGCGCGATCGGGCTGCACTGTCTTCGAACTCTGCGGCTTTGTTCAGAAACAATATCTCGCCAAGGATCGCACCACCAATCTATGCAAGGCCTATCGTTTACGTGTGTACGTTACAAAACGAAGGCCGAGGACGCTAATGCCTTCTTGCATCTCAATGCTTTCAACTACCATCATCTCATAGTTAGCGTCAACTGGACCAAACCTCCAGCCCAACAGAATTGAATGGTCAACAGTTGAAACGCGTTAAGGTAGAACAAGCGCGCGCTGTTGATTTCTAAAGATTTTGTTCAAATTTTTTACCAGGCATTGTATCATTATGCATGTTTCAGTAAAATTTCAGAACAGTAGACTATTTAGATTATTATTTATTTCTGATAATTTTTATTTCTCGAAATATTGAACAATACTGTTCGGCAATGATGCGTAATGTCTTCTTATCACAGGGGACAAATATTTTTTACCGAGAGTTATTCTATCGTTACTGAACGTTTTTAGCAAAATAAAGTAGTAAAGACAATCGAAGCTTTTTTCACTCGTTCCCTTACTAGTTTTCTATTTAAACATAATTTTTTTTCAAAATTATTAAACCCGATAGAATGGTACGATGAATTACGTAACCTGGCTTTCGGTCAATGCAGACGCTGCAGTGTTAAAAATTGCTATTTAAAAACCTATTATCTCCCAATCTAAATAGTTAACTATTGTGAAACTTCACTCAAACATGTATAATGATATGAACAATGTCTGGTAAAAATGTGAACATAATCAATAGAAATCAAGAGCGCGCGCTCGTTTTACCTTAAGGTCTTCCACCACTGTGAACGTCCAAAATTGAGTGATATTTGACGATTTTTTCTTTGGTAGAAGGACAAATAAGAGGATACTAATATTCAAGGATTTAGTCATACCTTCAAGTGAACAAAGACAAATTTGAATTAAAAAATTATAACAAATGGTGACGCTGGAGCCATTTTGGCGAGTCATGTTAAATTTGAAACGCTCTGTGACATGCAGTATGGCTAACGCAAAATTGATTTTAGAAGAAGAGAAATTTTAATTCTATTAATTTACACGAGTATAGCCAGAGAAATACGTAGAGAATTGTGAATATATTCATTATTGTGTAATTGGCAAGCGTTAAACCAAAAACCTAATTTTCGACAGAAAAAGGACTATCATTTGTTATTAACTAATGTTTTAATTAACTCATGGAAAATCCCGTACGTATATCTATTCGAAATGTTATTTTAAACATGTTGTCACGTACGACGATTCTTCTATTGGCCAGAAGACACATAATTGTACACGTGCGAGAAGCAATAGTGTTTGCTGTTTTTATTTGACATCGCAACCAGAAATATAAATGTTCCAGATATCTCCAAATTGTACTGCTCCTCGCACTCCATAGACACGTGTGTCGCAGGAGCGAAGCGAATATATACTTTCCCTTGATATCTAACTGCGCTCTCTAGTCTCTTACGCGCCCATCACACAATCATAGTAACGCATGTCCGTGAGCAAGCGACGCTTGGACATCTTCGGAAAGAGCCGAGCGCGGTCGACGTTTCTCGACCGCGCCTTCGACAGCTACACCCATACATGGACGCTGAGCACATTCATGTGCGGTCAAGCCGAAACAAAGGCTTCGAGGGAAAAAGCCATCTGAGCACGATTCGCGCGTGACGTAACCCAACGGCACGCGCGAGGCTTTTAGATGACTTCAATGCTTATTGAGCTCTTAATTCTTTGCGTTATTAATGTATAGAAAACAATTTATCGCGCACTCTGATCGCCTATTTTTTAAGTTTATACGTTAATTTAAATATAATAATAAATCTAAATTACAACTTATTTATTTTCTAAAAAATTGTTCACGCTTTACTCACACCCGTCCTTATGCTAAATAAATTATAATTCATAAAAGTAAGCGGAAATATATGTATATTCATTCTCATATACTTTCATCAAGCGATAAAGCATTATTCCCAAACCAAGCCAATCATCAGTCACCGAAGTCAGGAACGCTACCAACGGGACCATCTCATCGCTTGTAGTATATGTGCACTTTCTGGTACTTACGATTCGCAGCCGGATGGATGATTGGCTTGTTTTTGGGGATAATGCTTTATCGCTCGATGAAAGCATATGAGAATGAATATAATTATACGAATATAAATATATTTCCGCTTAGTTTGATTAATTACAATTTATTTGGCCTAGGGACGGGTGTGAGTAAAGCGCAAACAATTTTTTCGAAGATAAATAAGTTGGAGTTGGAATTTAATATTATATTTAAATTACCGTACAAACTAATAAAATAAGCGGTCAGAGTGCGCGATAAATTTTTCGATACTAAAAGATAACTAATTAAAATAATAATGATAACTAATAAAAATAACTAATCAAATAAGAATTAATAGTAATGGTAATTAAAAATAAAAAGTACTGAGCGCGGGGAACGATCCCGTGCCCCTGCGGACCGAAGCCAGGACCGCTATCAACGGGATCATCTCATCGCTTGTAGAATATGTGCACTTTCTGGTACTTTCGATTCGCGGCCGGATTGGCTTGTTTTTGGGGATAACGCTTTATGACTTGATGAAAGTATGAGAATTAATATAACAATACCAATGTAAATATATTTCCGCTTACTTTTATGAATTATAATTTATTTGGCATAAGGTGTGAGTAAAGCATAAACAATTTTTTAGAAGATAAATAAGTTGTAATTTAGATTTATTATTATATTTAAATCAACGTATAAACTAAAAAATAAGCGATCAGAGTGCGCGATATATTTTTTTGTATATATTAATAACGCAGAGAATCAAGAGCTAAATAAGCATTGAAATAATCTAAAAGCCGTCAGGTTAGGTCACGCGCGAGGCTTATAGATTATTTCAATGCAATCGTGCTCAGAATGCTTTTTCCCTCGAAGCCTTCGTTTCGGCTTGGCCGCACATGAACGAGCTCAGCGTCCATGTATTGGTGTAGCTGCTGAAGGCGCGGTCGGGAAACTTCGACCGCGCTCGGCTCTTTCCGAAGATGTCCGAGCTCGCTCCGGACATCGCTCTGTTCGAGATCGCTCACGGACACGCGCTACTATGATTGTTTGATGGGCGCGTAAGAGACTAGAGAGGGGGTAACTCTTACGCGCGATCTGGCTGCACTGTCCGACAGTAGTATCGGACGCATGTTATGATAACCAGTCTAAATCAACTATTTCAAAGCACAAGTTATTTTTAATCCGCGACCAGATCCCTAGAAGATTATGAGAGTACGCGTGTGCGTTTAAAGAAATATGCATCGAATGCAAGAATACGTTATTGTAAAGCGACGACACCGCTCCTGATTGTCAAAGGTATTTATCACATTATACAATTTACTTGGAATGTACCAATTTATTGTTTCATTGAGTGTTTATTAAACTATTGTGTGACTCAAGCCATTGAAGTCCCGTTATTACCAATTTCCTAAGTCCATAAAAGAAAAAATATCTCTCGACGTCTCACAGCAACCGTTCCCACATAATTATTATCCCAAAGAGCACTCGTGACTTATTAGGGTAGTAATCAGAGTAACGTTTGAACGTTTCTTTTACTTTGTGAAATTTATTTGAAAAAAAATACATAATTAAATGCAAAAATAAATAAATAATCGAATCTTTAATTACATTTATATTAAAAAAAAATAACAATAAAAAATAAGAAGAAAACAATTGCAAACGCCGAAATGATTGCAAATCTCACTCACCATCAGAACATTACTGATGCAATGTTAATAAGTATAGGTGAATGTAATGCACTCCAAGCACTTATTCACATGCCAAATATTAATGGCAAAAATATGCCGTTAAAAGCTTTTATTCAAGATGTTGAATGGTCTTACGTTTGTGCCTGATGGCTTACGTAACGTTTTCTTCAAAGCCGTTTATTCGAAATTGAAAGAAACCGCTCGCGATGCAATCGCTGATAAATAAATGAATTCGATTGAAAGTCTATCGGACGCCTTTGAAGAATATTTTTCGCCAAAAAATCATATCCCTTCTATTGTGCGGAAATTCAAGCTGTCAGACTAAGACGCGATGAAACAGTCCTTGACTATTACACAATAATCAAACCACTACGAAAGAGTGCGATAGCTGCTCTGCCGGATAAATTTACTAAAGAACAATCAAATCAAATGCTGCCTATGCTCGACGGATTGGCCTTATAATCGTTTAAAAGAGGTCTGTCCGAGGATCTGTTATACACAATTAGCGTTTAAGATCCACAAACATTAGAAGACGTTTTTTTAGTAGTCCAACGCATTGAACGAGATATGCAGGGCGCGAATGCAAGAAATTAAAATTAATTACGTTTCTCCCAAACTCAACCATTATATCAGAGCTCTCGAAACGTAGAATCACGTAATGTATCTTTCTACCCTCGGGAAGACAGAGATCCTAACGATAAAAATCCCAATTTTTGAGGTAACTTCCAACTAAACTTTCTGCCTCCAAATAACCGAACTTTCGAACAGAATTCAGATCACTTCCAACAGCGGTCATTCATAAGAAAGCCGTTACACAGAAGTTGTCCGAACTTCCCCCAGAATAATTTCTACGCACCACAAACGTACTCCCTTATGCGTTACATGCCGCCTATGTATTCACCTTGGCCGGGCTATCCTCCCAATAATTATCCATCTTCCTACCCTATGTTGTGCCCTGAAAAGACAGGAATTTACATATTGCTAACGCATGAAGTTCAAAGACCCCATGCGACGATATCAAGCCCGATATTGCGCTCGACTCAGCCGGAAAAACGCTGAATCGCAATCGAACTATTCGAACGTTCTCGAATGATTGGTTGCGAAAACCCGAGTTAACAATTAGCCGAAAGATTCAATCGAAAGGCAGTCATCAGCCAGAAGCCGAGGAGGACGGTCTCAAGGCATAAAAATAAATCTCAAGGCAACAAATGCAATATCCCGAGTTGGAGATATACTCGGAACGGGACAAGTCCCCACATACCCTCGCCCTCGAGCATCCGACAACCCATGGTGTCAATTTACTTGAGAGCGAAATTCCGTGCTCTCCGCGCATCATTAGAAGCCGCGGCACAACATTGGTGGCAACGGTGGGATTCCCGCAATTGGGGATACCACAACTTTGCATTCTACAACTTAAAAAAAAGAAGGAAACATCCTATCCAACGTACAAAATAAACTGAACGCAGCAAGTGCTGAAAAGGAGGTCAACGAGTGATCCGATCGACGACCGTCGAACCGGACAAATAAAAAAAAGTGCGGCATAAGCAAATGCCCAAATCAACCGTACAGAGCTGTCCAAAAGCAATCAGATCCCGACGATTATCGATACCAGACCGACCCAAGAACGAATACTCACCAAACGGCCTAAAGGAGGCGCAAAGCCTCGTTCTCGGATTTGATGGCGAAAAACCTGAAGAAGTCGACGATATACTTAAAGTATTCGGTTATGCAAACGCGTGCGTTGCAGCAGCCGATAGACATCCTCTTTTACAATCCATGTTAGCAGCGAAAGTGACAGTAAAAGCGCGAAAAGATACCCGATATAAAGAAATTGAATCGTACCAACAATGTAAAGAAGAAATGACAGCATCATATTGAACCAGAGATGAGTGTGGGCCATTACCCACGTAATGAAATTAAATATCTAATTAATAATTACTTTTAGCCTTTGTAATGAAAAATCGTTTAATTACAAATTATCTCGATCGTTGGTCATTCGAATTTATTTAATTACAAAATACTTCAAGCGTTTGTAATTAGAAATTATTTATTGAAAAATTACTTCGGGCATTAGTAATTAGGATTTATTTAATTACAAATTACTTCGAGCATTTGCAATCAGAATGTATTTAATTACAAATAACTTCGAGCGTTTGTAACTGAAATACTTTTGTAATTTAATTACTTTTGTAATTGATGTATGTATGTATGTATTCTTTTTTGTGTCCCCGTAGGGTTCCAAAGGACTCCCGTTTACAATCGTCTTTACATCTTTATAATCGCTCTTAACCTACTTATCCTACTTAACCTACTTAACCCTACTCCGCCACGCTCCCTCTCTCCGCCGCCTCCCCCATTCCGCCTTATTTTCTTTTCACACCATTTTCCGCCGGGCCCTTTTTACATCTACTTCTCTCTCCTCTCTCCGCCTCTCCGACTCCCGTTTCCCTCTTTGACTCTATTCCTCTTTCATTCCCTTCTTCCTCTTCTCCTCTCCTTATTCCCTTTCCCCTTCTCCTCTCCGTTCCTCCAGCTTTTTCATCCACGCCTCTCCTCTTCCCCCCCTCGTCGAGTATCTCCCTTATCCTCTCCCCTATTCCTCTTTCCTCTCCGCTCCCCCCTCCACACCTGTCCAGCACGTGTTCCCACGATTCTACCTCTTCCCCATATACCCTGCATTCCCTGTCTTCCTCTGCCTCCCAGTGTCTGCCTTCCGTCATCTCATTTCCCATTCTGAATCTCGCTATTCTCCTGTACCTCTCTTCTCCCCATCCTGCCTTCAAATACCGTGGGACCTCTCTCGTTCTCACTTCCTTATACCAGCGGTTGGACCTCGACTCTCTTATCTTTTCCCACCTCTCCCTTTTCTGGCTCTCCCTGTCCTCCTTCTCCTTCCTTTCATACCCCACACTTTCTTGCTCCTGCCTCCCCTCTCCCCCCCCCCCCCGAACCTCCTAAACTCTTCCCTGCCTTTCTCCCATTTCGCTCTTCCCTGCACCCCCATTTCCTCTCTTTCCCTGGTTTCTCCCCAGCACCTCCTTGCACACTCACTCCCCCCTCCCTTTTTCAGCTTTTCCTCGAAATTCCATGCCCTCCTCCCTGCCCTGGTTCTTATTTTATCTCTCTTCATTTCCTCCCTCACCAAATACCCCGGTGTTCTCCATTCTATCCCTCAACGGACATCCCTGCCTAACTCCTCTCTCCGTCCAAAAGGCTTCTCCTGTCTCCCTCCCTGCTTTCACTCTGCTCCTTGTCTCCTCGTATATCTCCTTTGTCCTTTCTCTTAGTCCCTTTCTTATCCCTCTCTCCTCCATCGCCTTCCACAACTCCTTCCTATCCACCGTATCGAAGGCCACTCTCAAATCTATGAATATCGCTACTAGTTTTCCCTTCCTTTTCCCCGCCTGCTTTCCTATGATGTAATTTAGCACGTATATGTTGTCCATCGTTCCCATCCCTCTTCTAAAACCAATCTGGTTTTGTGGCACCGCCCCTATCGCTTCCGCTTCTTCTTCTAATCTTTTCGCCAACACTCCCGCATACACCTTGTATAGCGAGGGCATCAACGTTACCCCCCTATACTCCTCTACTCTGGTCCCTTGCCCTTTTTTCACTATTGGGACTATTATCCCCTCCTTCCATTCCTGCGGCCAATATTACTTTTGTAATTTAATTACATTTATAATTTAATTACATTTGTAATTTAGACACCGGCGCGATGGTCTAGTGGTTAGCGTGCTCGCCACTAAACCAGCGGACCGGGAGATCCTGGGTTCGAATCCCAGTCGCGCTCATTTCGTCGTGAAATGTTTTTCTTCGGCATTTCGCGGCGAAATAAGACTGTTCCACGACTGGGGGGCAAACTCGATGGCCGGCTGTATTGGTGTAGGTTTTCCGCAGTTTCCCCACACCCATGACAGAATGTCATGATGAAAATAATACAGTCAGCTGCGGCCGGAAGAGGGGGGGCATGAGAAAGATGGAGAAAAAAGGAGTAAGCAGTAGAGGAAAGAAACGGGCACAATGAGGGGACGAATAGGTTACAAACGCGATAACCGTGTACCTAAGGGAAAACAAAACTGTTGTAACTTAATTACATTTGTAATTAAATTACTTTTGTATTTTAATTATTTTTGTAACAAAATGGACAATAGAGTAAAACGGGCACCTCGGCTGAATACCGGAATTCTGGGAGCAACGGGCACCAAGCCTAAACATAATAATTTTTTTTTCAGGGGTTACGTGGGTTTCGATGCCAACGAAGACATATTTTCTCTATTCTAATATATATAAATTATTTTATTAAAAATGTTAAGCATATAAAAGAGGAACATTTCAACAATACTTAGAAAAAATTTCATTAAAAAATTTGGGAAATTCAACCGATGGGACCTGGTTTCCGGAAACCCCTAAATAACCGGTGGACACGATTTTTCAACAATTAATGCACCCATCTTATTGAATTTTTCACACTTCTTAAAAATAGCATTGACTGGTGATTGGACGAGATTTCTAAAAGAATTGATATTTGAATTTTTGGCAGAGTTGTATGCAAAATAGTTCAATTTTTGGTACAATTTACACTACATATAGCATTGTAGAACTAGTAGCAATCTAAATTAAAAAACCTTCATCCAATCAACAGTCAATGTTATTTTGAAGAAGTGTGCAAAATTTCAATTAGAGAGGTGCATTAGTCTTTGAGAAATTATGTCCACCGTTTTTGAGGGGTCTTCGGAAACCAGGTCCCACCGGCTGAATTTTCAAAATTTTTGGATGATTTTTTTTTTCATATTGTGGGAATATTGCTCTTTTATGTGCTTAGCATTTTGATTTAAAAAATTCATATATTATATTTTATTTAAATAGAAAAAATATTTTTTTGCTCCGAAACTCGCGTAATCAGTGAATTGATTTTGTTATCATATTCCGACGTATGCTGTATCGACAATAACATAAGAATACAAAAAGATTAACCAAATTAAAAAAAAAATTAATCGTACAATTTACTGAATTCAAGAATGAATATAATTCAAAAATCAATATTTTGATTCATTTGAAAATGTTGACGACGATGATCGAATGCTATATCGAATACTATATTGAAATATAATCTAATACTCGGGGAATTTGGCGTCACTAAATTCAAATCCCATATCAAATTTTATAAATTCTAAATGGCGGAGCCGCTATGGTGGACCAAAAAAGCTAAATGTTATTTCATTAAAACGAAATCTGTCACTCGAAAATTATTGACGTCACACGATTCCAAGTTAATTTAAATATTCGAAATTCAAAAGAGCTTAGAAACGTCTCCGTAGTATTGAAAAAAGTTGAACAAATGAGACATTAAAGAAAAAAATCAGAAAAAATCTAACTCTCGCGCCAACTTTACTAAACATAAATATAGTTTGGCTGAGTGGAAGAGATGGGAAGCACAAATTTCATCCTAATCCGACAATTTTTGAGTTTTGTAGAAATCATTTTAAAGTCGCTAGGTTTAAATTCATCATTGGAAGACGAAGCTTGAATTCAGCAACCCCAAAACCCCCGAGCATCAGCTGTCATTTCAAAAAAATTAAATTTTATTTCGTATCTGCCATTTTGAATTTTAAAAATTTAACTCCAGACGTGGGACATCCGTTTCCGGAGTGGATGAGAAAGAGCGTGTGTGCGATAGCTGGGAAGGAAAGTGGCTAAAAGTGAGTGTCAGGGTGGTGGAAAAAAAGCAAAAGTGAGGGGAACGGAGAAGGGGAAAGTGGGGAGTGTGGTGGAGAAGGAAAAAAGCAGGGTGACGGGAGAACTAAAGAAGGAAGAGGAGGTGAAAGGTGGAAGCGAGGTTAGGAAGGAAGTACGAGGGAGGGGTGGTGAGGCAGAGAAAACGGGAATGGAAGGAGAAGGCGAGCGGAGTCGGCGAGACAGCAGCGGCAGAGGACGGTGAAGATCGGAAGCAATTGGAGAAAGGAACGAGGCGAGGCAGATAGGTAAAACAGAGAGGCGGCAAAGGAGTCGACGGGCAAGGAGAATAGGAAGGTATGGGCGACGAGGGAGAAGGCAAGGAGGAGTGCGAAGAGGCGAGGGGGCGAGTGGAGGAGGCAGGGAGAGAGGAGGAGGAGATAGCAAAAAGGAAGGGAAGGAAAACAAACAGGAGGGAGAGGAGGCTTCTCAGAAAAGCAGAAAGGTACAGAGGTCGCCAGAAGGAGGGAGACAGGAAGGGGGAGGGCTGGAGGGCACGATCGCAGCAATGAGGGAGGAGGTCAGGAGGGGATTGGCGGAAGTGCAGGGGCAAGGAAGGAAAGTCGAGGAGGAACTAGGGAGGATGAGGGAAGAGATAAAGTTGGAAGAGGAAAGATGGAGAAGGGAAAAGGAGGCGATGGAAAGAAGGATAAGGGATGTAGAAGGGAGGATGAAGAAAGTAGGGGAGCAGGAGAAAGAGATGGAAAAAATCGGGGAGAGACTGAGAGAGCTGGAGAGTGAAGAGGGAAGAAGAAAGCGTGGGGAGGAGAGGGGGAAGAACAGGGGCCAAGAGAGAGAAGGGACAGACGGAGAGGAGGGTACAAGAAATGGAAAGGAAAATGGAGAGAGAGAAGGGAGGATGGAAAGGAAAATGGAGAGAGAGAAGGGAGAGGGATGAAAGACGGAGGAACTTCATCATAAGGGGAGCGACGTGGGAAGGAACGATAAGGCAAGCGGCGGTGGAGGTGCTGGAGAAGATAGGAGCTGAAGGGAGAGTGGAGAGGGTGAGAGAGTTGAAGAATGGGGCAGTACAAGGGAAGCAGAGAATAATAGAAGTGAGAATGAAGGAAATAGAGGGGAAGAAGGAGGTGATGAGGAGGAAAAGGGAATTAAGAGGGAGGAGAGAAAGAATAGAGGATGATTTGACATGGAAGGAAAGGAGGATGCAGTGGAGACTGAGAAGAATAGGGGACGAAGAGGAAAGGAGGGGGAAGAGGGTAAAGCTAGGGTATGGAAAGGTGATAATAGAGGGGGTCACGTGGTTCTAGGACGAGAGTAGGGAAGTATTGAGGGACTGGAGGGGAAATGAAAGAGCGAACAAAAGAAAGGAAAGGAAGGGGGGAGCTGGAAGGTGGCGTTTTGGAACGTAGCGGGTCTCACAAACAAGGACAAGGAGTTTTGGAGGGGGCTGGAGGATTGGGAGGTGGTGGTGATGGTGGAGACATGAGTAGAGGAAAAAGGATGGAATAGAATAAGAGAAAGGCTTCCTAGGGGATACACGTGGATGACACAATGGACGAGAAAAAGAAATAGAAGAGGAAGGGCAATGGGAGGGATGGTGATAGGGGTGAGGATGGAGATGAAGGCGGAAATAAAGGGAGAGAGGAGGGAGGAAGAGGGGATAATGACGGTAAAGGTAGAAGCAGGGGAGGACAGATGGACCATAATTGGGGTGTATGTGAACGGGGACATAGAGAGGAAAACGGGGAAATTAAAAGGATGGATGGAAAAGCAGAAGGAAGGAGGAAGGGTCATAATCGGAGGGGATTTCAATGCGAGGACAGGAGAAGAGGGAGGAGGAGGATGAGAGGATAAGGGGGAGGAGGTGGAAGGCAGGAAATCAAAAGACAAGACAGCAAATACGGAAGGGATGAAGTTAATCAAGGTGCTAGAGGAGACGGGGTGGGAAATATGAAACGGAAACATGGAAGGGGACGAAGACGGGGAATTCACATACACAGGGGGGAGGGAGGAAACCGTAATATATTATGTGTTGGGGGAGAATGAACCGAGGGAAGGGGTAGAGAGTATAAGAATAGGGGAAAACGTTGAGTCGAATCATCACCCAGTAATAGTGATGATGAAAAGAGGAAAGCGGGAAAGAAGAAGACAGCGGAAGGGGGAAAGGAGAGTAGGGCGTGGCAAGTGGTCGGAAAGGATGAAAGAGGATTATGGGAGAAGGATAGAGGAGGCAGGAGTGGGAGGAGGAGGGGTCCAAGAAGTTGTGAAAGAAATAACAGGGAAAATGAAGGAGGCCATGAAGGCAGGCGAGGAGGAAGTGGGCAGAGAGAGGAGAGCGACGAGGAGAGGGTGGTGGGATGAAGAATGCACGAAGAAAAAGGGGGAGATAAGGGAAGATCTAAGGAAATGGAGGAAAGGAAAAAGCACAAAAGAGCGTTATAGAGAAAAGAAAAGAGAGTACGGGAAGTTGGGCAAGAGGAAGAAGGAGGAGGAAAGAGAAAGGAGAATAAGAGAGATAGCGGAAGCGAAGACGGAGAACAAGGTGTGGGAAATAGTGAATAGGGGAAGAAAGAAAAGGAAAAGCGTAGAGGAGAAAATAAAAGCGGAAGAATGGAAAATATATTTTATCGAATTATTAGGAGGAACGGTAGGTAGAGCGGAAACGGGGGCAGGGAGAGAGAGAGAGAGAGAGAGAGAGAGAGAGAGAGAGAGAGAGAGAGAGAGAGAGAGAGAGAAGAGGAGACACGGAGGAAATGGGGAGGGGAAGAGTTGGAAGAAGTAAGGGAATTCAAGTACCTAGGGTACATGTTCAGGAGGAATGGGGGGCCAGAGGCACACATGGAAAACAGGGTAAGAAAGGCGGGAACAGTTACGAGGCAGGTGTGGGGAATAGGGGAGAGGGAATTAGGGAAAGATGTGAGAAGGATGATGTGGTTGTTCGACACCTTGGTGTGGACGATGATGGGCTACGGGGCAGAGATCTGGGGATGGGAAGAAAGAGGGGCGATGGAAGCGATGCAGGAGAGATATGTGAGGTGGGTGCTGGGGCTCGACTGGAGAACACCAGAGTATTTGGTGAGCGAGGAGATGAAAAGGGACAAGATAAGAACGAGAGTAGGTAGAAGAGCGTGGCAGTATGAGGAAAAGCTAAGGAAAGGGGGAGGGAGCGAATGGGCAAGGAAATGCTGGGAGGGATTAGGGAAAGGGAGAGAAGAGGTGATCACAGGAGATCGAAATGGGAGAAAGGAGTTCAGGAGGATTGGTTGGGGGAGGGAAGAAGAATAACAGGATCAAGAACAGCAGGGGTACGAGAGGAAGGAGGAGAGGATAGAGAAGAGCAGAAAGGGAGAGTTGGGAAAAGATAATAGAGTCGAGATACAACAGATGGTACAAGCAGGTAAGAGTGGGAGGGCTGCCAGGGTACCTGAAGGCGGGATGGGAGAAGAGCGGTATAGGAGTGGCAAGATTCAGGATGGGGAACGAGATGAGAGAAGGTAAATACTGGGAGAAGGAGGAAGAGAGGGAATGTAGGATATGTGGAGAAGAGATGGAATCGTGGAAACACGTGGTGGATAGGTGCGGAGGAGGAGATAGGGAGGAAAGAGGTATAGAAGAAAGAATAATAGACATCTTGGATGAAGGGGGTGGTCGGAGGGATGGATGAAGAGACTGGAGGAGAGGAGGAAGGAAAGGGAAAGGGAAGGAGGGAAAGGAGAAGGAGAGGAAGAAACGGAGTGAAAAAGGAATTGAGTGAGAGGAGGAAACGGAAGTCGGACGGCGGGGAGAAGAGAGAGAGAGGACCAGTACTAAGGAAGCAAGCGAGATAAAGAAAAAGTAGTATTAAGGCGGACCGGCGCGGGTGGCGGAGAGAGAGAGAGAGCGGCGAAATAGATATAAGATAGGTTAAGTAGAATAAGGAAATTGTAAGGAAGAATGTGAGGGAGGAGAGGAAACGGAGGCCTTTGTAATCCTGCGGGGAACCTAATAAAGCATACATACAACTCCAGATGTGATTCATTGGTCTCAAAAACCGAAGTATACTTACTCTTGTCGAAATGCAACTATATTTTTAGTTTGCATTCACGATATTGTATCTACCGTTGAAAATATTCAAAAAACTTATGCTAGGTTTGAATTGAACGACCTTGAAAACAAAAGATACTTTTGTCGGAATCAAACGATTTTTCGAATTTTGCATCCACTATATTCCACTGTACCCGCCAAAAATTGAAATGTTCTTTCTTCCTATCCGTTAATTATATCCGCCATTTTGAATTTTCAAAATCTCATTTTGAATTTGGATTCAACAACACCGAAAACCCCCTGAGGGTGAGATTTTATTTTAAAAAAATGTGATTTTTTGATCCGCCATGTTGGATCCGCTATTTTGAATTTTGAAAATCTGAGTTCAGGTTCGGATTCAGAGACCCTGAAAACCCCCGAGTATCAGCTTTTATTTCAAAAAAATAAAATATTGTTTTTTTTTGATCCGCCACTTTGAATGTCGACATACACGCGCACGTACGCATACACACATATGCACACATGCTTGCGAACACACATACACGCACTCGTAATGTTACACATCCACTCACCTAGGTAAGCACACAGTCACATATTTTTACTTAAAGACACGCACTTGGGTACAGATAGGGTGGTCCGCACTCCCATCCGAATCATATGAATGTATCTAAATTGCAAATATAATTAAATAGAAAGTGGATTTAAATCACAAATGTAATTGAATTACAATTGTACTTCAATTACATTTATAATTAAATTACGGATGTACTTGAATTATAAATGTAATCCAATAACATTTGTATTTAAATTACAATTGTAATTAGATTCCAAATTTAAATAAATTACAACTGTAAGTATATTACAAATGTAATTAAAGTACAATTGTCATTAAATTACAATTGTAATTGAATGACAAATGTAATTGAATTACAATTGTTGTTTAATGCTCAATGTAATTCTTAATTTAACAGATTCCAATTACCCATTAAGCGTGTAATGTATAATAAAATCTTGTTTCAATTATCCATTACCCATTCAATGAATAATTAATGTGAGGTTCAATTACACATTACTGGGATAATCTATAATTGGATTTTATTCGATTACATAATTGCCCATCTCTGTATAGCCGCGATACAGGTCGATTTTAATACGTGTAAGCAAAACTACAACGAGAGCGTGTTAGCGTACGGTCAACGACTCGAGGCCATAATGATGGAATTAATCGAAGCCAGCACAACCGAGGCAAGATCGCCCGCGGAAAAAGAACAATAGACATATGTAAGGCAATTAGCCCTATACAACTTCGAAAGAGGACTTCGAAGGGAATACCAAGACATCGTAAAGGCTCGAGGAGTCAAGGATCTCGGATCAGCCCTCAAAGGAGCAATGGAAGCGGAAAAATCGCTACAAGGAGGCGAATCCATAAACAAGCAGACTCATCTGGAAAAACGAACGCCGGTGCCGTGCAATAAATGTCACAAAATGGGACACTTAGCAAAGGATTGCCGATCCAACACATCGTCGTACGGAAGATACAGCCTACCAGCTCCATCGAAAAGCGTACATCAATTCAATATCACTTGCAATTACTGCAAGAAACCGGGACACACGTACAAGGATTGCCGAAAAAGGAATTGGCAACAACGACAAGGAAACGGATATCGACAGGCACCGGGAGCCGGGTATCATCAAAATCATCAAATGAATTATCAGTAGGGCCAGGGAACCAGCTACTGCAACAAGAGTGTAACCCCAGGGTGCCCAAATCAGTATCACTGGAACGCAAATAAAAATAGGCCAAAAGAAGATAGAAAATCGCAACGACAGCGAAAAGAAAAAAATTATTGGATCATTTTCGAAGACGACGAAGACAAAACGAAGACGAACGAAGACAAAAAACGCAACGTCAGAGAAATAATCGAAGCATCGAAAACAGGTCCGTCAAAAAGAAAAAAATACAAGGAAGAAAATAAAATCGTACTGGATAACAACGATCGATTCTGGAGGAGCCGCTAGCGACTTCCCCATCGCGTCTCCCCAGGTCAAAGACAAAATCCTCAAGGTGAAAAGAGACACCAGAGCCCAATGTAGTCTCATAAAAAAGAGGGTATTAATAAATGATACAGAAATAATAGAAGAAACGATCGAACTCAAAGGAATTGGAGGAAAAAAATTCTACGCACTGTGTAAATTTATGCTCGCGCTCGAAACACCCGCAGTAAAGGTAGAACACGGACTCTACGTAATAGATGATGCAGTACCACTGGAAGTAGACGGAATAGTGGGTCTGGACCTCATGAGCGAGCACAACGTCGACATCCTAAACGGAAGACATATTAAAACATACGGACATCTGATCCCCATGCTGGACGGAACAAATAAAATAAAATTACCTCCCAGAACAGAGCAAATGCTATACGCAAAAACATTGACGGCAAAAATAGGATGTGTCGCAGCAAAAGAAGTGCGACCAGGAGTAAAGATAGGCGGATGTTACGTCCACCCAGAAGGACATTCCTGCCTCATAGTAGTGCGAAACACAAACGATGAAAACAATGAAATAGAAAGGCCAACGGTGCAAATTGAAGAAATTAAAGAACAAAAGCGAACTGAAGAACAGGAAATAAGTGTGGTATCGATCGAAGAAAAATTTGAAAAAAAAAAATTATGGGAACAAATCGACTTAAACCCAGAGAAGAAAAATTCCTACTCGAATTCGTTGACGCATAAGCTGACGTCTTCCATTTAGAGGAAGAGTCGCTTGGGTGCACCGCTATAGTGGAGCACCGCGTAAGCGTACGACCAGGGACAACGCCAATAAAAATTCGTCCATACCGATTACCAGAAGTCCACAAGCAAAAAATGATGGCGTAGACAAAAGAGATGCTAATGTACGGAATAATCCGACCGAGCAAGAGGCCATGGAACGCTCCTCTACTCGTAATTCCAAGAAAGCCTGACGCCGACGGAAACATACGCAAGAGAGTGGTAGTATACTTCCGAAAACTAAACGAAGCGACGAAAGGAGACTCGTATCCATTGCCCAATATTGCCGAAATATTGGACCAATTGGGACGAGCAAAATACTTCACGACTTTCGATTTGGCATCGGGATTTCATCAGATCCCAATGGCCGAAAAAGACAAGGAGAAAACCGCTTTCTCCACTTCTCTTGGACATTACGAGTAGAACCGAATGCCATTTGGATTAAAAGACGCCCCACCAACCTTTCAAAGGCTGATGGACGCTGTACTTGCTGGATTGCAAAAACTAAAATGCTACGTATATCTCGACGATATAGTAGTATACGGATCATCGTTCGAAGGACATAACAAAAGGCTGACAGAAGAATTCGATCGACTGAGAGAAGCCCAATTAAAGGTTCAACTTAGGAAATGTCGATTTCTGCGAAAAGAAACCCAGTACTTGGGACACATTATTACCGAAGTGGGAGTAAAACCGGATCCGGAAAAATAGAGGCTGTACGACAATTTCCAGCCCCAAAAAACGTAAAAGAGGTTCGATCATATCTGGGACTAACCGGATATTACCGAAAATTCATACAGGATTTTTCAAAACTCTCAAAGCCATTAACAGAACTGATCAAGAAAGAAAACAAATTCATTTGGGACGAAAACTGCGGCCAAGCTTTCCAAAAATTGAAGGAAACTCTCGGCACCGCAGCGATCGTGCGGCGCGGTACCGTATCCGGATTTCGAAAAACCCTTCGTCGTGACAACTGATACCTCTGGCAAGGCAATTGACGCGATTTTATCGCAAGGGAAAATCGGAGAAGATCTACCCATCTGTTAGGCAAGTCGCACTCTGAACAAGGCAGAAATGAATTATTCAACAACGGAAAAGGAAATGCTAGCAATAATTTGGGCAGTAGCGCAATTCCGACCATACATTTATGGAATAAAATTCAACGTCGTGACGGATCATAAGCCCCTCACATGGCTTTTCAACGTTAAATATCCACGATCACCACTGATGCGCTGGAGAATAAAGATAGAGGAGTTCAACTATACCATCGAGTATAAGGCTGGCAAGAAGAACTCGAATGCGGATGCTTTAAGCCGTCTGTATGTATTGTAACGTGGGAATTTCGCCCGTCACAATATATTAAAGATGGCTCAGGCTCGGCGCATGGAAAGGCGCCTCCCGCCGTCCAAGAACCCCCTCAAGCGATTTCCCAGGGCCCAGCATAGCGCAAAATTATTTTATTAATACTCTCATATTTTATTTTAGTTGTACTTCGTCAGCGAATGGCGTGTTCTCGCCGTTACATAGGAGAGGATCGCGGAACGAGTCGAGAATCGAACGGCAGCGGAGTTACCGATCCTGGCGCAAACGGTCTCGCGACGAGGCGTCGCTCCTCTACACTAAATACCAGCGGATCCCAATAAGAAGGAGGGGGGGGTCTCGCCTAATAACGGCCTTCTGCACCTCGCGACAATGGATTCCGTTGGCTATCGACGAGCGACAACGGAAAATCGCAAATTCCAAGGATGGGTCGTCGGCTCGAAGCCCCACTCCGAGCTGTTCGTCTCTCTCTAAAGCCGGTCATCATCCCGATGAGTCCGTGACCCAATCAGGTCCCGGGACGGGAGCTTAAGGCAATTTTCACGTTCAGTAATTATGAAAATGCGAACGTTATCGGCAAGGTAAAGTCTGCAAAATCGAAAAGGCTGTGACTAGGCAAGGAGTGGGGGTCGGGACCCAGGTCCGCGGAAAGGCTCTTCGCGAAAATGTCGTCACTTGAGTTCTGGTCTGGAGCGAGGAGAAGTGCACTTCTCAAGCCGTAGCCGCCACCCAAGACAGCGACGCCACCGGAAATATCGTAGATCGAGACCGAGGTTTTACCGGATCGAGATCTTCTGAAACTGTAGCGGTGAGGCCGTCGTTTCGCTGGTCAAAACCCGTTGTAATGCGCGCTATGGTCCGGTGGGTAAAGTACCGAACTTTTGAGATTATTGAGAATATTAAAGTCACGAACGATATTGTCGCGGCACATCTGTAACGGACGAGAAAGATCGAGTCACCCTGCGCGATACCGTCATTCGCGAAGACCTCGCTTAAATTAAATTAATGTAGAGCCGCCGAGAGGGGTTTATGTTTCAAATATCAGAACCAAAGTCATTTAGCATAAGTTCGAGTTAAGATATTATTTTTTTGTCGTCATTAAATCAGGATAAAATTACGTTCGAGAAAGAAATCTGTATAATTTGGAAAAATAAGAGGACCACGAATTGCGCGTATCCCGAACCGCTCCCGCCGAATGCGAGAGCCGAGAGTAACCAAAATTTATTACGGTTGTCACCAAATCTCGGAGTGTTCTTGTAAAATCTTTTTGTGCTGTTGTCGCGGATCAACCCCGCCCCTCTACCAAATTCAGGGCTGCGGCAGTCGGGAAAAAGACATCTCGTCGATTCGTCGGGAAAAATAAATTTGTCGCGTAAGAATTTGCGCGGTTGGCGCCCTATCCTGTACTGTAACATTAAATTACACTTATTATCTTATTAATTTCAATAATTATATCAATCTGTTTTTTATTTTACACACGTAATATTCTTTCTTTAGGCTTATGAAAAAATGATATTAAAAATTAATCTATATTATAAAGTTTTAATATTCATAATATAAATAATTTATTTATATCTTTATTTATCAGTTCATTAAATGTATGAATGTTAAATAATTGAATTATATAACATTTTAAGCTAAAACTCGATTAATCTTCAAAATAAAAATAAAAATTTGCTTTTAAATGTTAACAATGTTATAGTAAAGAATTCATCTTTCAAATGCATTTACAATTTAGTACTTAAATCGGACACATTACTTAAAATTTTATAACTAATATATCTTTAAATTTACAATAATTTTTCTTAACTTAAAAATCATTCTAAAATGATTTTTTTCTACTAATCATAATGACATTGAAATTCTTTATTTTATTTTGGGAATATTGTCTGCTATAATAGGATCTTCATTAAGTTTATCAATTCGTATAGAATTCGGTAATCGTGGTTACTTCATTAATAATTATCAATTATATAATTCCATCATTACACGTCATCCATTCATCATATTTTTTTTATAGTTATACCTATTATAATTGGAGGATTTGAGAATTGAATAATTCCCTATTCCCTAATTTTCTCTCTTAATCTCGCAGGATTATCCTCAATTATAGGAGCAATTAATTTTATTACCACAATCATAAATATAAAAAAAAGTTATATTGTTATTTGTTAAATGTTCCAACTCATCGAGTTTTTTTCATGATTAATATTAATTACGACAACTTTATTATTATGAGCTGTTTCTGTATTATCAGGGGTTACTTTGCTTTTAACACACCGACATTTAAATACAATTTGGAATCCATCAGGTGTAGGAGATCCAATTCTATACCAACATTTATTTTGATGTTTTGGACATCCTGAAGTTTATATTTTAATTTTACCAGGATTTGGTTATAGCATATAATTTCCCATATTTGGTTTCCCAAATAATTTTTTACCAAAATGAAAAAAAAAAGAAACTTTTTGTTCCATTCGTATAATATCGTAATCAAAATGATCTCTAATGAAAGAAATGAGTTAAAATATAAAGTTAAAATGTCATTTTTTTATTATTAATACTAATATTTTTATATTCCACAAGTATCACTATACAATTGATTAACTTTAAATATAGTTTTATTTAGATTCAAAAAAGTATTAATTCGTATAATAATTACTAATAAAATACATTTTTTTTAAATGGATCTTCAAATGGTAAGAACTTTATTTTCTATTTTTGATTCTAGTACCAATTCAATGGTTGATTTAAATTAAATTTCTTCTATTCAAATTTTGTTATTATTCCAATATTATTTGGAATAGTTGATTGTCGATTAATTAATTTTTTAAATTTGATTTGAATAACTTTATTCAAAGAATTAAAAATGATTGAATAAATTTATTTGTTTTAATATAATTGATTTCACTAATAATAATGTATGTATGCTTTATTCGTTCCCCGTAGGGTTACAAAGGCCTCCGTTTCCCCCTCCTCCCTTACAATTCTTCTCTTCCGCTTTCCTTATTCTACTTAACCTATCTTACATCTATTTCGCCGCTGTCTCTCTCTCTCTCTCTCTCTCTCTCTCTCTCTCTCTCTCTCTCTCTCTCTCTCTCTCTCTCTCTCTCTTTCCGCCGCCTGCGCCGCACCGCCTTAATCCTACTTATCTTTATCTCGCTCGCTTCCTTAATGCTACTCCTCTCTCTCTTCTCCCGGCCGTCCGACTTCCGTTTCCTCCTCTCACTCCATTCCTCTTTCACTCCGTTTCTTCCTCTCCTTCTCCTTCCCCTCCCTTTCTTTCCCTTTCCTTCCTCCTCTTTTCCAGTCTCTTCATCCATCACTCCCCCCCCCCCCGCCCTCTTTGTCCAAGATCTCTATTATCTTTTCTCCTATCCCTCTTTCCTCGCCATCTCCTCCTCCGCACCTATCCACCACGTGTTCCCACGATTCCGTCTCTTCTCCACATATCCTGCATTCCCTCTCTTCCTCCTTCTCCCAGTATTTTCCTTCTCTCATCTCGTTCCCCATCCTGAATCTTGCCACTCTCCTATACCGCTCTTCCCCCCATCCCGCCTTCAGGTACCCTGGAAGCCCTCTCGCCCTTACCTCCTTGTACCATCTGTTGTATCTCGACTCCATTATCTTTTCCCACCTTTCCCTTTTCTGCTCTTCTCTATCCTCCTCCTCCTTTCTCTTGTACCCCTGCTCTTCTTGATCCTGTTCTTCTTCTTCCCTCCCCCCTAATCCTTCTGAACTCCTCCCTACCTTTCTCCCATTTCGATCTCCTTTGCTCCCCTCTTCTCTCCCTTTCCCTGATCTTCTCCCAGTACTTCCTTGCCCATTCGCGCCCTCCCCCTTTCCTTAGCTTTTCCTCATATTTCCACGCTCTTCTGCCTGCTCTCGTCCTTATCTTGTCCCTTTTCAGCTCCTCCCTCACCAAATACCCTGGTGTTCCCCAGTCGAGCCCCAATACCTACCATATCTCTCTCTCCTGCATCGCTTCCATCGCCCCTCTTTCTTCCCATCCCCAGATCTCTGCTCCGTGGCCCATCACCGTCCACACCAAGGTGTCGAACAACCACATCCTCCTCCCCACGTCTTTCCCAAATTCCCTTTTCCCTATTCCCCACACCGGCCTCATCACTGTACCCGCCTTTTTCACCCTGTCTTCCATGTGCCCCTCCGGCCGCCGTTCCTCCTGAACATGTACCCTAGGTACTTGAATTCCCTTACTTCTTCCAGCTCTTCCCCTCCCCATTTCCATATATTTTTCTTAAACCTCCCCCCTCCTTTCCTGAACCTCATCACCTTCGTCTTCCCCACGTTCGCCTCCAGCTTCTTGCCCTCGAAATACCTCTCCAGTCTCCTAATTATGTTCCGCATGTCCTCCTCCCTTTCTGCCAGCACCGCCACGTCATCCGCGTACGCTAGAGAGAAAATCTTCTCCCCCCCATTCCCCTTTTTTCAATTCCTCCTCGAGATCCGCCGTCAGAACATTGAACAAGAGCGGGCTTAGCGGGCATCCCTGCCTTACCCCTTTCTCCGTCCAAAATTCCTCTCCTGTCTCCCCCCCTACCCTCACCCTGCTCTTCGTCTCCTCGTATATTTCTTTTATCCTTTCCCTTAGCCCTTTCCTTATTCCTCTCTTCTCTAACGCCTTCCACAATTCTTTCCTGTCTACTGAATCGAAGGCCGCTCTCAGGTCGATGAAGAGCGCCACCAACATTCCCTTCCTTTTCTCCACCTGCCTTCCTATTACGTGATTCAGGACGTAGATGTTGTCAATTGTTCCCATTCCCCTTCTGAAGCCTGTTTGGTTTTGTGGTACCGCTCCTTTCCTTTCCACTTCTTCTTCCAATCTTTTTGCCAATACTGCCGCATAAATCTTGTACAGCGAGGGCAACAACGTCACCCCCCTGTACTCCTCTACCCTCGTTCCTTGCCCCTTTTTTTATTATTGGCACAATTATCCCCTCCTTCCACTCCTCTGGCCATCCTTCCCCCCTCCATACCTTCCCGAAGATTTCCCATGCCCACTCTATCGCCTTCTCTCCTCCCCATTTCCATGCTTCATTTGGGATTTCATCTCCTCCCATCGCTTTTCCCTTCTTGACCCTTTCTACCGCCTTCCTTATTTCCTCTTTCGCTAATTCCTCCTCCGTGTCTCCTCTTCTCTCTCTCTCTCTCTGCCCCCGTCTCCTCTCTCCCTTCCGTTCCTCCCAACAACTCGATGAAATATCTTTTTCATTCTTCCGCTTTTCTTTTCTCCTCCACTCTTTTCCTTTTCTTTCTTCCCCTATTCACTATTTCCCACACCTTGTTCTCCGTCTTCGCTTCCGCTATCTCTCTTATTCTCCTTTCTCTTTCCTCCTCCTTCATCCTCTTGCACAACTTTCCGTACTCTCTTTTCTTTTCTCTATAACGCTCTTTTGTGCTTTTTTCTTTCCTCCATTTCCTTAGCTATTCCCTCATCTCCCCCTTCTTCTCCCTGCATTCTTCATCCCACCACCCTCCCCTCGTCGCTCTCCTCTCTTTGCCCACTTCCTCCTCGCCTGCCTTCATGGCCTCCTTCATTTTCCCTGTTATTTCTTTCACCACTTCTTGGACCCCTCGTCCTTCCACTCCTGCCTCCTCTATCCTTCTCCCATATTTCTCCTTCATCCTTTCCGACCACTTGCCACACCCTGCTCTCCTTTCCCCCTTCCCCTGTCTTCTTCTTTCCCGCTTTCCTCTTTTCATCGTCACTATCACTGGGTGATGCTCAGACTCGACGTTATCCCCTATCCTTATGCTCTCTACCCCTTCCCTCGTTTCATTCTCCCCCAGCACATAATCTATTACGGTCTCCCCCCTGCCCCTGTGTATGTGAATTCCCCGTCTTCGTCCCCTTCTATGTTTCCATTTAATATTTCCCACCCCGTCTCCTCTAGCACCTTGATTAACTTCCTCCCTTCCGTATTTACCGTCTTGTCTTTTGATCTCCTGCCTTCCTCCTCCTCCCCCTTATCCTCCCATCCTCCTCCTCCTTCTTCTCCTGTCCTCGCATTGAAATCCCCTCCGATTACGACCCTTCCTCCTTCCTCCTGCTTTTCCATCCATCCTTTTAATTTCTCCGTTTTCCTCTCTATGTTCCCGTTCATATACATCCCAATTATGGTCCATCTGTCCTCCCCTGCTTCCACCTTTACCGCCATTATCCCCTCTTTCTCCCTCCTCTCTCCCTTTATTTCCGCCTTCATCTCCATCCTCACCCCTATCACCATCCCTCCCATTGCCCTCCCTTTTCTATTTATTTTCCTCGCCCATTGTGTCATCCACGTGTATCCCCTAGGAAGCCTTTCTCTTATTCTATCCCATCCTTTTTCCTCTACCCATGTCTCGACCATCACCACCACCTCCAGTCCTCCAGCCCCCTCCAAAACTCCTTGTCCTTGTTTGTAAAACCCGCTACGTTCCAAAACGCCACCTTCCAGCTCCCTCCTTTTCCTTCCTTTTTTCCCTCTCTCCTTGCCCGTTTTCTACCCGTTTTTTGACTGTTCTCTACTCCCTACCGCCTCCCCTTCCTCTTGTCTTCTTCCCTCCCCTTCTTCTGTCTCTCTTTCCTTTCCCCTCCAGTCCCTCAGTACTTCCCTACTCTTGTCCCAGAACCACGTGACCCCCTTTATTATCACCTTCCCGTACCCCAGCTTTACCCTCTTCCCCCTCCTTTCCTCTTCGTCCCCTATTCTTCTCAGTCTCCACTGCATCTTCCTTTCCTTCCATGTCAAATCGTCCTCTATTCTTTCTCTCCTCCCTCTTAATTCCCTTTTCCTCCTCATCACCTCCTTCTTCCCCTCTATTTCTTCTATTCTCACTTCTATCATTCTCTCCTTTCCTTGTCCTGCCCCATTCTTCAACTCTCTCACCCTTTCCACTCTCCCTTTCGCCCCTATTTTCTCCAGCACCTCCGCCACCGCTTGCCTTGTCGTTCCTTCCCTCGTCGCTCCCCTTATGATGAAGTTCCTTCGTCTTTCCTCCCTCTCCCTTCTCTCCATTTTCCTTTCCATTTCCTGTACCCTCCTCTCCGTCTGTCCCTTCTCTTCCCTTAACCACTCTTCTTCCCCCTCTCCGCCCCCCTGCTTTCTTCCTCCCTCTGCACTCTCCAGCTCTCTCAGTCTCTCCCCGATTTTTTCCATCTCTTTCTCCTGCTCCCCTACTTTCTTCATCCTCCCTTCTACTTCCCTTATCCTTCTTTCCATCGCCTCCTTTTCTCTTCTCCATCTTTCCTCTCCCAACTTCATCTCTCCCCTCATCCTCCCTAGTTCCTTCTCGACTTTCCTTCCTTGCCCCTGCACTTCCGCCTTTACTTCCGCCAATCCCCTCCTGACCTCCTCCCTCATTGCTGCGATCATCCCCTCCAGCCCTCCCCCGTCCTGTCGCACTCCTTCTGGCGACCTCTGTACCTTTCTGCTTTTTTGAAAAGCCTCCTCTCCCTCCTGTTCTTTTTCCTCCGTCCGCTCCCTCTTCCTCTTCCACAATTCGCTTATCTCCCCCACGCTCGTGCTTCTTTCCATGCGGAGCCTTTCCGCGTTCGTTTTCCTTCCCTTCCTTTTTGCTATCTCCTCCTCCTCTCTCCCTGCCTCCCCCACTCGCCCCCTCGCCTCTTCGCGCTCCCCCTTACCTTCTCCCTTATCGCCCATACCTTCCTATTCTCCTTACCCGTCGAGTCCTTTACCACCTCCCTATTTTACCTACCTGCCTCGCCTCGTTCCTTTCTCCAACCGCTTCCTGTCTCCGCCGTCCTCTGCCGCTGCCGTCTCACCGACTCCACTCGCCTTCTCCTTCCCTTCCCGTTTTCTCTGCCTCACCGCCCCTCCCTCACCCTTCCTTTCTAACCTCGCTTCCACCTTTCACCTCCTCTTCCTTCTTTAGTTCTCCCGACACCCTGTTTTTTCCTTCTCCACCACACTCCCCACTTTCCCCTTCACCGTTCACCTCACTTTCGCTTTTTTCCACCACCCTCACACTCACTTTTCCCCTCTTTCCTTCTCAGCTGTCGCACACACGCTCTCTGTCATCCACTCCGGAAACGTAAGTTTAATTGATTTCACTATTTTATTGACGTGACAACGTCTTATAATTCGATGGAGCCGGCTGCACGCACGAAAAACATGACTCATGCGGCGTTACCTCGCTCTGAGGCGTTCCATTTAAGGCTTGAAGTGCAAGCGAGAGCGCAGAACGAGCGACAAAGAGGCACAATCGGCCTCCGCGTTCGGCAGCGTTCGACATCTGTCTCTCTCCTACTTGAGTGATGGCCTCTGCACACTGCGAGCGACGAGCGATGAGCGATATCCAATGGAAACGTCAATCTCATAGAGCATTTCCGTCATAGTCGAGCTCTCATTGGATATCGCTCATCGCTTGTCGCCCATCGCGCGCAGTGTGCAGAGGCCATGAGCGATGCGTCCGCGGGGACAGCTGCTATACAATAATACATGTACATGTTTTCGTCAAGTATGAAGTGCAGTGAAAAGTGAATGTGGTGTCAATTGTTTATAGCAACGATAATTGCGGCGATAAAGGTAATGATTCTTTCGATATTAAATATATGTACAGTGATATATTGTCGAATATTCGTGCTTTCATCATTAAAATAAATAGCATCGGTCCGCTAGTGCAGCGATTGTAGGTTATGCTATAATTGACAAAACTATAACAATAAGTTAACAGAACTATTTCACGATGAGTAAAAATCAATTGCTTTACTATTCGATCGAAATAATTATCGAGCGTAGCTATGATTTCAAAAAATTAAAACATAAATGTTAAATCTTCCACATATCATAACAACGTGTCTGAAATGACAGGTTGGACCAGCCAGCCGTCAAAGGGAACAATTTTCTCCTATATCAAACACATTGAGGCGGGCTTTTTAAAAGCTAGAGTTACAAAAATTTTAATGATGTTTCAAAATTTTTAATTTTCAATTTAAGATTTATGAACAATAATTTAATCACAGTTTATTCTTATAATAAATTATTCAAAATTATTACTTTTTTACAACAAATTACAATTAAATTTGCAAAAATAATTAAGTAACTAATTGAACAACAACTTTTATTCAGTTTACTTGCTGAAAGAAATAATGTCAATACAAAATTTATTATTATAAAATAATAAAATCAAAAATTAAATTTTAACCGTCGAGTACAAATTTAAACAATAAATTTTATTCAAGTATTTTGTAAATTTAAAATGATTTTCTGAACGAGGAATTTTATGAAAAAATAAAAGTTGTAAAACAATTGCTCAAAGCACATTCATACTTGTAAAAGCTATGTACAAGTATGAATACATAGCTTTCCCCATTGTACATTGTAAAAAAAAAATAAATAAAAATTGACATAATTGTATTTATGAGTACAAATAAATGTAACTTGATCAATTCAATTGTGGTTTCCATTTACCTCCTTCTCTATATCCATACAACATATCTATCAAATAAATAAAATTAAAATTTTCTTTTGAAAAATTAAACCATTCCATCAGTATTTTCTTATGACGTTGTCACGTTCAACTATCGTCAGTAAACCGACTTTACAGACAACCGATTTTTTTCAGAAATAGTTCAGCACAACAAGCCGGGGCGTAAGTTTCGATGGACGCGACGATTTCCACTGGAAAGCCGGAAGGCGGAGCGCCAAACTCTTTGCCTGATCGAGGTAAAAATCCTATTGGTTAAAAAAAACAGTTGTCGAATTTTTATATTAATTTTAAGAAATAATTTTCTATATTTTTTCACAAGGAAATTATAAGGGAGAATGTAAGGGAGGAGAGAAAACGGAGGCCTTTGTAACCCTACGGGGAATCGAATACAGCATACATACATATATATTTTTTCACAGGTCCCATATATTTTTACAAGTTCAAGACATTTAATTTTTTCAATTGACATTTCCCTCTCATTTCGATTTAGTTTAATAATTTTCTTTTCATTAAACAATACAAACTTTGCATTTGCGCATGTAATCCCTCAAAAGAAGACCCCCTTTCTTTTAATACCTTTTATAGTTTTAATTGAAACAACTAGAAATATCATTTGTCTTTTAACTTGATAAATTAGATGAACAGCAAATATATTTGCAGGATATTTACTTTTAACTTGAATAAAAGAATCATCTATTTCATAAATAATAATTCTTTGAAATGTTATTATTTTAACTCAAATTATATTATCAATATTATAATTTAGAGTGTCTATCATTCAATCATATGTTTTTACTGTATAAAAAACCTTATACACAAAGAAAACAAATTATGTTAAAATCATTATTAAACGAAATTTCTCATAACCATCCTTTCCATATAGGCGTTTCCACTAATAGAGCTTGACCTTTAAAAAAGGTATTTTTCTGTACGTCGTTTCAACGAAACGCTCTATTCTCGCTCTTTTTATTTCAGTCTACGAAATATTAGCAGGTAACGGATTTGTAATTTTAAATGCCCTTCCTAACCCCCGCGAAATCACCCGATTGGTCCCGGGGACTCTCGAGCCGATCTGCCGGTTGGCGCGCCATGCCGGCAAGAGGGGAAGCCGCTGACGTACTTCTGGGCTGCCGAAAATACCCGATCGAACATCGGGGACCCCCGAACGAAGCGCGGTAGCGGCCGTGCGAGAGCGAAAGAGAAAGGATGTACCAGCGATGCTCATACCTCTCGATTTCGTCACGTCCGTGTGCCTCGCGCGTTGATAGTATTGATGTGAATTTGTTTTTCAATTTTACGGCTAAACTATTGGAGATAGAGAAAAAACATCATCTACACCTACAGGGTAAAATCTTCCCCTCTACAACTTTTCCTCGAAACTTTTTTGCGATTTCCTTTTCGTTCTCGAAATGATGCATATTTTTCGGTATTTACCCCTTTTCTTCACTGTTAATAGTTAAAATTCCTAGAAATTCGGATTCATCGGGTCGATTAACATAGGAATACGTATTTCACTAAGCGGTCGCAAAAATTTTCGACTTTGGCCACTTTTGACTGGACTACAGTGTCAACAGACCCGAGCCATGATGGCTGTGGTCTGCTGGTCCCGCGAGCACGTGGCCGGCCGAGAAAAACAATGCAGTCCGCTAGAGCGGAACGTCCGCGCAAGGCGACAGAGGCCCGCGCAAGCGAGAGCGAACCGCCACTCCCACTAGTGGAGGCGGACCGGGCAGCAGGCCCGAGCGGAAAAGAGAAGGCAATAGAGAACGACTCGAGCGCAAGCGAGACAACAAGCGACAGCGAGACAGAGACGGAAATAGGAGATCGAGAGTGCCCGAGTGAGGACGAATAAGGTACAATTCCGCAAGAGTATCACGACGCCCCTCTTGGAGGCCACCCAGGCGAAAAAGGATGAAACAACGAATAAAGATGAAGTGCCGCTGGCCAAGAATGAATAAAGAAAAAGAAAATTACGTAAAATAATGCGACAAATGCCAGAAAAATAAAATCACGCAACGCAAGGATGCTCCCATGACTATTACCAACACACCCAAGACACCATTCGACAAGTGCGCAGTCGATATAGTAGGTGCCTTACCCGAGACCGAAGCCGGGAACAAATACATCCTGACTTTTCAAGAAGCATTGTCCGAGTATAAAAATGTAAGAAGCCAAGGAAGTAGCCAAAGGATTTGCAACTCAAATTGTTTGCAAGTACGGCACTCCAAAAGAATTATTGTCAGATCAAGGAACGAATTTTCTGAGCGAAACTGTCAAGGAGATGTGCCAATTATTCCGAATTGAAAATATTCAAACGACGGCATATCATCCCCAATCAAACGGAGCATTGGAGCGTTCACACCGAACTCTCGCAGAATATCTGAAATGTTTCATTAAAGAGGATCAAACGGATTGGAATGAGTGGTTGTCATACGCGATGTTCACATACAATACCACTCCGCACACAGCAACAGGTTTCACTCCATACGAGTTGGTGTTTGGAAAGGTAGCCGATTTATCGACGACGCTTAAAGAAGCACCACAAAAGACGTACTCATACGACGATTATGTCTCCGAGTTACGCGAACGGCTTTGAGCCACATGGCACGTGGCGAAAGAATGATTGGAAAAAGGAAAAGCAAGGGCAAAGGAGTGCCATGATATCACCGCTGGTACGGTGGAGTACCGCCCCGGCGGCCGAGACCTCCTTCACGACACTACTATACGCCGAGGCCGATCAGCGAAGCTTTCCCCCAAGTGGACAGGGCCTTACAAAGTACAGAGTAAAGATTCCGAAGTGAACTACACTATCGGCCGTGGACGTAAGGCAGTTCGGGTACATGTAGACCGGATTAAACCCTACGTTACTCACTGACAGATAGAGTAGAAGGGACTACTCGCCTGGCCTGCGGAGGCCCACGAGCTAGGCGAGGCCCACGTGGCGTGGATCGACGCCTTCCCGTCTTGCGCCGTTGTCAAGCAACGGCCGAGGGCCAACGTCACGCGAGGGATTCGCGTATGGGTAGCGAGCTGCAACCCGTTCAACAAAAAAAAAATTAAAAAAAAAAACGAAATCATAAAATAAAGGAAAATGAAGTAAATAAAATAAAATAAAATAACGTTCAAATGAATGAAAGAATTTATAATAAAAATAAGCGAATGGAATAGTCGAAAAAGAGAATAAACAAATAAATTAAATTTACAAGAAGAAAGATAGGAAGAGCTTTAGATTTCTAAAGAAATAAAGAGAATAATACATTTTAAAAAATATAAAAATGGCGTATAGATATATAAATGAAAAATCCAATGAGTGCAAAAGTTTTTAAAAAATTATATATATATTGTAACCAATTTTTCGAGGGGATACGGGAGAAGGATACTCAGATATCCACGAGGCCACAAAATCCCGTCCTCGTCCTTCCCGACGATTTATTTTTGTTATAGGGCGCCAGCCGAAGATCGGCTCGTCAGGATGGAGGGAGGGAGAACGGGAATACCCGGCTTTGCCGCAGCCCTGGGAAAATGGTAGAGGGGGGGGGGGGGTGTGTTACACAAACACTACCACGGGAGAAAAGAAAATGATTTAACCCGACTCGAGCTCAAAATTAGTCTTGCGATTCTCTATTTCAGTTTTAACAAAATATTCACCCGTCAATTAAACGATTCCCGAGACGGGACAACGCGACAAGGGACTAGAAGAGATATTTACACACACACGCGCGACCGGGACCTACACTCACTGACACTTTACCGCGAGCTCGTCTCGGCCTCTCCTCACTCTCGCCTAACAGCCTTAAGGATTTCGAATAAAACCGGGCCCCCGCTACTCGGTTACCCGGCCGAGCTAGAATTTATTCGTTAACGCGACCAAATCTCTCCCGGCCGCCACACTCACTCTCTCGATTCCCGGATCGACGACCGTCCTCAGCGACAGAACCGGGACGATCCGACAGGGGACAGAGACACCCGCTATACCGGGCCGAACGGTCGAGACTCTGCACGGGTTCGAGCTCGCGTCCCGCTGAATGGCGGGAGGCCAGCTCTCTGCTAAGAGATTCTCCACCCTCGCGAACAGTTGTTTTGTGCCTCTGAACCTCCTCAGGTCCAGCCGCGGATTCGGAGGATCGTCGACGGAAATCCCACTCACACCACGCACTTTCACACAAATACGCGACAACGATAACAACAATTTTCGGGAACTTGCCCGACGCGAAAAACGAGACTTCCCGCGCGCGATCACAACGCGAATTCCACGGCGGGATGCGCAGGCACGACCCTCCCACCGAAATTCCCTATAATAACGCGAAAAGGCCGCGGCCACGACGGCACCGAGATCGAGGATCGATTCTACGGTCGGCAGCCACCGAGCTGATACGAGAAGGCGCAGCTTGGCTCACCCGGGGATTTTGGCTGGATCGCGTTTTCTCTAATCGCCCACGTCCGTCCGGCTCGACACCTCGCAGGAAGCTGCCCTCGCCGGCACGCGGGCCAACTTGCCGGCCCTCTCTCCCGCGGGCCACGTGTTCTCCCGTATAGAGGGCGGGCGCGCGTGTTCCGGTGTCGCGCCACGGGACTAGCGCGCGCGAATATAAATTGTTCTCAACGATCCCGAGCTAGATCATGCGCGGACGACTCGCTACATGACCCAATCGGACGCAACGGTGGGCCTACGACAGATACGTAGACGGGCGGGAGGTGAGCGGGTATGCGTTCGTCGTCTTCTGTTACGTGGATGGATTCGGGCGTGTTCGCAATCCACGCGACGCTTCGTTATGCCCGGTGTCCGGTGTCCCCCTCTCCTCCTCAGCTTGACACCCTCGCCGCAGTCGCTTCCGATGGCGTGACCGTTTACCAACCTCGTCCTCTCTCTCTCTCTCTCTCTCTCTCTCTCTCTCTCTCTCTCTCTCTCTCTCTCTCTCTCTCTCTCTCGCGGGAAGCCGCCGAATTTACATAAAGAAAAAGAGAAACGATGGGGGGAAATTAACAATCGGTAACTTTCTCCTTCAGGGGACCCCATGGAAGCTCGTCGTGGTCGCGGTGTCGGCCCCGAGCCGGAGGGACATCTCAACTCCGCACACCGGGCGGGGGCGCCAAATTTATTCTCGTCACAATATATATATATATATATATATATATATATATATATATATATATATTGAGACGAACAGGTCCGTCTCATCAACAAATAACCCCACAAATTCAAAAAGGTAACTGAATTTAGAAGAGGGGGTAAGCGTTACAGATCGAGACAAAAACAAGGTCAAACAGCTCGAACCCACAGAAAAACCGGTAAACCCCATAGAAACCCACTAATTGGATTAAGGGAAGACAAAAGAGAAGGGGAAAGAGAAACCGGTAAAACCCAGAGAAACCCACCAATCCAATTAAGGAAGAGGAGGGGAAAGAAAAACCGGTAAACACCGGATAAACCGACTAATTGAATTAAGGGAAGACAGAAGAGAAGGGGAAACGAAAAGGCGGTAAAATATGCATAAAAAAGGACGGGAATTTTTGGGGAAAGGTACTCCGTCTTTGGGTGGGAAGTCGATCGGTACCAAGCACATTAATACTGACCCTAGGGGAAGGAAAGTGTGGAAGGCGGAAAATCGACAGAGCAGCTAAAAGGTGGAGTCACTAAAGTCATAGAGTACTCTCAATTATCTAAAAACCCTGGCCGGTACTCAGCCGACGTTAATACTGACCGCAAAGGAACGAAAGCGTGGTGGATGGAGGGTCAAGGTGAAAGAAAATTGAGAAGGGTTAAAAGATTTAAATAAAAAAACGTACAAATAAAAATACTATAGAATGAGAGAAAAAGTTAAGAAAAAGTATAATCGAAATTATTAACAACATAGGAGAAGCAATTATCGAACAGTAAATAGAACAATTGTATTAGGAAAGCATAAAGAGCGAAGAGGTATTTTAATTTGCGAGCGTCCCGATACTCATAAAAAAGAACAACACACATCCAAAAAAAAAACACGCGCGCACACCTACACCGAAAAAACGTAAACATTGAGCGAACCTGCGCGTCACGATCCACCACGCCGCGATCGTTAGAGCGAGTAAGGGAGGGGTAAAGATTATCGACGCAGGATAATTAATGCGGGTCGCGCTCGGAAGAGTTACCATCCGAGTAATCGCGCGTTTACCGACGGAGAAAAACATTGCGGACAATACAAGAACAACACAAACAACACACTACACCTACACAAGGCGGTCTTTTCTATTGTATCGAGACAAATAAAAACTCAATAAATTGTTTTTTTTTATCGTAAAATACCGAGACACCCGAGTTTCAACTAATTTCTTCCCTGGTCGAGTCCCGAACCAATAAATTTATTTGTAACGAATTCCGACCCGTTACAATATATTGAATAATATGCATATAAATTTTTCGAGTAAATACAAAAAAGAAAATGATGAATAAAAAGAAAAATAATAATCAAATAAAGAGAGGAAAATGAAAGGAAAAACAAATTTTTCGTATATGGTTACATTCCTAGTTGAAAAAAAGAAAGAAAGAGAATAGAGAGAGAAGAAATCGCAACGTAAAAAAAGAAAGACAAGTATGGCTCGCACAAACAGGGAAACAAGAAAGAAAAAAAAATTATTGAAAATAAAAAGGCAAACCCCTTTTTGCCGGTTTTTAATCTCAACAGTTAGGATGACAGAAGGGACTAACGAAAGAAAGGAAAATGCAGAATTCCATGCAACGCAATTTTCCGCAAGCCCAGGAATTTATTCCGAGTGAATCGGAAAACTGCACACGATTCAGGAAATATGGAAACTGGTAATCCGCATGGCACTTTTGTCAATAGCAAATAGAGAAAAGAGTATTAGGGAAAAGCTGGGAAAACTATTAGAATTATGTCAAACGATGCCAGAGGACAAGCTATGGGCTCTCGTAACGAGTTCCCTCGAAACCATGAAAGAAAAATAAATTCCGAAATGCGTCCATTTACGAAATAACTGGAACAAAGGGTAAAATAAATAAAAAAGGACTAATAGACGGATTAGGATCCATTATAAAATCGATAACAGGTAACTTACAAGGAATGTTGCGAGGTCGATGTCTCCGATTTCGATTAAATTGGGCATGCTTGTTGAATGGGTAAAAACAGGCGACGCGTATTTTTTTATATCGGCGGAACCCGATTTTTAAAGGTTGAAAAGCACCCTCGAAAATTGGGGTGTTTTTCGTTTTTCGTCGATAACGTTTTAATGGTACGAGATATGAAAAAACTTCAAATTGCAACAATGTTTATTTTTTCGTGTACTATACATTGGAAATGAGAACGATGCAAATAGCAACAAATTTTGTATTGTTTATGGCAAAAATGCAATTTTTTCAACCGAGTCTTTGAGAATTTTTAATGGATTGAATTGAGAATGGAAAAGTCCGGGTAGTGATTTTTTTCTTTTTCCGATATCTCGCAATTAAGGGGTTGAACCTGCCTGTCGATTTCTTTGCCGAGAGCATCGTATAATGAGCTAGCCTTCTGGCATTTCGGTCTAAATTCACGTCAATATATCTTCGTGTTCTGACGCAATTGCATATTTGTAACATTCCAGCCCCCCGCCCCCCCCCCCAATGGTCCCCCTCTCGAAAGGCAAACGTTCAAAGTTCGTACCGTGCGGCATGGACGCAAATTTGTAGAAATAGAAATGGGTTACGAAGAAAGTACAATCAGTCAAAATAGTCGATACACATTTTCTCGTTTTCGAAATAGAAGTAAAGTTCGGAGGGAAAAAATGTTGTATTCTGCGACTACTAGACGTTCATCGTGATAATGATGAGTACAGCAACAAATGGCGTGTTGTTTATTGCAATAATTCGTGAATTACTTGCGAAATATCACTCTTCAGTTTCCCACTCATATGGGCAGAGGCAAGGCTCGCAGTCACGGACTGACTTCGTACTTCGGAAAGCAAATGGATTACAATTGAATATTTACGAAGAAATTCCACTCCGCTCACTGTATCGAAGGCATTATCTACAGAGATTACAGCGTTTTTTGGTTGCCGCTGCAACTCATGAACAGGATGATGCAAACATTTTTATCAGCTTATAACGCAGCATAATTTAATTTTTATCTTTTTAATGCTGCTTTGGACAAAAGGCTACCTGTCCCTGATATAGATATTCGACGATGGGCCTTACGTGCACGAGAAAATGTAGAAATACCAGCCGTAAATTTCCACGTATCCGCTTCTTGGCTAAGGAGATTCAAAAACCAACATGGAATTGTGTCACGGAAGATTACTAAATATGTAACAAAACAACAATTATTAAACGCTGATACACTTCAAAACAAAGCTATCGAATTTATAGACATGGTGAAAGTCAACATAGCCAACGTTGGGGCTGAAAACACATTCAATTCTGATCAGAGTGAATTCAATTTAGAGCTACATACAGGCCTCACATTGGAGAAAGAAGGTCGGAAATTCGTTGAGACAGTCGTGCAATCGAAAACATCAACAACACACAGTTATACTATACAGCCTTTGGTTTCTGCGAGTGGCAAGCTTTTGCCTCCTATGTTGATCGTTTTAAACGAACCTACTGGCAAATTTGGTCTTCGAGTGGAACAAACTATGTTCAGAGCCGAAAATATATTTCTATTGGCTTCGAAGTCTGAAAAATTGACAACTAATCATTTCAAGCCGTGGTTCCAAGAAGTATATATTTCCAATAGGGGTCTGAAATCGGTAATACTTCTGGATTCTTGGAGCGGTCAATGTCCATCTGCATTTGGAGAAATAGATATGCAAGGGAAAGATATTAAAGTTTTAGCCCCTGGATGTTTATGGCTTCCGTGTATGGAAATACTTCATCAAACACTTTTCTGACGCAGTAATATTATACAATTACGACGTCAATCTGCATTTGAGAGACAATATTGTTAAATTGCAATCTCTTACACACAACTAGTTTTCTTCTCCACGGCTTACAAACCTTTTCAAATATGCGTGGTACAAGAGCGGGTACGAAGAAGAAAGACCACCAAACTTCGAAAATGCGATATTTGCGGCGAAGCAGCTATTATCACTTGTGCGTGGTATAAGAAATCTCTTTGTTTCAAACACTTTCATCATGACTATCATTATTGTAATAAGTATAATCCATAAAAAAAACATAGACATGGAACGTTTCCTAAATGAGTAAGCGTTAGATCACTTTTCCGATTGTGCTGTAATCTTCAAAGGCAGTACGTGGGTGGGGCAGAATTTTTTCGTAAATATACAATTGTAATCCAGTTGCTTCCCGAAGCACGAAGTCAGTCCTCGATTGCGATCCTTGCCTCTGCCCATATTAGTGGAAAACTAAAGAGTGATTTATCACAAGTAATTCACGAATTATTGCAATAAACAACATGCCATTTATTGCTATACTTTTCATTATCATCATGAACGTCTAGTAGTCGGAGAATACAATATTTTTTCCTTTCGAACTTTATTTTTATTTCGGCCCGTTCACGAGCTATAGAAAAAACGCAGTTTTTCGGGGTGCATTGACCCCTTAAGAGTGTCATTCCGCCAAAATGAGAAAATGTGTATCGACTATTTTGACTGATTGTACTTTCTTTGTAACCCATTTTTATTTATACAAATTTTCGTCCATGCCGCACGGTGAGAACTTTGAACGTTTGCCGTTCGAGAGGGGAACCGTTGGGGGGAGGGGGGCTGGAATGTTGCAAATATGCAATTGCGTCATAACACGAACATATATTGACGTGAATTTAGACCGAAATGCCAAAAGGCTAGCTGATTATACAATGCTCTCGGCAAAAAAATCGACGGGCAGTTTCGACCCCTTAATTGTGAGATATCGAAAAAAGAAAAAATCCGTATCCGCACTTTTCCATTCTCTACATGTATGTAAATTTACATCCCAATCGATAAAAAATTATCGGAGATACGGTTGAAAAAATTGAATTTTTGCAATAAACAATATGAAATTTGTTGCTATTTGTATCGTTCTTATCTCCAATGTATAGTACATGGAAAAATAAACATTGTTGCAATTTGGAGTTTTTTCATATCTCGTACCGTTAAAACGTTATCGACGAAAAACGAAAAACACCCCAATTTTCGAAGGTGCTTTCCAACCCTTAGAAATCGGGTTCCGCCGATATAAAAAAATACGTGTCACCTATTTTTACCGATTCTACAAGCATGCCAAATTTCATCGAAATCGGAGACATCGACCTTGCAACGTTTCCTTGTAGATGCGAACGACGCTTCAAACATCGAACGGCAAATCGCAGCAATAACGAAAAAACACGAAACAACAGAAGATGCGGTCAAAGTAAATTTGCAAATCAGGAAATTACACTGGAAATGTTCAATCGCAGAAAAACTAGGCCGCTTAGTAAACAATTTACACCGTGGATTGAAAAATCTCGTAATAGATATTTGAACACGTCAACAATTGAACGAGAAATGAACAACTATTAGCGTAATAATCGAATCCTTATTAAACGATATACGTCAATTATCTAACTTTTTAGTAGGCTTGCCAAAAGGAATCGTTAATCCTACAATATTGCCGCCTAGACAACTCTACGCGTAACTAATAGAAGCATTACCAAATCTACCAAAAGGACTGAATTTTCCGACAAAAGTACGTCCAAAAAAAATTAACGAATTACTGAACATTTCCGAACTACGCGTATATAGTATTCAAAATACCCTCACCGTTGTTATAAAAATCCATTAATCAACAACAATGAGTTCAATGTGAATAAAGTCTATCCTCTACCCGTAAGAGTAGAAAAAGACACGTTTTGGTTCATAGAAAGGACCGTAAAAAATCTTATGCTTGATCGAGAGCATCCGTCATTCTCAGAAAACGAATTATCCAAATGTAAACGACAAAATTATCAATATTACTGTTATCCGAAAAACGCGAGACAAATAATACGATCAGGCGCGCCATGCGAACTATCGTTATTTTTCGGTAAAGACCCCGAAAAAGCGAATTGTACACATCTTTTAGTTAAACAGAAAATTCTTTGTTCATTGCTCTGGAACAAGGAGGGCAATGGATATATGTAGCCCCAGAGATAGTAGCTCTCACGTTAAACTGTAAAAACTCGACGACAACTCATGCAACAATTACTAGAACAGGATTATTGGCTGGGAATGAACGGATGGGAAATGTTCCGTCACCTCCATAGATTTTAAGATTGACAATTTGAAGGGAACTGTACACGAAAAATTCCTACAATTTTTACCGCCATCAATCTATCTTTTCTGACTACAGTAAACGAAATACCTCAACCATTAATATTGGAAAATATTCCTCATACGATAATTAATGATCCATACGAAGTTAACAAAATTGGCGAACGAATCGAAATATTGAAAACAAAATTAAACAAAAATTACGATCATGTGACGGCACAGAGTCACATCATAGGGAATTATGCCCTCAGCGCAATGATTCCCTTCGCAATTATTATATTATATTTCGGAATTAAAGCGTTGCAACGGCGACGTCTCAATGTCACCTCGCCGAACGACGACCTTGCTGACGTAGTTCCGGCCAGACCGCGAGCTGCCAAACGCAAGGCAACAGCTGACTCACAAAATCCGCGAGTCATATTCACACGAAATGCATCTCGCACACGCGCAACGTAAATGTTTATGAAAAAAAACAAAGGAAAATCGAAATATTCAACAAAAAGCTATATATTTTAATAATAGAAAGGCACTTGTACCTTTGTAATCTATTGTATTATTGTAAGCCGAGAGACGACCGAGAGACAAAACTTGCCAAAGCTATGAAAAAAAATGTATTATATCGCCGAAATTGGGAATTTCGTCTTCCCAAGGTGGAAGAATGTTGTGCCCTGAAAAGACAGGAATTTTCATATTGCTAACGCATGAAGTTCAAAGATCCCATGCAACGATATCGAGCCCGATATTTCACAGGCCCGATATTCCGCTCGAGTCAGCCGGAAAAACGCTGAATCGCAATCGAACGATTCGAACGATTGGTTGCCAAAACTCGAGTTATCAATTAGCCGAAAGATTCAATTGAAAGGCATCCTTCGGCCAGAAGCCGAGGAGGTCGGTTTCAAGGCATACAAAATAATTGTAATATTGTTGCCTAATTTTAAATAAAATATAAGATGTTCAAGTTGCAATATTCCGAGTTGGAGATTTACTCGGAACGGGAAAAATCCCCACAGACCCTCGCCCTCGCGCATCCGACAACCCACGGTGTGAATTTACTCGAGAGCGAAATTCCGTGCCTCCGCGCATCGTCAGAAGCCGGGGCACAACACCTATGTACCAAAATCAGCCTCTTAAAGACGAAAGATACTCTCGCGGAGAATTCAACGTGTTGTATCCCCGGCTCGAGAATCCGGGATAGGTATTTTTGAGATCATTGCGAAATTAAGAGTTGGCACTTAAGTTCGTTGAATAGGAATATAAGTTTATTGCTGCGCGGATCTTATAATTGAATTTACAGTGTGTCGGTCGTACCTTAGGGCCGAACCGTTCAAAAGCCAACCAAGGACTGTGTGTTCCCTGGTGTAATGACCCGCGATTTTTTCGGATTCAGATCGACTTTCGAATTCGCAATATTTTACAAATTTCCCGACAAATAGAAGGAAAAAAGACCAATTTGAGGATAGACCATCACACTTCGTTGGTCGTTAATGGATTTCCGCTGGGAAGGCGGTATGTCGAAGCAGATGAAATCATCGCTAGACAAAACAATCTTTGTCACTAATTTTGAAAAAGAAACTTTTGCTGAAAACTCTCTGTTTAGCTGGCGTACGGTCACGCCCGAGTTGATACGACCGACGTCTGTCATCAAGAGTATGGCCCCTCAACAAAATTTAGAGCGGGATCGAATGACATACGCCAGCCGAAGGAAAGGATAGAGCGTGCAAGGGGGAAACGTACTCCAAGTGACGGCGTTAAGAAATTCCTCGTGGTCAGTAGTCCATTTCCTTCCTTTTCTATTGGAAGGAAATGGAAAGATGTAGATCTCGAAAGTCTGATTTAATCAAACTTATTACCAAGTGCGTTGAAAGCAAAGGAATTTGAGACGAATATCCGCAGGGGGCAGGTCACTCGTGATTATTTAATCGTAACGATCAATTCTTTTTTTTACGTACGCATTCAATTATATTTCCTCTTATTCGGAAATTATGTTCCGAACGAAATTATTTGTATGCATACTATTGTAGTGCGAATACCTTCAAATAATATGACGAAAATTTGTGAACGACATTCAGTGCGATGAATCAAGGTTTTGAGAACCACGGTTGCGAGTCGGACTATCGTCTAATTACGTAGAAAGACCATGCGTAGTTTCTCCCCAAAAAACGTTCATGTATTTACCTTACTGTAAGATTTATTAAATTATAAATATAAGCCTACTCGGCGACTCGAAACGATAGCACGAACACTCCGGCGGTTGATAAACAAAATATCGAAATCGATGCGGTCGTAAACTCGACAAGGCCTGAACCATGGGCACTTCGCCGCGCACAATATCTCTTTATTGTCCCTTCCCAGTATTTTCGAGATCAAGAACGTAGACCCAATTCTTAGTAATGCAGCATCGATCGTAGCCTTTGCCCAATCAGAAAATTCCCAAACAATTCCCCCACTATAATTTAACCAATCATGTGAGACGACCTATGTGTTATTCTCTATTCTTCAATCCACAAGAGACGCATCACCAACAGCGTGTGCTCCTACTCTCTCAGAATTTATATCGCCTAATTCTTACGTCGTGAAAAATAAAATCTTTAAGTCAGTCTGCCGACCGAATCCCGAGTAGTCAGTTCTTGTTGAGTCTTCTATAACCGTAATTGGAGGAAAGTCTCCTAACATTTTTTAATCAAGTTAAGTTCGCTACTTTGAGTCGTGAAGCATCGATCTCGATTTTTCTTTGAAGCAAGAAATTAGTCGTCTTTGATCTTTCTATAATTAGTGTTATCGCAGTCGTAGTAAAATTCAGTTTTACAATAAGAGTTCGGAAGTGCGAAAGCTGTGAAAAAAAGGTAAATTAAAAGAAAAAGGATGAAAAGTGTAAAACTGCATTTTAACATCTTAAGTATCTGGCCACCACGAATTCCTACACTGATCCACGCAGCAGAACCAATTGAATTTAACCCATTCCATTTCATTTGCACCAAATGAGTAAGTTATCATGAATATTTTTCACCCACGTAAGGGAAAAGATGGGGATGTTCTCCCATTTCAGCGATCTCGCACGTCTCCTCAATTTTAGACGCCTAGTAGCTTAGAATTTATGCAACCTCGCTCTTTTCACTCTGGCAACATTCTGACCGTATAAGCGGTAATAATGTTTGGAAACCCGAGCATTTTTGTTGTTCAAATAGTTCGTAATGGAATTCACGGTCTTTTTCAACTTGGAATTATTTCTCTTCATTTCAACTAAATATTTCACGTTTGTATAATTTTTTCTCTTAATAACGAGTTATGATTTATCATCGCGAATCGCACTCTGAAGCCCACTCTGAGCAATTTTCCTTGGGGAAAATCTACTCGTCATCTACTCGTTATTCGGATAATCCACGTCATATTAGGACAAGTTGCCCTGTTTCGAACCTAACCCCAAGGCAACTTGCCCTAATATGACGTGGATTATCCGAATAACGAGTAAAGGTCGCTCTTCTTGACCGAGATGGATATCCGCCGGGTAGGACGTAACGCTGGTATCTTCTCTTAATTGTCAACAGTGATTGTCTCAATCTGCTCCAGATAAACCCTTTCAGTCATGCATTTTTCATCTGCATCGATTTTGATGAAAATTGGTAGTCGGGGGTTTTCGGGATCGCTGATTACCAATCCGGCATTAGATTTTCAAAATACAAAATGGCGGTTTTCGGGGTCGCTGATTACGAAACTGGCATTAGATTTTCAAAATTCCAAATGGCGGATCCAATATGGCGGACGTGATACATATCTATGTGTACACACACACACACACACACACACACACACACACACACACACACACACACACACACACACACACACACACACACACACACACACACACACACACACACACACACACACACACACACACACACACACACACACACACACACACACGCACACATATTTTGAGGCTGGGGGAAAAGGACCGAGAGAGTTACAAAACTCTCCTCCTCCCGTCCCAACAATTTATCTAGGGCGCCAACCGAAAATCGGCTTGTCGGGATGAGAAAAGGGGACGCAGTGTCCGGCCATAATAAAATTCCCCGGTCGCTACTTACATAGACGCCGACACTCAGCAACCTCTCACCCGCGACGAATCCGAGAAAATCCTTACACCGGGGAAAGGGGCAACCGGTAGATGCAGTTAATATGGACGGGAGCCCGCACGAAGCCCGTTCGAACCCGCACCCCGATGATAAACGGGAGGCTAGTTCTCCGTGAAGACGTCCCGACTTGAGGGCAATCTCTTCCCCTTTCCCCTTACTCAAGCCTCGCCGCAGGCCGAGGGATCAACGAGGACGACGCGTTCCAATTCTCCAAGCACTCTCTCACTCACACTTTTTACGAACTAAATGAAGGATTCCAGCCGAAGCTCGTCACCCAACGAGATTGAGCTTCCCGCGTGCAACCACGACACGACTTCCCGACAGTACCCGCTAGCTACGTGGACGGGGTTTGATAATTACAGTCGCCTACGTTGGTCGTCGCACGTTCTTGCGGCTCGGTACCCTGCGAGAAGCTACCTCGCAAGCCGTGCCCTCCCGCCCCTCTTGTTTATGTCTGGCTTCGCGCGAGAGGGCAGTGTTACGTCCTGAAGGGACGATTTTATTTTATGTTTATTCGGGTTCTGAAGGTCCCCGTTCAAATTTGGGATTTTGCCGCACGTCCCACACGGGCCCGGCACTCTCCGCCAGTGGGATTTGGGAAAGGAGTTTTCGGATGCGATCGGAAGTAAAGTTGCGAATAATGAACAAAAGAGGTTGGGGGTAACAACTAAATAATTTTAGGGTTTATTAATGTTACTTACAGTACGTCGCGTTGCGCGGGGACAATTTCCCCCGCGGTGTCGTCACACGCGCAATCCCACTCTCTAACACGGGGACAATTTCCCCGCGTTGCTCTCGCTCTCTCTCACACACACACTTACGCTTCAACACGGGGATGATTTCCCCGTCCGACACTCGCTCTCTTTTTCTTTCGCTCGTACGCTCAACTTATGTGTCCTCTATTTTTTTCGGGGCTTAAATGCGGCACCTTTATCACTGGCTCGATAGATATTTAGTATTTTTAGAGAATAAATTTTGGTGATTAATGCGGTTTCCTAAAGTAACGATCAATGTCTCTATGCCGGGTCGGCCGAGTCGCTACCCAGCTCTTACTACACCGCCGCGAGTATGTATTTACCTAACTACGTTACTAGTAAAGACTGACGTCTCTGTGCGGGTCCGCCGGGTCTAGGAGTTTTCTCCGACTCCAGGAGCGAACCGTGGACAAATCGGAACTGTCCATACGTGCCGCCACCGGACCGACGTTAGCTCGGTCGCTATTAGCCCGGGGGAGTTTTTTGCAACGTCCACGGAAACTTGTTCGCTCCCGAAGTCGCCTGGTCGAACTCCGCGGATCAGGCGATGTTCGATCAGCGGAATCGGATCGGGTACATCCGGTCCCACCGGATGCACTGATGCAGCAACCCAGCGACACCGCACAGAGACATGAGGCACAGAGTCGCAAAGAGCACTTATCAATTAATTTAAACAAAAAAAGGAAAAATATTTCGGGACGTGACAACCACCCCCCCCCCCCTTCAGGCGATCGGCGTCCTCGTCAGTTTATAAAAAATACACACATACATATATATATGAACACACACACACATATATAGTCGATAATCAGTAATTAGATTTTACGAGCTAGTCGTCCCGTAATAGCACACTGGCGAGGGCAGTCACCACTTCTCCGAGCTTCTCCTGCTGTTGCGCCGTCCCCGGTTGGGTTGCGGCCGTCCGCACCAGCTCCCCGAATGTTGCCAACCACTGCTGTCTGGACGTCGAGGTGGCCGGTCTGGGCTCCTCCCGTCCCCGATGGTGGTTGGGGCGCGCCGGGCTCCGTCTTCCAGGTTGCGGGGGATTTACGGCGCCTTTCATCATCGGCGGATTACGAGGGCGGGGTTCATTCCACCGCGCCCCCGCCTGTGACGGAATGGCCGCGGCCGATCGGCTGTTGGCCGCGATCGGCGTTCCCATGGACGGCTTGTTGCCCATCTCCCAGCGGGTGATGCAACCCCCTCCGGGGGCCGCAAATCTCGGGCCCGGAATCAGGAGCCCGCAAAGGGGGCACGTTACCTTCCCCTTCCGCCGGAAACTTTCCTTGGTCAATTTTTCCATACATGCCCTCATTCCCGGGCATTTCTCTTTTTTGCCACACACCGGGCATGGATTGCGCTGGCGGGTGATGGCGACACTCTCGAGCCGCATTTCCGTTCCGGGATCGGTCCTTCTCCATCCAGCTGTCACGTTCCCCTGACGTGTGGCGGGATCGACCACCTGGGTTCGGGGGGTGCCGTCACGCCCCGAAGCCGCAGTCTGCGTGAGACGCGGGCTCGGGTTTGCCTGTACCCTGGTGATCACTTTCGAGGAATCCGGGGTGGCGACGGACCGCGTCGGAGGCAGCGTTAGAGTCGAGGGGGGGGGGGGGGGGGCACTCGGTGCCGGGAACGGTGAGACGCGTGCCGAGTTTGATGTGGCGCTCCACCCCCGCACTGCACCCGAATCGCATGACTCTTTGCCGGAAACCGAGGAAGCATTTGTAAGAATGTTTCCCGTCGTCTTTATCCGGCTCGTCGCAGATCGCGCACCACGGTGGTAGTCCGCTTGTGGCGCGTGCGATATTAAAATTCACGATGCACACGCACAGGTCGCTACATTTCCCTAAATCTCGCGCGCACACGGGGCACTCCTCGCGGCGCACGTAGCGCGAGATGACGCGATGTATGTCCATTTCGGTCACTTCGGGTCTTGACGTTGATGCGATGGTGATTGAAGGAGGACTAACGACTGCTCCTCGATGAAGCGGACTCCTCCACTTCCCCCTTTTTGTGTCCCCTTCTGAATGTGTAGAAGGAGGCTCTGGTTAACGCTTTGTGAGGAACAGGGCGAGGAACGGGGGGAATCCTCTCTCGCTGGGCTCGAAGCGTTTATCGACAGTCTCGGTGTCAAATTCCTCACGGCTCGACTCGTATACAACGTTAACTGGACGCTCGAGCGAGCGCTCCCTTGCTGGACGCGAGTTCTTTCTTCGCGAGCATAAGCCTTTCCAGATGTATCTGAGGGAGAGAAGGAACCAAGCTTTTGACATATATGAAGCTGGTCACAGTGAGAAGGTGTTGTTTCTCTCTCTCTCTCTCTCTCTCTCTCTCTCTCTCTCTCTCTCTCTCTCTCTCTCTCTCCCTCTCTCTCCTGTTGGTCCTCGCCTATAGCATGAATTCTTCTCTCCACAGCGAGCAACGATTATTCGTTCCCAAGGTTCGATCTCTGGTTTCCTTTCGCTGTAGAGTAGTGCGTTTGAATACACAGTTCACCCAATCTGCTTGCTGAAATTGAGTTGATGTTTCTAGCTAGTAGATTCCAGCGTTATCTTCGAGTCTGTTGTATGGGTTCTTCGGTGTTGAGTCGGCCGCTCCACGGCCCGCAAGGAGAAGGACGCAGATAATCGCAGTCAGCATTTTGCTGTTGATCCGCACATAGTTGCAACCTAACTACACGTAAGCTAACTTGACCTTATCGACGTGTTTCGCGAATCGCTCGCCAGTTTTCGTCTCGAGAACGACATTATTTCTATCGGTAATTAATATTATCTTATAGGGACAGTGATATTGAGCATCAAATATTCCTATCCGAGGTTCTTTCAAGACGTATGCTTGATCCCCGACCTTTCCTTCAAAAGGGTGGCATTTACGGTCGTAGTAATGCTTGGAGCGTTCTTTAGCTCTATTCAGGGATTCAAGTTTCTGCTCCTGACAGCTTTTGCACCGACGGATATAATTCTGTACGTCATTTTTGAGGCTCGGCCAGTAAAACCGTTCTCGGATTCGCCTATAGGTCTTGGTGACGCCTTTATGGCCACCGATAAGGCTCGAGGGCATTTCTTTAATTATTGTCTCCCTCAAATCTGGGGGAGGGACCTGGGTCCTCCCATAGCAGAGCGCGACACTTATTCCCTTATTCTCGAAAAGAGAATGGATAAGTGTTAGGAGCTTGTCTGGGGCAAGTTCGTCCGTGAAATCGCCATGACGGGATATGCGGAATGATTTCACATTCAATCGACTCATTTCCCGTTCAAGAGTCTTCAGACCGTCCCGGACTTTATCGAGACTTGTGTCATCATAATACCGGGCTTTGATTACGACACTAAAAATTCGGTGTTGTCCATACTGCGTCACCGTAATTTGTCCAACCGCCAAATTTTTCTCCCGAATGTGTTCGGAGTCGAGCAATCCCAGATCCGATAATAATTTACCTATCGGGGTAGTCAACTCGCCATCAGCAGAGATGAACTGTACATAAATATCCCTCCGGTATGTGAGGTTTTCACAGTCCCCAACAATTTCCGAGTTCGTTTTACTGGGATTGGGATTCGATTGTGAATTTGATACGTCGGATTCATCCGACGCGGCATCATAATAGGGAGCGGCTAACTCTTTGCGAGGCAACAGCTGACCACGCGGAGATAAGGCCTTCGCTAGCGAGCGACATTGATTTGGAGACATCGTCATATACCTCTCTTTGTCCCACTCGGGTGACAGCCTCGCAGTCGCCTCGTGGCTGGTCGGATGAAATTCGACGCGAGGCCTCAATGACGGTTGTACGCCTGGAGGAGAGAGATGGGATAAAGCGCTCGAGTGGAGGTTGCTGCCCGTCCCTTCCGAAAGCGTCGAGACTGCAATCGGCGCTCCGTGCTCTTCACCCTCGTCGTCTGCTTCGCTGTCTCGCTCGCTCCCGCGTGAATAACGGGGCCCTACAAAGCTAAGTCTTCGCAGGAGTTCCTCTTCTGTGAGCTGTTGCCGCCGCTCGGATAATTTTTTTAGCCGGTTGCGAAGTACATGATCGTCTCTATCTATGATAGGGTCCAAGTCATTAAGTACTTCACGGGTTGTGTCATCGACCTCCTCGCCATCCGAAAGGTGTCTGGGCAAGGATGTCTCAACAAGATCAGTGGATTGTTCCTGATTCTCGCAAAACTTCTCTTCGAGTTGCTTCAACGACTCGTCGAATTTTCCGACGGTGCGCTGCAACTCTTCGCGAATGGATTGATCTACATCGGGGACGATCTCCTCCACTGATGTGCTGTCCTCCATTTCGCTAGGAAGGCAATCGACAGAAACAATCGCGTCTTTATGACCCACAGATCTTGTAGTGGGTCTGGCATCTACGGGTACTGGAGGTGGGCAAAGTTTCTTATCGGACAGCTGTGCAGGCCGTTTAAGAATTCTTCGTTTCGAAGGAAGGAGAGGGGCAGCTCTCCTTCCTTCAGACTCATGCTGCGATTGAGCCGCTGTATCGGCCGCCGTTCCTCCCCCGAACTCGTCCCGGCAGACTCTACATAGTTCGGCCTCGCTTGTACCGCGTTCGGGTCAGCTGTTCGTTGACGCGTACGCAAGGCCACGGGGCTCCGAGCAGTAGGGTCGGGGTGTCTCGGATTTCCTTGCCCTGCGCGAGGTTCATTCGGAGCGGAGTGCAACCGTGGTCTCCTGTTATCTATAGGGAGTACCATAGGTGGGCGACCGGTTTAGTCCGACTCGCTAGATTCCGATGATAGTGGATTTATAGGGTTACGGGAAAGAGCGTCTGCATTGATGTTCAGCTTTCCGGGTTTATAAATAAACTCGTCGTCGTAATTTTGGAGGCTTAGTCTCCACCGTACTAATCTTTTGCCCGGATCGCTCATAGACCCAATCCATTTGAGTGGCTCGTGGTCGGAGACAAGTTTAAATGTTCGCCCATATAAATACGGCTGATAATACTCCAAAGCCTTCATTATAGCGAGACACTCTTTCTCTGTCGTGCCATAGTTTACCTCGGCGGGTAGGAGTATGCGGGAAAAATAGGCTACTGGGAAGTCAAAGCCATCGTGCTCTTGACTTAACACTGCCCCGACCGCATAATCCGACGCGTCTGTGGTAAGCTTGAATGGTTGGTTAAAATCGGGGAATTTAAGTATTGGTTCCGTGCATAGGGCCTTACGTAGATCTCTGAAACTCTGCCGCTGTGCACTTCCCCACTCGAACTGCCTACCCTTTTTTAAGAGGTCGGACAGCGGCTTGGCGTGACCAGAGAAATTCTCGATGAATCTCCGGTAATATCCCGCGAGTCCGAGGAACTGTCGGATATTTTTCGCCGTTTTCGGCGTCGGGAAGCGCCTTACAGCCTGAAGTTTACGGGGATCGGGCCGTAAACCATCTCGCCCAATTGTGTGGCCGAGATAGCACACTTCCCTTCTCAGAAATTCACACTTATCGGGTTCAAGTACGAGATTTGCGTGCCGCTACCGAGCCATTAATCGCCGAACCTTAACGTCATGTTCCTCTAGCGATCGAGCAAATACGACGATATCGTCAAGGTAAACGAATAATTCGGCACCTTGGAGACCTCGGAGTACCATCAATCGCTGAAAGGTCGCGGGTGCGTTCTTCAAGCCCTCGGGCATACGAGCGTACTCATAATGGCCGTTCGGTGTCGAGAATGCGGTCTTAGCGCTATCGCGCGGATCCATGGGGATTTGCTGAAAACCACTCGCCAGATCGAAGGTTGAAAAATACTGAGCCTCGCGCAACTGGTCCAATATATCGAATATATTTGGTAGTGGATAGGAGTCAGATATAGTTTTTTCATTCAGTTTCCTAAAATCTATCACCATTCGCATCCTCGGCCGGCCTTGAGAGTCGGGTTTCTTCGGTACAATCCGTACCGGAGAATTATACGGGGACTGCGATGGTACGATTACTCCATTCTCGAGTTTTTTTCCGATTTGTGTTTCGACTTTATCTCGATGAATGGAAGGAAATCTGTATTGGCGAGTGTTCACTGGCAAATCGTTTTCCGTCGGTATCCGGTGCGCAATGAGGCTCGTACCGGGTAGCTTGTCAGCAGGCAATTTGAATTTCATAGGGTCTTCTTCCACAATTCGACGGACGTGGGAACGTTCGACGTCGTTCAACTCGTCCAGGCGCAAAGCCTCTAGCACTGCTGCAATCCGATCCAGCGGCGGCAATGATTCGTCGTCCGACGAATCACTGTCCTCGTTTGGACCAGCCTGGTAGTATTCGAAGGGCAAGATTTCCTGCGGCGTGACCTCGATGTCTATGTCACGAGTTAATGTATTTATTGCGAGAACGTGACATATCCCATTATTTTGAGATACTAGAGCATTACCGATGTATAACCCTGGTTCGGTCTCGATTCGGGGCAAATAACCCTCACAAAGGTCCGGGTTAGTGACGGTAACTGCCAAGGGTTTCCATGTCCGAGCTTTGATGGTGAAGATCTTTTTACTCGTCGCGAGGGAGATCGTTCGCGGCGAGTCGTTTATTAAAAACGGTTGAGGACGAATAGGATCACTTGTCATTACCAGAGCGTTATGATGAAATGATAGCTCGGCTTTTTCGCGACGCATGAAGGGTCTACCTAGTAATCCATTGCTGTCTGTCACGAAGTCTTTGACATCGTGAAAGGTGTGGGGTTGATCATTTATTGTCAACTTTACCGTTCCCATCGACCACGCCTTTTTGTTCGTTGGACCGACATATTCCCGTGATTTCGCGAGGTCATACCTGACGTCATCACGGAGGGCATGAAGTTTGATAAAATCTAAACTTGACCCGGAGTCACAATAAAATGTATGGATTCCATTAACGAGTCCGGTGCAGATAGTTTAACCACCGGGGACTCTATCTCGTCCTCAGTTTCTGACGAGGAATCCTTTGTTCCGTTTTTGGAGTCGGATGGGGGATATTCCCGTGTTAACGTCTGTCTTGAAATTTTACGGTGCGCTTGTCGTGGGTGGTAAAGAAGGGCTAGCCTTCCGTGTCCGGACGACGAGCCCCTTTCGAGTTTAAAGGCTCGGGACTATGGGGTCGCGGGCCCCGCTGATCCGCGGCGGGCGATGGTGTTGAGCGTTCGCCGCGGGTATATATTTGGGTGGTGGCGATCCACGGACAGCAATTGCACCCGCCGGTATAGGCACAGCAGTACCGATGGTTACACCCACCGCCTTTGCGATATTGAGTAGGGGTTCGCTGGTTCCAAGGGCAGCACCCACGACCTGAACCGCGCAAGCAACAATAGCGTCGCTCGCATCCCCCTCAGTCATCGGGTGACCTTGGTCGATTTGGTCTAGTCGGCGAATCGTCCCGGTGCTTCAGTATTCCCGAGGGTCGAAAAGGTTCCGACCTCCCAGGACTACTGAACCGGAGCGCTGGCTCTTTTTGCCGCTCCCGTCCCGACTCAGGGCGGGACGCGGAAGAAGACGAACGCGAATCTCTTGGTTTTGTCTCCGTTCTGGCGATTAATGCAAGGGCGTCGCCGACGGGTGTTCGCGGTCGTTCCCCACACTTTGGCTTTACCGTCCCGCCTAGCGAGTCCGAGGAAAGATCCTCTACCATTTCAAGCGCTTCTCCGAGAGATTTTGGTTTTGCGATATAAAGTAGTTCATTCAGTCGCGAGGGTAATGCTTGACGGAAAGATTCAAGGCCCAGGGTCGCTATCGGGTCAACATTCATTTCGGAAGTCTCTGTTCCCAATTCTTCTCTCCAGGCGGTCCGAGCAAGGCTCATTAAACTGAGAATTCGGAGATACAGGCTCCGAGGTGTTTCACCTTGTTTCAGTCTCAATCCATAGAGTCTACCCAAATAACCGTTCGGATTCTCTGACCTTGTACGCAAGCGCACGCCTCGCCCCGTAGCCTGCTCAATACCCCTGTTACGAATTCGGCTATTTGATTGGCTGGTACAAACGCGGCTGCATTTTGGATTTTTTGCAAATAGTCACCGAGGGGTATCGCGGTCCCATCAAACTCGGGTATGGACACCAGTCTATTTTTCAGGTTGATGCCACTAAGTATTACCGATAGATCGGCCGGGGTTACGGTTTCATTAATTGAACCGTCCAGTCCCGCCCCAGCCTCGGGGGTATTGTCCCGGGATCCGTTATTCATTTTAACTAATTTTTAAACTACAGAGGAGATGGAAAATTCGATACTCAAATCACGGATAGGATAAGACAAAATATGATGGGTTTGAATTTTTTTTTAGAATATTTATTTGAATTTATTAACGGCGTTTCCGAAATGCCACTAGTCTCTTCGTGCGCGGTGCAGGCAGAATATCCCACCGCTGCCACCAATTTGTTACGTCCTGAAGGGACGATTTTATTTTATGTTTATTCGGGTTCTGAAGGTCCCCGTTCAAATTTGGGATTTTGCCGCACATCCCATACGGGCTTTCCGCTAGTGGGACTTGGGAAAGGAGTTTTCGGATGCGATCGGAAGTAAAGTCGCGAATAATGAACAAAAGAGGTTGGGGATAATAACTAAATAATTTTAGGGTTTATTAATGTTACTTACAGTAGGTCGCGTTGCGCGGGGATAATTTCCCCCCCGGTCTCGTCACACGCGCACTCCCACTCTCTAACACGGGGACAATTTCCCTGCGTTGCTCTCGCTCTCTCTCACACATACTCTTACGCTTTAACACGGGGACGATTTCCCCGTCCGACACTCGCTCTCTTTCTCTTTCGCTCGTACGCTCAACTTATGTGTCCTCTATTTTGTTCGGGGCTTCAATGTGGGCCCCGCACCTTTATCACTGGCTCGATAGATATTTAGTATTTTTAGAGAATAAACTTTGGTGATTAATATGGTTTCCTAAAGTAACGATCAATGTCTCTATGGGGGTCCGCCGGGTCGCTACCCAGGTCTCACTACACCGCCGCGAGTCTGTCGTTACCTAACTACGTTACTAGTAAAGACTGACGTCTCTGTGCGGGTCCGCCGGGTCTAAGACCTGGACTTATTACACCGCCGCGAGGATTGCTGTTACTAGGATTTTCTCCGACTCCAGAAGCGAACCGTGGACAAATCGGAACTGCCCATACGTGCCGCCACCGGACCGACGTTAGCTCGGTCGCTATTAGCCCGGTGGGGTTTTTTGCAACGTCCACGGAAACTTGTTCGCTCCCGAAGTCCCACGGTCGAACTCCGCGGATCAGGCGATGCTCGATCAGCGGAATCGGATCGGGTACATCCGGTCCCACCGGATGCACTGATGCAGCAACCCAGCGACACCGCACCGAGACAAGAGGCGCAGAGTCGCAAAGAGCACTTATCAATTAATTTAAAAAAAAAAAGGAAAAATATTTCGGGACGTGACAGCAGTCTCGTGTCGATTGTTTCGGGAGTTCGCCTATGATTTTAGCGCCGATTTCGAATCTCATAGCTCCCGAAACGAAAGAATAAAATCAACGCGCCGGCCCTCACGAGACTCGGGTCTTGGCGGGAACAATAACCGCGACCCTTTTGATTCTCCGTGTTACACGGGATGAGAGAAACCTCGCAGCGGGGTGGGGGATGAAAAGTCTGCGCGTATATCCGGCCTCAATAAAATATTCTCTCCGGATAAGGTGGGAGTCGCGAACGTTGGAGTTTTCGCGGGAACCTTGGCCTCCCCGATCGTTCAGCCGCCTACGAGCCTGTCGCGCTTTCCCGATCCTCAGCCAAGGGCGAACGTTCTACTTCGCCGTCCGCTGCCTCAGATGTTTTCCTCCTTGACAACGCGTACTTCCTTCCGCAGGAGAAACCTCGACATCGGGTTTACATTGTAAAATAAAAAAAAAATGCAGACGGAATTAATAAACAATATACGGCTACTCAGGACCTTACGGAATCGTGTCATGTCGGCGATGGTGGCCCCGAGCCGGAGGATGCCTTCGCCGGGCACACCAAGGTGCCGGGCGGGCCAGCGGAGTGTTACGCAAAAGAACACGTCACAATATGTGTATATGTGTGTGTGTGTGTGTGTGTGTGTGTGTATGTGTGTGTGTGTGTGTGTGTGTGTGTGCGTGCGTGCGTGCGTGCGTGCGTGCGTGCGTGCGTGCGTGCGTGTGTAGTGTAACTCCCGCCATGAGGGCAACAAAGTGTAACTCTTTCGTATTGCGCAAGTTTGTGGACACAACATCCCTCCCCCTTAAAAGGTCAAATCCCTCCTGGAATTTGTTTTGCATCAATGGTCGGTCCTTCGGTTTACAAATCTCTATATCCATTTTCCCGTGCGATTATGCCATATATATATATATGTATATATAGATACTTTTTTTTTCAATACATTTTTTGCATGTTCATTTTATATGGAATTCGTCGTTGATGTGTTTCGCTTGATTTTTATTCTCAATTTGGGCACGGGCAGCTTCCTTTTTGTTGACCGTGCTTTGCTTGGTTGCGCCGGCTCGGCGCTGTTTTGGTCCTCGTCATGGACAGGTTTCCTTGCGTGCTTTATGTGGTAATAGCATATACAGGCTATTCCAAGTATTATCGGCGCGATTATGCTTAGAGAATAGTTACCTATTGTATGTCTATATGTAATTGAATCGCTTGACTCTTTGTTTAGCTCAATTTTTATGTTTTTCAAACGTTCGCTGATCCTGTTTAATTCTTTTGGATCGTTTATGATTTCATGTGGTAATACAATTTTTGTCGATGTGTGATCGAGTATGTTCATATCTGTAGATAGGAATGATACATTATATTGCGGTAGGAAATCGGCGTATAAGTTCTGTCATATTTCGCCGACGGTTTCTAGTCTAAAACTAGGGGCGGTGACGGAACATTTTCCGTCCAAAGCCAGAGTCCCTGCACCCGTAAGGGTCGCGTACGCGGTTGGTTGTTTTCCACAATGGATGAGGAGCGTTTCGGGATCCGGTGCAACGTATAGCCACCTCCCATAACGTTCTAAAGCAATAATTAGAGTGCTATTTATCGGAGCGACTCTTTGGTTGCAATCACGTATTTATCTTTAGGTGCAATGTACAATGCCACCTCGCACGATGCGCAAGTATGAACGGGACGCGCTGCTTGCTTTGGCCGGAAATAATAATGTGACGTTGTGGCTTTACAATTTTCTAAATCATTTTTTGTTATACGATTTTCTTGTGGCTTCGACCGCGACAAAGTCTTTTTTTATTTCTACAAACTGATAACTATGATTTTTTTTATTTTGGCAGGCAGAGGATAGGCTTTGCTGATTTTATGTTCCTCAGTGCCCATTAACGGTATTTTTATTACAAGTACAATGTACGGTTTCGTACTATACGCGCCTACTTCTGACAACTCCAATAATTTTGGCATTTGCGCGTAGTTTATCGCAGTAGGGAACGTCACCCTATTATCAAATTGAGTAAAGTGTCAGTCAAATAGTTTGTCAATTTTCTTGGAGATAGTATGCTTGGGCTCACCATTCCTCTTGTGAGACCTATTAAAAAATTAACTACTTTTCGTGCGTCACTCAGTAATGATTCTACAATGAGGCTTACAGCCGCTCTTCGTTCATCCAATTGTTGACGGGTGTTTTGGTCGTTGTACTGGTTGACCACCCGTTGTTCGATCTGTTGCACGAGAGCTTGTAGCACCTTCTGATTATCTTCCAAACGGATTGATGATCGATTAAAAAGATCTATCGTTGACTTCAAAATTTGCACATTTCCCTTCAAGGCGTCTTCTACTGTTTTTTGCTTTTTATTTATTTCGTTGCTAATTTCGGGTGCGTCTTGTACATCCATATTTTCTGTGATTGCTTTTATTATTCCTCCTAATCCATCTATCGAACCTCGTCGATAACGATTTTTTTCAATTCCTGTTTTGTCGTATGCGGCTGGTAGTTCGTTGTTAACTTTATCGACCATGCGAGTCGTTTTTGTCGCCATATGGGAGAGTAAGTTGGCCCGCAGGTCTTGAGTGCATAGGTCTACTATTTTCTTCATGTCTTCTGTGATCTGCGCTTCCTGTTCCGCTATTCCACTTAGATCCATTTTTACTGCCATTTTCCACACGTCGCGGGTTATTGACATGTTCCCGATTTCTGCATAGAAAATTTCGGGTGAAACCGTAAACTTTTCGATACGGTATGATTTTTCCGGCGTATTAGCCTCACCTGGGTTCGACCCTAGGGCCAGAGGCTAAATCCTTCGGTCCTGTCGTTGTTTTTTTTAATAGGGGAATTTATATATGTATATGTAACTCGCCGGCCCCTTGGTGCGCCTGGCGAATACGTCCTCCGGCTCGGAGCTGCCATCGCCGCCACGACACGATTCCGTAGGGTCCGGAGCAGCCATATATTGTCTATTAATTCCGTCTGTATTTCTTTTTATTTTCTTTTCCTACAATGTAATCCCGATGTCGAGGTTTCTTCCGCGGAAGGAAGTACGCGTCGTCAAGGAAAGAAACATCCGAGGCAGCGGTGACGGCGAAGTAGAACGTTCGCCCTAGGCCGAAGATCGGGAAAGCGCGGGCGGCTCGTATGCGGCTGAACGTTCAGGGAGGCCAAGGTTTCCGCGAAAACTTCAACGTCCGCGACTCCCACATTATCCGGAAACGATAATTTATCGGAGCCGGATCCACGCGCAGACTCCCCCCCCCCCCCTGCAATGCGAGGTTCCTCTCATCCCGTGTAACACGGAAGATCAAAAGGGTCGCGGTTTTTGTTCCCGCCGATACCCGAGCCTCGTGGGGCCAGCGCGCTGATTTTATTCTTTCATTCCGGGAGCTACGAGATTCGAAATCCGCGCTGAAATGGTGGGCAAACTCCCGAAACAATCGGCACAGGACTGCCCTCACTCGCGAAGCTAGTGATAAAAGAGGGGAGCGGGGAGGGGCATGGGTACGCGTCTCGCACGCCGGCCAGCCTGCCGGGCAGCTTCTCGCAGGGTACCGAGCCGGAAGGACGTGGGACGACCAGCGTAAAGTGGCCAGTTGTTTTCTCCCGGTGAGCTCAGCGTTGCCCGTTGTAGTAATTCGCGTAGATCTCTGACCGCGTGGTCGATCCTCGATCTCGGGTATATTTTTCGTGGCCACGGCCTCTGTCGCGTTTCCGTAATTTTCGAACCCCGTCGTACGTAGCTAGCGCGTATTGTCGGGAAATTGTGTCGTGGTTGCGCGCGGGAAGCTCAATCTCTTTTCGCGACGAGCTTCGGCTCGAATATTTTGTTTCTTTAATAAAGAGTGTGAGTGAGAGCGTGCGAGGATAATTGTTACGCGTCATCCTCGGTGATCCCTCGGCCTGAGACGAGGCTTGAGCAAGGGGAAAGGGAGAGAGATTACCCTCGAACCGAGACGTCTTCACGGAGGACTAGCCTCCCGTTTACCATCGGGGTGCGAGTTCGAACCAGTGCGGGCTCCCGTTAATATTCATCTACCGGGTGCCCCTTTCCCCGGTGTAAGGATTTTCGCAGCTTCGTCGCGGGGGAGAGGTTGCTGAACGTCGGCATCCGTGTAAGTAGCGACCGGAACATTTTTCCCGGGATTTTCTTTCTTTTATTTCATGCTCGGCCGGGTAACCGATTAGCGGGGGCCTGGTTTTGTAATATTAGTGCGGCCGGCAGGGGAGAGAGAGGAGAGGCCAAGGCGAGCTCGACATAGATTGTGGGTGTGCGTAGGCCCCGATCGGAATCGGTGTGTACGCGCTCGATAGTAATTATCTCGCGAGATTACGCGCGTATTGTATATTCTTTTGTTTTTCGATTTTTGTCCCGGTGTTCCTTGCGAAGGAAGGGAATTATTAACGGAATGTAGAATAAATTCCCTGACGAAAAATCTTTCTTGCCGCGCGTGATAGACACCTCACCCATCCCCTCTACCTTATCCACGAGGCTGCAGTTTGGCCGGACCCTGCGTTCCCTTTTCTCATCCCGACAAGCCGATTTTCGGCTGGCGCCCTTCACAAATTGTCGGACCGGAAGGAGGGGAGTTTTGTAACTCTCTCGGTCCTTTTCCCCAGCTCCCTCGAAATCGAGCAATATATATACACAAAGATTTATGGGTTTATCTTTAGAATTTTAATTCTTTTTCATTGAAGACTTCCAACTCGTGCTCCTTGCTCAATCCTGCGTTTATTGTTCCTTCCTTTCTTCATAGAAGCTTTTTTTTCCTCTGCAAAGTTTGCGTTTTCATGCTTCGACTAGGTCGTTCGTTCGATGCTTGAACGGCGACGTTTTCATTATTACTGCGACTTTCGACGGGAATCAACGATTCATCGGTAAGTTTAATACTTTCCTTCTCTCTTTGCATAATTTTTTGCATGTTTTCTTTATCATAACTTTATTTTTCTTACCCTTTTTTCCGGAAAATTATAATGCGTTATTCTCGGTGTGAAGGAGAGACGGTGGTCTTCGGAGCTGATGAGGACTCCTTGGAGTTTGTGGTAAATTTGGGCGTAGCCCTTTTGTTGAAAATATGGAAACATGTTGTAACAATATATTCTGTATTTTTCTTTCGAACTTGTTTATTCATGTCCTCTTCCCTATTTCAGGGCGTCTTGCGGGAGAGCCTTTGTGGCCTCCTTAAATTAAAAAGTAACTATTTTTTTTCTTCTCTCTTTTTTCCACTGATGCGCATTATCGCCTTCCGCACTTTCTGTGCGATGCATATAAATGATTTTTTCATATTATTTTTTCTCTCTTCTCTCTTTCCTTTTTTTTATGACGGGGCTTCGTGCGGTCGAGCCGCGGGCCACCCTTTCTCCGCTCCCACCCGCTGGCCATCGAGACGGCTAGTGGGTGATATTTTTTTCTAGGCGATTCGCGTATACGCGTATTTCCTGGCGTCCGCGGCCGATACGGTGGGTTTCACCGGCCTCTCGGCTTCGGACCGTGTAAGGCCCTACCCATTTCGGGGTGAGCTTGGCCGATCTGCCCCTACTCACGGTCTGGTCATAGAGGAGGACTTGATCACCCGGGCAGTATTCTACTTTGCCGGCCATGTGATCGTAATGATGCTTCGATTGCTCCTTTCCCTTTTGCAGCTTTGCGTGTGCCTGTTGCCATGACGCCCTCAGGCGTTCACGTAATTCTGCTGCGTAATCGTCATATGAATATGTTACTCTCGGAATTTCTCGCAGCGCGGTCGGTATTCAGCCTCTTTACCGAATACCAATTCATACGGCGTGATATCTGTAGCCATGTGTGGCGTGATATTATATGTAAACATGGCGTATGGTATCCATTCGTCCCAGTCCATTGATCCTCGCGGAGAAAAATTTTTCAGATATTCCTCAAGGGTCCTATGGGATCTTCCCAGGGCTCCATGCGATTGCGGATGGTATGCCGTGGTTTGCAACTTTTTTATTTGTTGGAGATCACACATTTGAAAAAAATATATTGCTTAGAAAATTTGTGCCTTGATCCGAAAGGATTTCGGACGGAGCACCAAATTTACAAATGATTTCCGTTACAAGGGCCTTTGCTACAGTTCGGCTTCTTGGTTTTCTAACGGAATTGCTGCACTATATTTCGTTAATAAACCCTGGAAAGTCAGAATATATTTGTTGCCTTTTTCCGTAATAGTCAAGGGGCTTACAATATCGTCAGCACATTTTTCGAACGCTCGACCCGGTGTGTCTGTGATGACCATCGGTACCTTCGGTTTTTCTCCCGATTAATTTCGCTGACATTTGTCCAGCTCGTGTATGTATGTGATGACGTCTCGCTTCATTCCCGGCCACACATACTATTGACGTATTCGCTGTATCATCCGTATGATGCCTCGGTGTCCACTTAGAGGGGCATCGTGATATTCTTGCATTATCTTCGCACGGTCTTCCTTGCTTTGATTGGATACGCCAATGCTGAAGTTTTCTGCGTCGCTCCCGCTCGTGCTCGAGCATCGCGACTCTTTTAACTCACAGGGAGATTCCCCCTGTGCCGCGCTTCACCAGGCGGCTTCTTCTTCACGTGCTGCCCAGTGCAGCCAGATCGCGCGCGAAAGTTACCCCCTCTCTAGTCTCTTGCGCGCCCATCACACAGTGATAGTAGCGCGTGTCCGTGAGCGAGCGACCAAGCCGTTCATGTGCGGCCAAGCCAAAAGGAAGGCTTCAAGGGAAAAAGCAATCTGAGCATTCTCGTAAGTTACGATTCGCGGCTGAATGGATGATTGGCTTGTTTTTGGGGATAATGCTTTATCGCTTGATGAAAGAATATGAGAATGAATATAATAATACGAATATAAATATATTTCCGCTTACTTTTATGAATTACAATTTATTTGGCGTAAGGCCGGATGTGAGTAAAGCGCAAACAATTTGTTAGAAAATGAATAAGTTGTAATTTAGATTTATAATTATATTTAAATTAACGTACAAACTAATAAAACAAGCGGTCAGAGTGCGCGATAAATTTTTCGACACTAAAAGATAACTAATTAAAATAACAATGATAACTTATAAAAATAACTAATCAAATAAGAATTAATAGTAACGATAATTTATTTAAAAAAAGCACTGAGCGCGGGGAACGATCCCGCGCCGCTGCGGATCGAAGCCAGGAACGCTACCAACGGAACCATCTCATCGCTTGTAGAATATGTTCACTTTCTGGTACTTACGATTCGCGACCGGATGGATGATTGGCTTCTTCTTGGGGATAATGCTTTATCGCTTGATGAAAGTATGAAAATTAATATAATAATACGGATATAAATATATTTCCGCTTACTTTTATGAATTACAATTTATTTGGCATAGGGACGGGTGTGAGTAAAGCGTAAACAATTTTTTAGAAGAGAAATAAGTTGTAATGTAGATTTATTATAATATTTAAATTAACGTACAAACTAATAAATCAAGCGGTCACAGTGCGCGATAAATTATTCGACACTTAACCCTTTGACTGTCAGTGACACACATATGGGCAAAAAAAGTCGTGCCATTTTTGTGTAATGACACACATGTGGGCATTTGAAAAAAAAACATATTTCTACTACAGCGATTTGACTATAATTTGGTAAATCATAGGTTTTGAGGTCGCTGAATCGGAATTTGAAATCAGATTTCCGAAATTCAAAATCGCGAATCTAATATGGCGGACGCGATTTCAAAAAAGGGTTTAATTCCGACGAAAGTGAGTGTTTCATGGTTTTTGAGGTCGTTAAATCCGAATTTGAAATCAGATTTCTAAAATTCGAAATGGCGGATCCAGTGTGGTGGACGCTAATTCGAAAAATGGTTCGATTCCGACGAAAGTAGGTACCGTATTGTTTTTGAGGTCGCTGAAACCGAATTTGAAATTGGATTTCCAAAATTCAAAATGGCGGATGCAATATGGGGGACGCAAATTCGAAAAATGGTTCGATTCCGATGAAGGTAGGTACCATATGGTTTTTGAGGTTGCTGAAACCGAATTCAAAATTGGATTTCTGAAATTCAAAATGGCGGATCCAATGTGGCAGACGCAAATTCAACAAGTAGTTTGATTTCGACCAAAATTTGTATCTTTAGGATGTTTATGGTCGGGAATTTCGCATTTGTATCCTAACTTCAAGTATCTGACGCTCGGATACAACATGATGAATCCAAATTTAACCAATCATGTATGACAATCTATCCACAGCAACAAATGTAAAAAAATACTTTTTTGGTTTTATATCCCGCTCTGTGCCGAACTCAGAGTCACGAATCGAGGACGTGGCAGTCATTGACTCCGATTATGTATTTTTTTGTACTTTTTGTGCTTTTCGTATTTTCATTTTTAGGTGTTTTTTTGTATTTTTTCAAATTTCTTGTTACTATTTATATTTTCTTTTTTTCCTCGTATTTCTCTTATTCAATTTTTTTTTGTATTTTCGCAACTTAAAAAAAATGTATTCCATTTGTAGTTTTAATTTTTTTTCGATTTTAATTTTATTCTTTTTTTGTTGTCTGTATCTATTGTTTTTTTCGTTATTTGTGGATTTTTTCATTAATTTATATCATTTATTTTATGTTTGGACAACAAATGAAAAAGGATTTCGGTATTTCACCTGATCATACCTGTTCTGGAATTACGATCCACTCGTAATTCCCGAATTGTTCATAATTTTCCGCGGGAATTAGACGAGCGAGTCACGCCGAGATCCTCTCGTGGCTGTCGTCGATGGCGCCACTTTTCGGGGCATTTCCTCTCATCGATCGCGTGATCGGGCGGCTTTTCCCTCACTCACCCTCATTCTTTCCTCATCGATTACATGGACCACACGTATCGTCTCACGGGTTAATTGGTATACGGGAAATTCCTCACCACATTTTTCGGGATCATAGTACCTCGGAACGACAGTATTCGGGACTCATTGAAAAACGCGTAATTCGGGCGATATTACCGCGTTATGGGCGGATCGCGTCTCACGGCGGCGGCCATTGTCCGCCCTCGTCCGGGAAAGTTCTCATCCGCGTTATTAAAAGCGGGCTTTCCTCAATATTTACCGGGCTAATTTTCCACACATTTACTGTATCTTTGTATTATATATTGTTAATATACTTTTGTATTATTTTTCCGTACACCAAGAACTTAGCGCCTTTTCTTTTTCCACTTACACCAGATCTTCCGGGCCCTTCTCAAACAATACCGTTATTCGTGGTACTTTTGGAAGCAAGGTACCGCACACAATGGAATGATACCACAATCTTTGCACATAAAGAATGTTGCCTTCCTTTGTTTTTTGGAATCACATTCAGTGCAACGCTTTCTTATCTACTTATCGTCTCAAATATAGAATGGATAGTGACTTCGTGACGAGTTCGGAGGATTTTTGGGTTTACAATCATACTCTTTAGATGATGTGTGTTGATCATAATGATCTTCTAGCAGCTCTCTTGCCAGTGCACAACGAAACTATAGTCATTTTTTTCGAGTCAGTTTAGATATGATTATAAACCACGGAAGCATTATAAACTGCAGTATCGAATAAATGAAGGTATAATTTGTGACTTGACGGTCGGGTGAATTGTTTCGTAAGGAGAAATAGACTGATCGTTTTTTTCTACATCTCCCATATTGTTATTATAAGAAATAACAACATTTGCCTTCATAATGTGGTTCTTGGTAAGCTTAGTCTTCAGTCCATGTCAAAATTCCCGTTAGACATTCACATTGTTTATATTATTATTAATATTATGTGAAATTATTTCTCGCATTTAGTCGCTCGAATTCAAATCAACTCAATCATACTAAAACTGAAAACCTTTCCTGTCATATTGCAGCCACCATTTTGAATTTTAGAAATTCGATATCAGATGTGGATCCAGCGACCTCGAAAACTCTCGGGTACTCACTTTCGTCGAAATCGAACGATTTTTCAAATTTGCGTCCGCCATATTGGATCCGCCATTTTGAATTTTTGAAATGTGATTTCAAATTCGGATTCAGCGACCTTGAAAACCCTATAGTACTCACTTTCGTCGGAAGCAAACCATTTTTCAAATTTGCGCCCGCCATCTTGGATCCGCCATTTTTTATTTTGGAAATCCGAATTCAGATTCCGTATCAGACCTCGAAAACCGTAAGGTACTAACCATGAAGACTAGAGTAAACCAGTGGACACAGGAATCGGAGAATATGTAGTACCAGCGTACTGAAAATCCGCTCTTCCAGTAGTTTGTTGTGTAATTTCTATCATGGATTCCTGCTTCGTGCCTCGTGTATATTTCAGTTGAATTAAATCAAATATTGTGTGTGCTGTGCGTTTATAAAGTGCAAATAATTGTTTTTTTTTAGTACCTCGCGTTCCCTAGTGAATATTTTGTGCAAAAAACAAGGTAAATGGCTCATTGTATTATTTTTTGTATATCTACGTCGAGCACGTGCGAGGTTAATTAATATAGCCAAGAAACACCCGTTGAGCGTACATGCATGCATGAGAAATTTTTGGAAAAAAAGAAAGGATGTAAGGAATGTAAGAAAAGGAAGAAAAAAACTGAATTGAAGCTTCTCTTGATTCATGCAGCAAGCGTCTGCTTGCGGCAATATATTGACGCACTTAAAGCTCCGAGAAATTATTCATTGTTAATTTTTTTTAATTCATTTTTCCCTGCTCATATTTTCTTTTGCAAATAATGTAACTCGTAAAACAGTTGTTTGCATTTTTTGATTTTCTAGGATGTCGCGGCACTGTGCCGTTCCAGGATGCGGGGGCGGCAGGTGAAATTATTCAAGACGAAAGGCGTTGGGGTTGCGACGGTTATCCATGTTTGCAGTACCTAAGGTAAAAAAAGTTAATTAAGCAATTTTTATTTAAAATTTCATTGGATGTGTTTTGGACAACACAGCGCTGTGGAGGGCCCGCTGCTTTAGTAGCGCATATTGCTGCGAGTTGCTTGTATGTTTCATATGAGCACTGATGCGCCGCAGCCTGTCCAATTCACTCGCAGCACAGAGCTGCGTTGTCTAGTCCAGTCACTGCACAATGTGAGTTGCCCAAGACACACCCATTATTTTCTAGCTAGTATGATACATTCCTGTATATTGAAATTTCTTTCAATGTAGCATGACGAGCGGCTGAAGCTGTGGAAAGATGCGTTGAAATGTAATATCACAAAAAAACAATTTGTTTGTGAGTTGCATTTCGCTGAACAGCATATAAAGAAGAGCGACACGTTGACATTAATTGGCGAGACTATCAGCGTCATACCCCGTGATCAATGGGGTCTAGCAAACGATGCTGTACCAATTGTGGGTGATCCACCTATAGAGCATTGTGAAGTACGTACTTATACATTTTTTCGTTTCATAAATCAAGCCCGCTGAAGTAAGTCAAAAAGAAATACGCTGCAAATTGATTTGCAACTCAACTGGAAGCAATGTCCAAATTTTAATTTGCAGCGTATTTGTTTTTTTAGTAAGTGAGATCAACCTTTCGATGTGGTAATTTATTTCTATACGCAAAATAACCCATGAATGGTTTTATTTGAGGCAATTGAAGCAATCACAATTTATTTGTTTTATTGAAAAATTCCGTACAATTCGTATTTTTTTAACAAATTCGACAACATTTTTCTAAAATTATCACAGTAGAGTCGGATTGTTAACAACGTTCATACAAAGTTTAAACGATTAATCTTGGAATTGTAGGGTATTCAAAAATGTTTGTAGACAAACATTACAAAAATAGTGGATTATTTTAGAACAAAAACATTTCCATGCCGGATAATCTGCCGGAAAACATTGACGACGTTTCCAGTAAAATCATCGCCATGGAATGTGAGACCACTGAGGAAGTAGTGCCTCGCCGTGAGGATTTTCAGCTGCACGAAAATGCTGCAGTAGATAATCCTAATTTCTCAATTCATGATTTGAAGCGAGAATTGAATTCGACTGTACTGCGAGAATCCTGGGCTTGGAGTCAGCAAGGCTCAGATGTCTTATTCACGATTTTTTATGTGTTGGACTTTTCGGTCCGACTGCATCTCGTCGTCAGTCAACATCTTTCTATAAGTGTAATTACTTCACTGCATTCGTAGACTTAATCTTATATTTGTTTAGTGATAGAACTTCTTGAAGTAATGTAATTTAATTTTTACAGATTCGAAAAATTTCAAGTAAGATGGTTGACCTCAATGACGTCGTCGAGTCAATGGCCGAAATTGTGCAGTATATGGACATTATAAAGAAGCTCGTTGTATGCAAGCGGATGGACGTCGACGAGAAACGAAATTGTTGTATTGTACTTGAACAAATTAGTTGCATGTGTGCAGAAATGTACACAAAAACATAGCAAATATGTGTTATGCTTCGGCGCGCACCTTATTGCATGGGTATTCTCGTTGAAACCGAAGAATATAAGCGTATGCCAGAATGTTTCCGATGCATGCATTGTCGGGACCTTCGGAGAACTCTATTGCGAAGACGAACAGCTGTTGATGTACAGCAACAATTAGCCACAGCGAAAAAGTCCGCGCAGTTAGAGCGGAGAAAATTCCTGCGTTTGCGGCAAAAGGTAGTGCAATCATCATTCTATCCTCAAAAAAAAAGTAATAAAGGGTGCAGATTGTAATATGGCAATGTAATATTTCTTAATATAACAATGTTTTTCTTTATTTGCAGATTGTAATCACGAAAGAAAATGTAGCTCGACTACACATGGAGTGTGCGGCAGTGAAGAGTACTGCTTTGGATAGCGCTATCGCTAGTCTTCCAGAAGCGCAGCAGCTCGTCGTATCGTGTTTCGAGACCTCCAAAGTAAAATGTCGAAACAAACGTAGATACCCCATGGAATGGATCTACGAATGTTTACTGACGAGGATAAAAAACTCATCCCTATATGAGCACATCAGGGGCCAAGGAATTCTGCCACTGCCCTGCCGTAAAACATTGAGCCGGTACATTCAGAAAATCAGCTCCTCAACGTACGCATTTCAGGAGTCGATTTTTGAATGCCTGCGGAGGAAAGGCTCACGGATGGACAAATCTTATAAAAGAGGTATTAGTGATACACATAACAACACATTATTCTTTGCTTGTACATGATGTTAATTGCACTCCTTTCTCAGTTGTTTATTTGACCAAATGTCTTAAAAGTGTACATAGAATTATCTCATCCGTAAGTACCTATTGAAATGTGAATCACTCCTTGCAAGGGGCGCGTGTTGTTGACCTACCTGTTCAGAACACAGGGTTAAAAAGTTGAAAAAACAATTAAATTCGTATTATATACTTACGTACCGGATACTAACCTCTTCCAATGGATAACAGCTCGTAATTGGTTGCTCTAAAAACTTTCTGATCAAATTTAACTTGTACGGGTTGTGCCTTTTTCAATTTTCGACTCTTACTTTCCTTGCACGATTTTATACGCTACCTGCTCAGATCTCTTTCCTTTCATTGCATGCTCTCTTGTACTTGATTTTAACTCGGACTGTAAATAGTATTATTACTTAAATAGTTTTCTTAGTAATTATTTACAAACTTGCTATTATTGCACCAGTATCAATAAACATGGACTGATTAACATGTAGGTGTCCTCCTAATCTACGAAATGAAATTAAGCGAGGTCATTTCATTTAACCGACAAACTCTCAAGGTTGGAGGTTTTGTCGATCTCGGAAAGTACACCCCCGAAGATAAGAAAGGAACAAGAGCAGACCACGCGCTCGTCTTTATGTTCCAACCGTTCAAAGGAGCATGGGTCCAAGCCTTGGACTGTTTTCTCAGCAAAGATTCCGTCTCCAGTGCGGTTTTTCATAAATTGATTTTGGAGTGCGTGGTTCTGATGGGCAATTTGGGATTCCACGTAGATGCCGTGACTACCGACGGAGCTCAATGGAACCGGGGCGTTTGGAATATTTTCGGCATTGACGAAAACAACTTAAGTTGTCCTCATCCCTGCGACGAAAATAAAAGGATGTGGATGCTTCGGACTTCCCGCATCTTTGGAAATGCTTACGGACCGGTTGCATGAATCGTCGTATCTTCGAGGTAAAAAATAGAATCCAGATAATCGCTGAATTATGAACTGAAAGAACTTCAACTTTTGAGCCCTTCACGTGATTTTAAAAATATTTTTCTGCTTTCAGACACCAGATGGGATCGTCAAGAACTGGGAAGCACTGGGAAGCACTATTGCAGTGCGAGAATTTTTCAAAGCCCACTTTAAAATTGACATACAAATTGTCGCCTGCACATCTGAATCCTGTAGGATATCAGAAAATGAATGTGCCACTAGCGTTCGAGGTTCGGTGCATTAGATGCATCGTTTGACGCGTACATGTTCAACAGAAAGCAAAATATTGATTTCTGAAATTGTTTTAGTTGTTCTCGCTACAAATCCGCGTCGCTATGGAAATTTACGAAAAGACATGCCCACAACTGAAGGACTCAAAACCGACACGAGATTTTTGCGAACGCGCGCATGACCTGATCACGGCGATGATGTCGCGCACGCCTCAAAAAGCGCTTCGTCCATCCGAATTCTCTTCGCAAAAAAAGGTACGTCAGTTGGAAATTATCGGATAATATCTTGCAGACAAAGTTGAAAAATAGTTAGGAGTTTCAGCACACTTGGCAATATTGCCCATGTTAAAAACACAGAGAATTAAAATAAAAATTACAATTTTATTAAATTTGGTGAGCATATTCTTCAGTACTGCATTCGAAGACACAATTTTCCCACATATTTCTTCTTCACATTTCTGAAGGAATTTCACCGCACAGTTCATGTGCATAGGCGTAGCGTTTTTATATATTCCGGGCATAACAAATCTGCTTATGTGTTTAAAAGCTTATTTATTTTATAACTAAGCAGGCAAAAATAAATTGAAAAAATGTGTTTTCGAGCGCGATGTTTACGAACGTCACGTCACATTTCGTTAATTTCATTAATTTTATTAAAAATTATGCCTAAAAAAAGGCGATGAAAATAAAAAAATTAAAAAAACGCTTGTGATGTACGATCGGACATTAATCCCCCCCCCCCCCCCCCCTAGTCGCGACAAGTATTCTTTAATTATTCGATATTTTTTTTTACATTCCTTTCTATGCATCTTTCAAGTTGCCATTTCATGTACCGACAACACTTTCATAGCGTTGTTGGTGTACTGATGTCAACATTATCTCAGTGAACAATGGAATACTTGGATTTTCTTATATGCAATATAGTAGTGCTGACCGTACATTATTTCTTGTAAAGAAGGTTAGGGCTTTTCGTTTCCATCGTCATGTTTACTGGAACAACAAATGTACCTGTCCATTTATTGAACTTTTTGGGATTTGTACGGTTTCATGAATACGCCCTTCAAATTTCAAATACGCCATTTGGAAATGGATGTACCTCCCTAATGTATTGAAAATGGCGCCCAGACTTCACACATTTTGCTTGAAACATTCATCAATTTTTAATTACAAAATGATGCACTTTTTCGGAAAATTTCTTAAGATCACTCGAAAAATACACTTCAATTTTCCGAAATCATTATGAGCTTTTTTTAACTTTGAAAATAGTTCACTTTTTGTAAAATTTACAGAAATGCTCCAAAAATTCGGAAAAAATTGGGCGCATTCTTCAAGAGATTTGAAGAATTCTGTATTGTACATATTTTTTCGTAACAGTGCATTATTTCAAAAAACGAAATGCACGAATGTGTTCTATAATTGGATACTACTGTCACCTTCACATCCGCGACATTTTCGGGACGGACTCAAGTCGACGCGTAGTCGAGTATTTTATTGCTCGTATACAATCTGTAACGGCTTCCGATTTGGAGGCGTCGAATACGGGGATAGTCATTCGAGCCTCTTTCGTTGACATATAGTCGTCATGTTCGGCCACTGTTACGGTCCGTTGATCAAATAACGTAAAATCTTGGCGATTTAATTTACGATTTCTTTCGATTTCAACGGGATTAAATATTTCGTCAGTACCGAAAGACGCGTCTGACGAATTGTGTTCCGAAGGCTGATTATGCTGACGCTTCGAATTTAAATATTTCGCGTGAGTAACGGGAGTCAAATCTAATTTTTCTGTGCTTGGATTTTGCCTATGACGCTTCGGCCTACATCACTTTCACCGTCGTAATTTACGACAGTGTTAAAAAACGAATCTAACGATCGCGATAGTTCGTCTCTCCCGGGCAATCGATACCGGTCTGCTTTTTCTTCGTCCGACATAGACGAATTCTCTGGCTTTGGAGAAGTTTATTTATGAAATGTTCCATCACTCACAGGTAGATGACCGCAAGATGCATGCTGATAGATGATCTGCTGATCGTCCTGGTCTTCGTTCCTCCGTTTCGTACTCTGCTTCTGGGAACGATTTTTCTGATTGTGGAGTCCTTGTTCCGTTGATCTCCGGGATCTGGGTTTTCTGGGATTGGCTCTGCTTGGCCTTTCCTCTGAATTCCTCTTCCGACTCGGTCGGGCTGTCTCACTCTAGCACGCGGGATGACTCGGTCACTCGCTTATGAGGCTTGAGTGGTTGTTGTGCGTGTCCACGCACAATGAACGAACTTTTCGGCAGATCCCACCGCTGCCACCAACGTTGTATCCCCGGCTCGAGAACCCGGGATAGGTATGGTTACGATCGTTGCGAAATTAAGAGTTGGAACACAAGTTCGTTGATTAGGAATATAAGTTTATTACTGGGCTGGTCTTATAATTGAATTTCTAGTGTGTCGGTCGTACCTTAGGACCGAATCGTTCAAAAGCCATCCAATGACTGTCTGTTCCCTGGTGTCTTCTCTTAATTATCGACTCTGATTATCGCAATTTGCCCCAGATTAACCATCATACGATACTTGGTCAGGACGTGTCGCAAAGTGTCTTTTTGACGTTTGCATTTTGGCGAAAGTGTAACTCCCGCCAAGAGGGCAATAAAGTGTCACTATCACAAGGAGGGCAACAAAGTGTAATCTCGCCATTGCGCAAGCACTTTCGTATTGCGCAAGCACTTTCGTATTGCGCAAGTTTGTGGACACAGCAGACGAGACAAAGACAACCTCTTTCCGACGGACTGATTCAAACGTGAATTTAAACTTGAAACCCGCCCGTCGAATGGATGCATCGACGAGCGAAACACAAACTCAGCGTCCCTCGACTGTGAAATTCCTTATGGTAGACGATATGTTAGATAGACCGACGGACAAAGACGGTCACCAATAATAACGCTACGTGCCCCCGAACTCGAAAATGGTTACGGCCGTTTTCTTATTGATACTGATGCCGATATAAATATAATTAATCTGAGATCGCTAAAACGGCGGTGCGTAATTGCAACACACGAATCGCTTACGCTATCAGGTATAACACCCGATAAAATATATACGCTAGGATCGACTGAAATAACCTTTTCCGAAAAATCAGACAAATTTTAAGTTCTCGATGAAAATTCTAGTATTCCTCAGACGGAATAATTGGGATCGATTTCCTTCGAAATGAAGAAGCAGAAATATATTTTCACCATAACGCACTTGTTACTTCTTCAAAGCCAATTACACATATTCCTTGCGAAAGAGTCGAAGAGAATCAACCTCGATTTCAACCTCGAAACATTCCTCGAAAAGGAATGGTTAGCAGTAGTATTCACAATATTACATTTCAGACCTCACTTGTACGGACAAAACTTTACGCTCATAAGTGATCGCGAACCGTTGAGATGGATTGATGCAGTAAAATGGCAGTTCAGCGATTGATCCGCTGGAGAATAAAATTACGCGAATACGAATACACCTTCGTGTACAAACCGGGACGGCTTAATTCAAACGCAGATGCGCTTTCCCGGAATCCTGTTACCTACTGACACGATTATATTACCAATTTCATCTTCCGCCAAGAAAACATCAATGACGGTAACCCCACGGATTGCAACTCCTTCTAATCCAATAATCAAGCGTGGCCGACTATTGGGCAGTAAAAACAAACCGTTACCCACGCTTTTTGAGGAACCAAGCATTTCTGGTGCAACAATCAGAGAAGGAGTACGAAATCGTAAACCTACCCCAATGTTCCAGCAGTACCTATCAAAACCTCGCGAACCACGCAACAATCAAAATTTTCTTCAATCCCATCAAACACCGAAAGGGCACCTCCCACCGCACGTGTTCGACACAGCGCATTTCCTAGCCTTGCCCCCAAACGGACATTGCCACAAGGTCGTCCAAACGAGCCATCATCCCGACCGATGAAACGGATTACAGACTTACGATCCTTCTTCCGAAACCGAAAACTTACCCAAGATATCAAAGAATAAAAATATAGTTGAAATGGATGGCAATGAAAGCCTGAATTCAGACAATAGAGATAAATATTGGTGGGATCACACCAATGGAAATTCAAGCGCGCATAAAACATGTGCCACCCAAACTGACGAACATACTGAGTCCGATGACGCTGACGATGAAGTAGCGAACTTTGGTGAATCCGCAATGACGTCTCGACATCCCACGGGCAGATCGACTTTTGCATTAAATAATAACATACAAACCAGTACCGATGAAGACGAATCTAATTCACCAAGACGACCTCACTTCAATCAAATCTGAGTTACGACAAAAGGCAACAACAAAATTTTTAGTGCTGTACTGAAAAGTAAAGAATTTAAAACTTGTTCAATCCAAAACGTGCTCCATACTGTAAAAGACGTGATAACCGAGTATCAAATAAAATAATTATGGATATCAAAACCGAGAGACATGCTAATGTTTAAACGATTGCGATTGTTCTACTGTCCGTTGCCAAGGTAACGTTGTAATACCCGACGAAGTAATAAGACGCGAAATAATTTCCAAGTATCAGGAGAGTTTAGTAGGCGAACATAAAGGAGTAACTAAAACTTATCGACCTATTCGAGAACGATTTTATTGGCTCAACCTCAAAGCCGAAGTAACGGAATACGCGAGAACTTGTCCCAATTGTCAAGAACAGAAACTGACTCCGATTAAAATACGCGAGCCTATGATAATTACTGATACGCCAGCATAACCCTTTGACAACATTTTGATCAACACAGTGGGATCATTGCGCATAACGCCAGTCGTTAATCGACATATCCTCACTATACAGGACAATCTGACGAAATATTGCATTGCTGTACCCATACCCGATATAAAAGCTGTTTGGTGTAAGTCCGAGAATTATAGTTTCATTGCATCCATGTTTTCATTCCGAATCGCGCTATTGTGACTCCCACGAAACAATACGGAAAAAGGGGCTGTACGCTGCCGTGCTCGTGCATGATCGCCAAGCTTCGGGCTGGCGCAGTTGACATACACGAGCATACGCGCATTAAAGAGTTTGTTGTTGGCTCCGAGGCGCGCGGCGAGACACACGGTCTCTCGCGTCGCGCCCATCGCATATATACGGCACATAACACGCGCGTTGGGAGATACACTCTCTCGCGTCGGGACAGCATTCCCGCATAAAACCATTAGACACCCGTTCCAACTCGACGGGGTTGACGGGAACTTGTCGTACACACTTCCAACCCAACGGGGTTGACGATAAGGGACCGTGTCCCCTCTCACACCACACACTTCCAACCCAGCGGGGTTGACGATAAGGGACCGTGTCCCCTCTCACACCACACACTTCCAACCCAACGGGGTTGACGATAAGGGACCGTGTCCCCTCTCACACCACACACTTCCAACCCAACGGGGTTGACGATAAGGGACCGTGTCCCCTCTCACACCACACACTTCCAACCCAACGGGGTTGACGATAAGGGACCGTGTCCCCTCTCACACCAACACCACATACGTGCATATACACGCACATTCGCAATAGCGCGATTGCACGTAATTTAACCCGAATTCAGAAACCTAAAATAACGCACACAATCATTATACCAAAGAAGTCACCGTGGGTTTTTATGCCGAAACGGCTTTTCCCACATGAGCAAATAAACAAATCATTGGTTTGAGGCTCGATCACGTTTGAGATTTCTTTACACGACCTCATCATTTCCTATTACACTTAAATAAACGAAATTACGGGGGAACTACGCATTGAAGGACCTTCCGACTATACATAATGGTGTCAGAAGTGGGATTCGAACCCACGCCCACAGAAGTGGATCAAAACAAACATTAAGAAACCTACGAACAAGTGTGCGATATCGCTTCAAGGACCACTCCCCTCAGCCCCGGAGATCCGCCATACCCAGCTCGCCACCAGCAGAAACAATCATCAGTATCAGTCGATAAGTATTTTATCATTCATAATTCCATAAACGATTTACTTTATTCAATTCAATATAACAGAATTCGATATTTCACATACATAATATGTATTCAAAATATACGAAACGTTCGAAACATTGAAACGTTCGTTTCGAGATGTTTTTCATAACATATTTCTCGCGCAATACTTTCGTTCTCGCGCACGCGGATAAATTCGTCGAAATAATAGAGCGACACAAAGCGTGTCGTTTAGGCATTGTTTACACAGCGCGAGGCACGGTGGTCCCGAAGAGCCCCCCCTTTTTTTCGCCTCGATACGTAGAGCAGTGAGACCGTGCACGTTGACAGGGACGTCATGCGCTCGACAAAGGAGAATAATCGCGATTAGTTCGAAAAACCGAGTCCTTAGTCTCGTCTCGACAACCGATGCTTACGCCCGTAATATCAGCTCGTAATACCAGAAGTGTGAGTTATTGTTTCTTGAATCATATTCGACGCGATTAAAGTCAAGATGGGTGAACGTATAAAATACATTAATCAAAAACGTGCAACGTTGAAGACACAAATGACGAAAATCGAAAAAATCACGGAAGAAGCGGATCTAGAACCCGCGAACGTGAAATTGCGCTTCGACCGTTTGCGCGAACAATTTCGGGCGTACGAGGAATTGCACGACGAACTTGCGCTGTTGATCGATCCCGAAAGTGAACAACTCAACGAACTCGATGAACTACAAAACAGATTTTACGCGATCGCGACAAAAATCGAAGTGAGTATATCGTCGGTGACGTCACTACCAGTCAGTGCACAAAATACAACATCACTTCCGATTGACGGTACGCGTCGTCTCAAATTACCGGTGGCCGATCTTCCGAAGTTCAACGGCGAACTCGAAAAATGGTTATCGTTCAAGAACACATTCCTTACGATGATCGACTCGCGCGACGACATCACAGGTCTTCAAAAATTCATTTACTTGAAAAACTGTCTCGAGGGTGACGCGCTGAACAAAATCCTCATATACAACGTCAGCGAGGAGAATTACGAGTTTGCGTGGAAGCTGTTGCTCGACTCGTATGATAAAACTCGAATTTTGATTACGAAACACTTAGACGCGATTCTCGAACTTCCGGTTCAGACCAAGGCGACCCACAAGGGATTAATGCGACTCGTGGACGATATGCGCCAGCATACGAATATGCTCGCGACCATGAATGTACGGCCCGACGAGCATCTCCTCGTACGAATATTAGAACGCGCGTTACCATACAATATTCGTGCAAAATGGGAGGAAACTCTCAGTCTCGATATTTCACAGACGATTGACCAACTGTACAAGTTCATGTCGGAAACCACGTTTCGTCTTTTCACAATCGAACAAGATTCGTCGCGCACAAAGCAGGATACATCGAGAAAACGGTCGTTCGTCGGGAAAGATCAAGGCGGCGCAAAAACGCGAAGAGGAGAATTCGGCGCGCGCACGCTCATGACCGACACGTCCTCCAACTGCCTTGTGTGCAAAACAGCAAACCATTCCGTGTACCGGTGTCGCGAATTTCAAAATATGTCTATACCACAACGATGGAATTTTGTGAAAAGGTCAAATTTGTGCAAAAATTGTTTACGATCACATCGCGGCCACTGCAAGTCATCGCATTGCAAAAATTGTTCGCGATACCACAACACACTTCTGCATAACGAGAAATCGACCGCGAATTCCAGGGAAACCTCGGCAAAGACGGACACCGCGAACGATTCGAGCTCAAGGACAAATTCGGCATGACTAGACGTAGTCGCGCACAGCTTCACGTCACGAATCTCTCAATCGCAATTAATGCTGAGTGCGCAAATCCGCATTAAAGATTCAAACGGGCAGTTCATAACGGGCCGCGCTTTATTAGACACGTGCGCAACGGCGCATTTTATAACGGAAGATTTCGCCAAGAAATTGAAATTATCGATACGCGCGTGTTCGCTTGCGGTGGGAATGATCGATAGTACAAATACGATTTCAAGAGGCGCAGTCGAGTGTACGTTCTACTCGATTCATAACAATTTTCACAAAACTCTCACGTTCTTGGTTATTCCAAAAATCGCCGACAAAGTGCTGAATGAGATCTTCCCTCGCGAACGGGTATACATTCCGAAAAACATAAAACTCGCTGACCCGCAGTTTCATGTGCCGGAACGAATCGACCTTCTTCTCGGATCTGGAGTCACGCTGTCGTTATTATCGATCGGACAGTGCAATCTCTCTCGCGACAATTGTGAACTTTTTTTACAAAAAACTCAGCTCGGCTGGGCGGTCGCCGGCGGACGAACAGACGCGCCGAATATCAAGCGCATATCGTGTCGATTAACCGAGCTGAAAGACCAAATCGCAAAGTTCTGGTTATTGGACGATGCCAACGCGAATCAAAGGAAACTATCAGAGAACACGGACTGTGAAATAAATTTCATATAAAACGTCACGCGCGAAGCATCGGGGCGATATACGGTTCGTTTGCCATTTCGAAGCGCGGACCGCGACCTGGGCGATTCTCGAGTAACGGCTTCACGACGGTTCGCGGGGTTGCAAAGGCGCTTGAACGCCGACCCGACTCTCAAACGAGAGTATCACCGCGTCATGACCGAGTACATCGATCTAGGTCACATGACGCTGATCGACGACGAAACACAGGCTGGCTATTACCTTCCGCACCACGCAGTGGTAAAATCGATAAGCGCAACCACGAAGACTCGAGTAGTCTTCGATGCTTCAGCAAAAACGAATAAGGGACTTTCGTTAAATGACGTTTTGATGGTCGGTCCGACAATTCAACTCAAATTATTCGAACATCTCGTACGATTTCGCGGCTACAAATACGTGATTACCGCCGATATCGCGAAAATGTACCGTCAGATTTGGATTCACCCCGACGATCGCCGTTATCAACGCGTATTCTGGTATCACGATGATAAACTCCGAGCATTCGAACTAAAAACGGTAACCTTCGGCGTGTCATCAGCACCATTTCTCGCGATACGAACAATACAAAAACTCGCGAATGACGAGAGTGCAGAGTTTCCAGTCGGAGCTAGAGCCTTGACGCGCGACTTGTACGTAGACGATTTGCTTTCGGGGGGAAATACTCTAGAAGAAATCGTACAAATTCGCGACGAGGTCATTGCCATTTTGAAACGCGGCGGTTTCGACATACGTCAATGGGCGTCGAATCATTCACGCGCATTGAACAATCTGACCGAGAAGGTCACGAACCTCGAATTTCTTACAGATGAAAATCCGATACATAAAACGTTAGGCACCTCGTGGAATGCACGCCGCGACGAATTGCTCTATACCGTCAAACGTATACCGCCTGCCGAAAAGGTCACCAAGCGTTATATCTTGTCAGAAATTGCAAAAATATTTGACCCTCTCGGTTTACTCGGTCCAGTCATTCTCGTTTCCAAGGTTCTCATGCAAGATTGTTGGAAAGCTAAAATTTCTTGGGACGAATCAGTACCGAGCGCGTTACATTCTGCATGGAAATCATTCGCGGAGCAGCTCTCTTTGATAGACAATCTCAAAATCAATCGATACGTCTCGATAAAAAATTCTGTCGACGTTCAGATTCACGGATTTTGCGACGCGAGTAAAACAGGTTATGGGGCCTGTATATATATACGATCTCGTAATGAGAAAGACGACATTCACGTTCAATTACTTTGCTCGAAAGGGCGAGTAGCTCCGCTCAAAGAACAGACAATTCCGCGTCTCGAACTTTGCGGCGCATTGATACTCACGCGTTTACATCGCGAAATCTGTGAGATACTCCCTTTTCGCGCTTCTAAAACGATATTTTGGTCCGACTCGACGATAGTTCTCCAATGGTTGAAAAAACATCCAAGCGTACTCAAGGTATTCGAAGCTCATCGGGTCGCGGAGATACAAGAAAACAGCAAGGGTATTGAATGGCGACACGTTCGATCTGAGCAAAACCCCGCGGATGCGTTGTCGAGAGGTCAACTTCCTCAAATTTTTCTGAATAACAATTCCTGGTTTCAAGGTCCTTCGTGGTTGACCGAACACGAAGCGACGTGGCCTCAGTCCGGCGAAAAACCACCGGATGATCTTCCTGGCATTAAAAAATTATTTTGCATGACCGCGCAAATACAGTCAGACGAAATACTCGAGAGATTCTCGTCATATACACGCTTAATTCGCGTTGTCGCGTATTGTTTACGGTTTTTGCGCGCCCACAAATACTCGGGCGATTTAACGGTAACCGAAATCACCGAAGCTGAGCAACGCGTTACACGTCTCATACAAAAATCGCGTTTTCAAGACGAAATCAATCGACTTTCGACCAATGGGAGTGTAAAATGCAAAAAACTCGGATCTCTTAATCCGATAATTGACGAAAGGGGTTTACTACGCGTCGGCGGTCGTATCAATCACGCGAATATACAAGGAAATCAGAAAAATCCGATTCTTCTTCCCTCTCTTCATCACGTAACAGATCTGTTGATTCGATATACCCACGAAAAATTCTACCATACGGGAGTTCAATCGACTTTATATAACATTCGTCAAAAATTCGGGATACTTGACGGTCGAAATCAAGTTCGAAAAATCGTGCGCCGCTGCACGCGATGTATACGTTTTCGACCGGTAGCGATCGCGTATAAGATGGCAGATTTGCCGAAGTCGAGAGTCGCCAACGCACCAGCGTTTTATCACACTGGCGTAGATTATTTCGGGCCGATGCTCGTCAAGGAGAAAAAGCATCGAAACCGCGGTAGCATCAAAGTCTACGGTTGCGTGTTTATTTGCATGTCGACAAAGGCCATTCACATCGAAATCGCAAGCGACTTATCAACAGACGCATTTTTGGCGACGTTGCGACGCTTCGTGAGTCGCCGTGGAGTCCCGGGCCATATCTACTCTGACAACGGCACAAACTTCGTCGGAGCGAGTAGTCAACTGCGCGAAGTGCACGCCTTAAGGGAATCCGACGAATTCCGAACGCGATTATACGAATTTACCTCGGAGAAACGAATGGAGTGGCATTTCAATCCACCCCTTTCGCCGCACTTCGGAGGCCTCTGGGAGGCAGCGGTGAAGTCATGCAAACATCATCTCAAACGAGTCATGCGCGATCATTTATTCACATATGAAGAACTAAACACGCTAGCAATAGAAATCGAAGCGATTTTGAACTCGCGACCTTTGTGCCCTATTTCGACCGATCCGAACGATCCGGTCGCATTAACGCCAGCGCATTTCATCGCCGGAAAACCCCTCACGATGATGCCGGAAAATGACTTTGCGCATGTTTCAGACAACCACTTGTCATCATGGCAACTCATCACCAAAATGCGCCAAGAATTCTGGCGCAGATGGCAACTTGAATATTTAAGCGAATTGCAGAAACGTCAAAAGTGGATGAATCCAGGCGCCAATATTGCGCTAGACACAATCGTCTTACTAATAGACAAGAACCAACCCTGTATGCAGTGGCGACTGGGGCGAGTGGTAGAGATTCATCCGGGGGACGACGGCGTGGTCCGAGTGGTCACAATCAAAACAACGCAAGGAACATACAAGAGAAACACGACGTCGTTATGCGCATTGCCGACAACCAATTAAAACATCTATGATTTCTTCTCTATTTCTCGAACTCATGTTCAGCTTCAAGCATTTATAAAAAAAAAAAAATATTTTTTTTGTCGTTCCTTTTCGAAACTAAGTTACGATATTTCTGAGTAATTTCATTAATAAGTTTATATTATGTATTCTGATATTTGTGCCAATCGAATGGCCCATTAAGTCGATTGTAAGCTCATCTTTGTAAAACCTTCTAGTTCGATATATATAGCAAACCTATGTATCATTTTCTCGAATTGTCTTGTCCGTTAACACTTCCAACGGGGGGAGGATGTTTGGTGTAAGTCCGAGAATTATAGTTTCATTGCATCCATGTTTTCATTCCGAATCGCGCTATTGTGACTCCCACGAAACAATACGGAAAAAGGGGCTGTACGCTGCCGTGCTCGTGCATGATCGCCAAGCTTCGGGCTGGCGCAGTTGACATACACGAGCATACGCGCATTAAAGAGTTTGTTGTTGGCTCCGAGGCGCGCGGCGAGACACACGGTCTCTCGCGTCGCGCCCATCGCATATATACGGCACATAACACGCGCGTTGGGAGATACACTCTCTCGCGTCGGGACAGCATTCCCGCATAAAACCATTAGACACCCGTTCCAACTCGACGGGGTTGACGGGAACTTGTCGTACACACTTCCAACCCAACGGGGTTGACGATAAGGGACCGTGTCCCCTCTCACACCACACACTTCCAACCCAGCGGGGTTGACGATAAGGGACCGTGTCCCCTCTCACACCACACACTTCCAACCCAACGGGGTTGACGATAAGGGACCGTGTCCCCTCTCACACCACACACTTCCAACCCAACGGGGTTGACGATAAGGGACCGTGTCCCCTCTCACACCAACACCACATACGTGCATATACACGCACATTCGCAATAGCGCGATTGCACGTAATTTAACCCGAATTCAGAAACCTAAAATAACGCACACAATCATTATACCAAAGAAGTCACCGTGGGTTTTTATGCCGAAACGGCTTTTCCCACATGAGCAAATAAACAAATCATTGGTTTGAGGCTCGATCACGTTTGAGATTTCTTTACACGACCTCATCATTTCCTATTACACTTAAATAAACGAAATTACGGGGGAACTACGCATTGAAGGACCTTCCGACTATACAAAAGCTGAAACTTTAAAATACTATAAAAACTATAAAAACTGAAATTGCTGACGCTTTAGCTCGTAACGTCATAATTCATTTCGGAACTCCAAGAATCATTCTAAGCGGTCAAGGCAGATCCTTTGTCGGACAGGTGTTTCACCACCTTGCCAAACTATTTAAAATCAATCACGTTACGAGTTCCGGTTATCACCCACAATCCAATGGATCTATAGAACGACGCCATATTGTCCTGACCGAATTCATCAAACATTATATTGATAAATATGAAGACTGGGACAAACTTATTTCCTTTGCAATGTTCTCTTACAACACTTCAATCCACTAATCCACTGATTGCACCCCGTTCGAAATCGTATACGGTAAACCGGCTCGCATCCCCAGTTCTTTTCCTTCTGCGAAGAAAATCGAAACTTATGGCGATTACTTGTGCGAGCTTACATCCCGACTGGATGTAATCCGACAACTTGCCTCCAAATCCTTGTTAAAATCTAAATATCGCTCCGAACGGTACTAGGTTAGGCAAATTCAAGAAGCTAACTTCAAACCGGCAGATATGGCCTACGTAATAAAAGAACCGCGAAGAGGGACATTCGATTGTCATTACACCGAACCATATTTGATAACTGAACTTCTCAACAATCATAATGTTGTACTATAAACAGAAACTGGAAAACGTATAATTAAACATTTAGACAAACTAAAACCTTGTATAAGATGACGATTTATCTTTTTACTTTGGGTGACTTACTAATACTTTATAGTTCAATATCACTAACTTTTTTTTTTAATGTGTGCATCAATAATACGTTTTTCTTATTTTTCAAAGGATTTCCAAAGAAACAAAACAAAATGTGTACAAAATAATTACAATTCTCTCCACGCTCCCACTGGGAAATTATGTTTCACCCGCTCCTGAAGACCAACCAATCGGCAGCATTACCGGCTCTACCACGACCCTAAGACTAACACCCGTATTTATAGTTGTTCCTTAAGAAATAAGGCCTCCTTGTTCTTTGTTCTGAACAAAGAATAAGGAATCAGAATTCCTCAAGGTACATCTACAAATACTGGTGTAAACCTCGGCTCACGTCGACTGAGTGACATCTCATCATTTCCAACAAAACTTAAGGTCGATGAACAACAAGCAAGCCACATCCATCGAGGCATTGGATGCTGTCCAACAAAGACAATATCGCTGACGGCGCTCAAACATTTAGTATTGCAAGAATGCCTACGGAAGCGATCGCTGCGAAAATGTCAAACTGATCTGCTATACTGGAGTACCAAACCTAGTCTTTCATGATTAAAACACATTAAAACACACAAATATTGTCAATATCGAAAACCATAGACGAAAGGTTGAAAAAGCTGTGATACATAGAATTAATGCATATTAAATCTCAGGAAAGAATGATATAGTGATTGGAAGTCAGAATATTTAAACTTTCTATTATATACCAATGGATTCAACTCCGCTATTACAGCCTTCACCTACCCGCTGTTTCGATCCTTATATCCGGAAACATCGAAGAATGTCAAATCAGTTTCCAACATATTTCTATGCGTATTCAAGAACATCGAGTCGAGAGTATCGGTTTCAAAAAAAGTACATAAATATATATATATATATATATATATATATATATATACACGTATATACATATATTTATATGTCTGTCTCTGACCGAAACATTGACGGCTGCATACAACCGCGGTTTGTAATTCGCTGAACAATCGCAATGTCTCGGTGTATCTTCCATGAGGAGAGCATTGTCAGAGAACATATATGCACATCAGATGGAATTTACAAAACCAATACCGATCGATCAATAACCGAACTCATTATCAAAACCCTCGTCAGATGTCAAAACGCACGAAATATATTGTCACCCACGCCAAGGATGACGAGTCTATGGGGAAACGCTATCAGAACGACATTCATAATCCACATCCCCTTTGAAAACTTCGTACTCTACTCTTACGACCCTGAATTATACAACCGGATGTTGAATCCATATTGCAAACTCAGAGTGAATGATTCTTATACCATTTATACATATTCCAATACAGCTATATTTTAATATGCATACATTTGAAGTCACCGAGGACGATGACTAATCTAAGTGGGGAGGTGTCACGTACGCTGATTCTTATTAGTTTTATTGCCCAGAACACACATAATTGTACACGTGCGAGAAGCAATAGAGTCTGCTGTTTTTATTTTCCATCGCAACCGGAAATATAAATGTTCCAGATATCACCAAATTTTATTACTCCTCGCACTCCATAGACACGTGTATAGCAAGAGCGAGGCGAAGATATACATTTCCTTGATAACTAACTGTGCGAAACATCAAATGCATATAGCTTTAGAGGCCGCGCCGTCCTAATTTTTCTGCTCTGCATGTAAGCAGCAAAAAAAGTTTTCGGGCAAAAGCTCTATCTCTATCACAAAGATAGGCAAGGCGACATGGCAAAGATCAATAATATTAAACTTTTATTTCTTATGAGAAGAGGTCAACGGTTCTCGAAGATTTTTAAAAACAAACGGAGAATAGTTCCCTTCTCCAAATCCAAATAAGGAGAGTAGCCCTCTTGGCGTAGTCATCTCGCCCTTATAAAACCTCTTTGTCTCGCCAAGAGCGTAGTATAGCCGAAGTTTTTGACGCCGATACATTGCTCGTAATCCAGGTCTTCCGTAGAAGAGAGTGATCCGACAAGGTTTCGGACGCATGTTATAATAACCAGTCTAAATCAACTATTTCAAAGTACAAATTATTGTTAATCCGCGACCAGATCTTTAGAAGATTGTGAGAGTACGCGTGTGTGTTTAAAGAAATATTCATCTAAAGCAAGAATACGTTATTGTAAAGCGACGACACCGCTCCTGATTGTCAAAGATATTTATCACATTATAAAATTTACTTAGAATGTACTAATTTATTATTTCATTGAGTGTTTATTAAACTATTGTGTGACTCAAGACATTGAAATCCCTTTATTACCAATTTCCTAAATCCATAAAAGGAACAAGATATCTCGAGGTCTCACAGCAAACGTTCCCACATAATTATTATCCCGAAGAGCACTCGTGACGCATTAGGGTAGTAATCAGAGTAAAGCGTTTACCGCTCGACGCTTATAACTCAAGAAATATACAGGGTGTCCAATAGGAAGTTGCTAAAACTAAATAAGTATCTCTTCCCTCCATGAATTCAATAGGGGTCCCTTTTTTAAGGCGCATACCTGAGGCCACGTCGTTTTATTCCAGCCGTGGTTGAGGCAAGTACGCGCGCGTCAAAATGAGTGAGCTCACCACGGCAAACTGTATATCTTATTGAGTGCTTCTTCTCGAGGGGAAAAAGTTATATACAGTTATCGAGGGTTTCGTACTAAGTATGGAACTCATAGAGTTGCCAGCGAAAACACTCTGAAAAGGTAAGAATTTAATATTTATTCATATTCATCTATCACACAACTTGTGTTTCAATTCAATTAAACTGCATTGAAGTAAATTTAAGTTAATTTTTGTAGGATCATCGATAACTTCGTGAAGTATGGTACACTCCAGGACCGTAGACACGAGTTGCCAAGTCCATCTGTTACGGTGACTACACCATAGAAGATCAACGAAGTTGAGAATTATTTCAAACAAAATCCAAATGATTCGATTCGGAAAGCTGCTCAAGCATTAAAAATAACCAAATCATCATTGCACAACATTTTGAAATAGTTTTTAAATTTTTATCCGTATAAAATAAGCACTCATCAATTGTTAACTGAACATGCCATGAAGAAACGCATCGAATTTTGTAACGCTATTAGGGGAATGTTTGAAGCCGAAGAACTTAATGAGAAATTGATTATTTATTCCGATGAAGCACATTTTTGGGTGAATGGGTATGTAAACAAGCAAAATTACCGGTTTTTGGGAACGGAAAATCGCAACATATCGCTAGCGAAGTCCCTTCATCCACAGAAAGTAACGGCATGGGCAGCGATTTCAGTAAAAGGAATTTATTTGCAATTCTTGGAATCTGCGGAAACAGGAGAGAGTTACAAACAGCTTTTGGAAACGACATTTTTCCCTTATGCAAAAAAGAGGGGACTGGTTAAAAAATTTTACTTCATGCAAGATGGAGCGACGCCGCACCGGACTCATGAGGTGTTTGAAGCTATTCATCGCGTATATGGGACTCGAGTAATCGGTCTGGGGTACCCTAAATTTGCTCAAGACGGACTAGAATGGCCTCTGTACTCACCGGACCTGAACCCTTGTGATTTTTTTTTGTGGGGTTACATTAAAGATCATTGTTACGCTAAAAACCCCAGCACAGTAGAAGAACTGATCGCGACTATCCAGGAAGTGGTTTGCGGCATTACGAACGATATGTTGGACAAAGTTTTTCACAGTTTTCAAAAGAGAATTGATTTTCGTGCACAATCTAACGGTTCGCACTTCGAAAATATCTATCATTAATCACTGTGCTTTTTCGTTATTTTTATAAGATGTAATAAATTGACATAAAAAATATTTGGCTGAGTATTATTTATGTGCGTTTAAAACTGCAGAGTTTCCTCTATTTCAAGCAATTTGGCTTTTCTGATTCTGTGCACGTGTTTTAAAATGACAGTCGATTAGTTTCAGCAACTTCCTATTGGACACCCTGTGTATCTTTTCTAAACGGGTTCGGACGTAACAATGTACTCAAAATTTGGAGTGAAAAGAATGGAAATTGATGGAGTAATGCTACGTGCCATTTGAAAATATTGTGTTTCGAGGAAAACGGTTGATGTCTCGCACACGGGCCAGCCACTGCCACGGCAGACCCACACGAGCTTGCGGACCTTATTTTATCGGTACAAAACTCTTCTTTCCCCGTTATTCTAGATGGTCTCTAGATGGTTATTCTAGATGCATCTCTAAAGTCAGGTAAAAAAATTAATTTTTAAAAAATTCCACAGTGGTGTGACCCCCTTAGATTGGAGTAGACGGTGACAATTGTTCGTCGCGTCTCTTTGAACGAGTCCCCACCCCCTTTTTTACGCAAAGTTCGGCCGCTCACTGCTACGAGCTTGAATCTCCCATTCGTCAATAAAATTCAAAAAGAGGACAAGACAATGATTGCCAAAGGATCGAGTGGTTTTATTCGAACCAAATAATCCCATTATTTTTTCTGATCTACCTGCGATTATTCGGATGAACTTTCGAAATTGAACGCGTCATGTATTGCTAACTCATGTCGAAAATTATTTTAAAAATTTCAAAAACAACGCCAAGCAATAAAAAATTCTTTCGAAAATAACGCTTGTTTTACCATGTTAAAAAGTTTGATTTATCTTAGCTTTTTTGCTTTTATTTAAACAATGGTTTGATTACATATTTTCAATTTAAATGTACAGAAAAGTGAAGTAACTTTTTATAAAATAGCCAAGAAAGTTTCCTAAAAAATATTTTGCGTATTATTTTATTTTTATTTATAAAAATTACCTTACGGTTATAACATGAAATTGGTGTCACCATTTTATATTGGGAGTACAAATAGGTCTCCACCGTTTGACAAAAGATGGATCTACCAGGAGGTTATGGTTGAAATAGTCAGATGTAAAACGTCATATCGTAAGGTTGGACATCTGGCAAGACGTCCAACCTTACGATATGAGGTTCTGAAGTCCTGAAGTTGATGGCGTTACAGTCACTTCAGTGAGAATAGATAATGTGACCGGTTAGGACCCTTAGTCTTTACAGGTGTGGCATCGTTCGCAATAGATGAAGTGCAGGTTCTTATTATTTTATGAAATAAAAGGAAGATAAAGAACCGTCATACCGCCCGAGACTAGATGCTTAAAATTAAGTATCAATATTCTATACAAAATCACTTTATATCGAGAAAAATTTAACGAAAACATTGAACGCGTTTTTCTCGAAATATCATTTTTTCGACCTTGCCCCAGCGAATACTCAAAAACTTGTCAACTGATTTTCTGGGGGATCAACTGGGGAATTTAGTGTTACGTAATTTGTGTACGCCCCTTGTATAAAAGCAGCCAGCACGTTGAGACGTCGTATCGTAAGTGTTACCGGCTGTCATAGCCTAAATCGTTGCATAAATACTTCACACTTTAATTAAATTGGATTGTTAAATTAAGTCTATTCTTACATCATTAGTGTCAAATTATTCCTAGCAAGGTCACAGACGTAGATAAGTGACCTTGAGAGTAAAATCTCTCAGTAAGCATGGAATTCAATCATGATGTATATTCACGCCGTTTTTGGAGACCACGTGCATGGTACGCATCCTTATTTCTGATATATATATATATATATATATATATATATATATATTTATCCTTAAGCCTATCATAAATAAATAGCCTTACTGTGTATAGATACTCACCGCATAACAACGAACTTCAATACCGTTCCGGGTATGCTTTTTATCAGCGATGGGGCATTCAAGTGGCATCTATTTTGCAGCATGTGTCCATTAACCTAAAAAAACATGCTTCAATCATGAAAACTAATTTCCAGAGTTATTCCATTAGCTCTACTAATATCCAATATAATTTTTGCGATAATTGTACGAAATGCATACATTCTATTCAATGTGACGGTCGAAGGGATAAGAGGATGCGCGGTGAGATGGTAGAGCAGGGCTTAAATGAATATGAGGATGACTAGATTAAGTATGAGTGTGCATAATACCGAGTTACAACAGTGGAGGGAGTGGACGAGGCGACGCGACGGTTGGAAACTCAGAGATGGACTGATGGACTGATCTTTCTGAGTCTAGTGGGAGGAAGCGTGATTGAAGCAGAGAGGCCTAAGAGGAGAGGATGCCACGAGCGAGCGTAGCGTAGCGCGTGGGACCAAGGATAAAGAGACAAAGAGATAAAGAAGTTGCAGCCAATGGTTTCTAGGAAAGAAGATTAGGTTTAACGAGAGTTGAAGTTTAGCTGTGGGAGACGGTTGATAGTGGCATGGAGTGTTGGGTGTTGGCGTGACCCTGGGTTTGGGGATAGGTGTTGTGTAGGGCCGTGACTCCTACCCCTCTTACAAAGCGATGCTCCAAATTGCAAGTTACAAACTTTTTTTTTGGGACGATCTTATATAATGAAATAAAAGTGTAAATATTTGGTTTCTTTATGACTCGATATAATGTGAATGCGTGTTCTGTGAATTCATTAAAAGTGCAGTTCGGACCACGGTCTAATCGGACAAAACACTTCCAATCGAATGCGTTTCGTAAAGTGGGAAGATATTCCAGCAGAGTCGGTTTTGTGTTCCGTGTATCTTTGTTTTGCCTGTTTCATTTGTCTGAAAATGGTTTCTGATATTTTAATTTTTTAATGTATCGTTTATCTTGTATCTATATTGAAGAAATTGACCGTGACTCTGAAACTAACTGTAGTAGATTGGGCTATAGGTTAGTGGGGGTTGTTTCGTTAAAAGGAGATGAGTGGGTAGCTGGTTGCTCAATCTATGAAATTTATAAACAATGTATTCGGTGACTCGCAGGAATTCCTTTAACTTTAGAAGGCCTCTTTAGTATGGGTGGCCTAAATCTTCCTTTTTTGTCTCATGGTTCTTTTTTGTTGTATTTCATTGTATGTCGAAATATATATGTATAATTTGTCTTTTTCCTTATTTTAAATTGAATCTGAAACAGTGTTAAGTCCGATTAGTTTGGATGTTGCTGGGTATATTTATGTTATCCCGGATTTGGTTGGTTCCCGTTAGCCTGTGCCAAGAGTGAGTGACACGCTTTTAAATTTCGTTTCCAAGAAAGATTAGGTGTTATTTTACATAATTAAGAATAGAAAAAAGAATCTAAAGGAAAAGAGAGCAACAATGCTTACGTAGTAAAATGCACTCATTAGCTAGACGCGCATGCATTTATGCACTAACGCGCTTATATACTATAACGTAGGAGCTTTCTGGGGTTCAACAAAGCTCGCAGGACGACCATCTCGGTCGTCTGAAATTAACTGTAGTAGATTGGGTCATCGGCTAGTAGGGGTTGTTTCGTTAAAAGGAGATGAGTGAGTAGCTGGTTTCTCAATATATGAAATTTATACAAAATGTATTCGGTGACTCGCAGAAATCCGTTTAACCTTAGAAGGTCTCTTTAGTATGGCTGGCCTAAATTTTCCTTTCTCGTCTCATGGTTCCTTTTTTATTGTATTTCATTGTATGTCGAAATGTATATATATATTTGCCTTTTTCTTATTTAAAATTGATTCTGAAACAGTCCTAAGTATGATGAGTTTGGGTGTTGGTGGGTATATTTATGTTATCCCGGATTTGGTCGGTTCCCGTTAGCCTGTGCCAAGAGTGAGTGACACGCTTTTAAATTTCGTTTCGAAGAAAGATTAGGTCTTATTATATATAATTAAGAAAAGAAAATAGAGCAACAATGCCGACGTAATAAAATGCACTCATTAGCTATGCGCTTATGCGCTTATGTACTAACGCGCTTATATACTGTAACGTAGCAGCTTTCTGGGACTCAACAAAGCTCGCAAGACGATCCTCCTGCTCGACGCTCACGCCGAATGCGCATCCATAGTCAGGATTAGAGCGGCGAATTGGATAGAAATGCTTATACTTTTGTGTTTTATATATCCTGATTTACGAGAATCCGGACGTTTAGGGATTTAGAGGATGAAGAAAAGAGGGGAGGCTTCGAACTTCGTGGTTTCGGCACAATCTTAACCATAATTCATCGTCTCATAACTCGTCAGTTAAAGCGTCCAACTACGAGAGCACTGACCTACGTCAAATTTTTGGCGAGGGAATTGCGGATTACCCAATCGGTGACGGCATCAATGTCGCCCGATGGACACTTGGTGTCCGCCCTGAAGAGCATGCTCAGTGTTTCAACCTGGTCCTCATGGACAACGACTTGGTTAACTTCGTGAGCAAGGATTATCGACTGCACATGTATCGTTACACCCAAGTACCGCCGATCGGCATATAGAACGCATTCTACCAAAAACAACGGGGTTGCGCCGTAAACCCCGTTCGGTTCCTCTCGAGCATCGTCTTCTTTGGAACGACGATGATGATGCTGATTATCAGCGCCGTAACGGTGCAGAAACCTGATTCTCTTCTACGATGAATGCATTACGCTCCATCAATAAGAGTTACGCGGTCGGAGCGCGGTTAGCGCGTGAGAAATCTCGTATGTCGCGTAGTCGTAGTTGGGACACCACTGAGGCGCCATCATCATTATTCAGGGAACGGCATCACCAGCAGGACTGACGATATCTCAAATTTATCTGCTTTGGGATAATTTTGGGTCGTGAATCGCGGGTCGGGAATGCGGTATAGGGTCGCGGAGTATCACACCGAATCGCGATAACTTTATGCGCCGCGGGTGTGTGTGTGTGTGTGTGTGCGTGTGCGTGTGTGTGTGCGTGTGTGTGTGTGTGTGTGTGTGTGTGTGTGTGTGTGTGTGTGTGTGTGAGAGAGAGAGAGAGGGAGAGAGAGAGAGAGAAGGGGTGTCAGGCGGTCGCGGTTGCGTCGGTGTCATATGTATGGGGAATTAGTGGTGAGGGAGTCGGCGGTGTCGGAGTAGTGAGGAGATTGGGCCCTCTTCGGAGGCTCGTAGCTAAGTGGGGGTGGTTTCGAGATACTTTTCCGAATAGACCGACTGGTGGTATCATCTGCATATATCGAGGACCTGTTTACCGCTAGAGCAAGCGCGTGGGGGGCTACGCCGCGCGGATCATATGGAGGCGGAAGGTCTTTCACCGTGGGGATGGGGAGCTTCGGGTAAAGAAAAAAGACGATGATTTACGTGTATAGATGTATAGAAGTTTTTATTCAAAATTTTGTCCGTTCGCACATATTGCGTGTGAGTGCGCGTGTGTGTGTGTGTGTGCGCGCGCGCGCGCACGTACATGCAGATATGAAAGTCGGCGTCTATCACACCTACTTGAAAAATGAATGCAGTAAAAATGCTGGATGTGAAATAAAGTCCTCACCCATAAAATTTATGATATACAGGTGTACTAAAAAAGAGGCGCGCTGTTCCAAAATGTTACTACATCCGAGTTTTGTTTTTATTTCCACAGGTAACACCGAGGTATTTATATATGCAAAATACTCAATAATGCGTAAATGCCACCACATGATATTTTGTGTAAAAACCCAAGATCTTCCACGCTTAAATGCTCTTTTAACTGGTTCCTTTCATTTCCATGCCTCCCCAGTATTCTTATAGTATTACAATATAAGAACACTACAGTCTGGAACTCTAGTGCACTCCTAAGACAGAGAAAAAATATGGGAAAAAGATTCCCGAATGAAAACGACTTCTACCATCGCAGGCTTCACTCTACGAATTGAGCAGTTACTTTTGCCGACATCACCTCTTGGAAGTTCCGTTGTGAACTCACGTGAAAATGACTGAGAAAATTCCACAATTTGAACGAAATCTGCCCGATGAAGCCGCATTTATAAATTCCGTGGAAGAGTATATAGTATGGGAGCAACAATGTGTTCAGTGTATGGAGTCGTTGGAAATTAAATGTCGAATTAAACGACCACGATTATCACTCGGAAATTCGCAATCGTTGGTATCAGGAATCGCTCTCTTAGAAGGTTTAAAGAATGTTGTATGCAGAAGATTTTTACATGCGGGTGCAGGAAACAGTAATCTTAGTTTGATCTGGCGACAGCTTGATACGGCGTCCGAAAATCGTATCCTGACTGGCTGAGTCATCCATAACAACCATATTGAACCTCGTCAGTTTCTCGATGACGCATGTGATATGTTGCTTTCACATGTGCAAGACATTACCAACAAACAATCAAGTGTAAAAGTGAATACAGTATTCAATGGTGAATGTGAGGCAGGTGACAAACGCTCAAATAAAAGTATCAACACGAAAAACTTTGAACTTTTTACTACATGCAATTTACGTGGGTGGTATACACAACGAGTTGTCGAACCTACTCTGGCATCTCTCGATGGTTTTCAAAATCGTGACAGCGTATGGAGATTGTAACGGATGCTGGACGTAACATTAAATGTCAACAAATACAATCCAATGCGTGCCGGATGTCGAACTGTTTTGTCGCGGGAAATAATCCTGAAGAAAGTGGTGGTGAATGTAAAGTCAAAGGATAACGCACGTTTCGCATGGGCACTGGTGACTGCTCTTTATTCAGTGGAAACAAACGTGCATCGAGTAACTGCAAATCCACGGAGTGCGTTCAGCGCTCCCGCAATAGCCACCGGTGTGCAAGGCTAACCACCCGGCATGTCGAGAACACGTACGAACATACAAGCACAAACATCTACACAAACACGTCCGAGGGACATACCGGTGATGCGAATGATCAGGTGACCCTATAAACGGGCCATCCTGAGAAAGCGAATCCTCGGGGTCCCCTATAAACGAGGACCACCGAAAAGCGAATGTTCGGGGTCCCTATAAACGGGCTCCCCCGAAAAGCGAATGTGAGTGAGTGTGCGGATGAATGTCGGAGGGCTCAAGTTCTGAGCACCTCCTGTATGGTTACGGAATGAATGCGAGTAAATGAACCGGTACACATCACAAAGGCGGACACTCACTAGCACGCACACTTAACACCGGGGGACGGCACTCGGAACTCCGCCGTCCTCCGCGGTAGGCCGCCTCAGTGGGGGCGGTCGGAGGGTACGGCGAGTATAAACCAGGCACGATGCTCCTGGGCCGCTGGATAGTACAGGGGGCCGGGTCCTCTTAGCCGGATGGACCTGGCTGCCCCATCAGCCGGTGTATAATCCCCATACTGTTTTAGTGCCGGGTGGCGCCCGGAACGGGCCCTGCAGCAGTAGCGGGAGAGCCTCAATGAGGCCACCACTGCCCTCTCTGGGGCGGCCTGCGGCGGGGATATGTCGGCGTGGGTGGTCTGCAGTGACTTTACCCCAAAACACTCCCACATACACAAACAAAAGGGAGAAAGGGATGACTCAAAAAACATGAATGCACAACATAAAGGAAAACGTTTAAACGCATCAAAACAAATGGGGCCCCCAACCCCGACAGGGACAGGTGACACTACGGACGGGCGAACGGGACAGAAGACTGCACCGGCTTCGTCCGTAGCGGAGACGGCCGAGGCCAGGATCCGGACTCAGCTACAACTGATCCGGGAATGCCTGATCAAAATGGAGGAAAAGACACGCGTGCAGAGGAACATCAGCACCGTAATCACGACCAACATGGCCCGGATTAGGGAAGCTGCGGACGAGGCATGGCACGAGTGTGACAGGATGCATGTGCTCGGGACTGTCAGCGGAGAGGGTGACGTCGACAAAGAACGGACGCCACAGACGAAACGCAAACGCGAGACCACGGGCACAAGCCCGGATCTCACGCCGGCCAAAAGACCGACGGAGGGAACGGAGCTTACCCCGTGGAAAACGGTGCTCGCAAAGAAGCAGAGGAAGAAGACAGACGCACAGGACGGACAGAAGACGAGAACGGCTACAGAAGTGACAGCAACGCCGGCCACAAACAAGGTGCGTGACGCCCGCCCAACCCGGAGACCCGGGGCTAGGGTGGTCCTCATTAAGCCCACCAGTGGCAAGACATACGCGGACACACTGCGACGTATGAAAGCCGTTGATCCTGCGACCGAAAAGGTGCAGGTCAACGGCTACCGAAGGACGAAGGACGGAAGTGTCCTGCTCCGTGTCAAAAGCGGGGCGGGAGACAGACAAAACTTCCAGGACAAGCTTCGGCAAGCCCTGGGAGAAGACGCACAGATACGGGACATGACTTCCAGCGTACAACTGGACATACTGGACCTGGACTGCGTGACGGACAAAGAGGAAGTGACGGAGGCACTCCGACGAGAGACGAACGACACGAGGGACCCGAAGGTTTACATCTTCGGCCCAAACAGACATGGACGGTGTATGGCTGTCTGTGACCTTGAGGAGGGCGCCGCCAACGCCCTCCTCAAGAAAGGGCGGCTGAAAATCGGATGGATGAACTGCCGTGTCAGGCCTAGGACGACTGTGCCAAGGTGCTATAGGTGCCTTGGGTACGGACACACGAGGACGAACTGCAACGGCGAGGACAGAGCACTGTGCTGCTACAAATGTGGCAGGACGAACCACGTCGGCAAGGACTGCAAAGAAACACCGACGTGCTTCCTGTGCGACGAGGCGGGGCACGAGAGTACCGCGCACCTCCCGGGCTCCGGGGCGTGCGCGGTCTTTAGGGCTGCGCTGGAGGAGTGCAGGAAGAAGACGAAGACGTGACAATTCTACAAGGAAACATGCACAGATGCGAGGAGGCACATCTCCTGCTTCCCCAAATCGCGACTGAACACAACGCTGACGTACTAATACTTAGCGAGCAATACAGGGATAAGACGACCCCGACGTGGTTCCCGAACGGCGCGGGTACCTCAGCCATTTGGGTTAGGGGTACCAGAACGCGTGTGCTCGACAGCGGAGCGGGGGACGATTACGTCTGGGTGAGGGTGGGTGGCCTGATTTACGTCAGCGTCTACCTGACCCCAAACTGCTCCGCCAGAGAGTTCGAGGACAAGACGGGAAGACTGGAGGACGCATTGAGGGAGCTGCCGGGTGACTTAATAGTCGCGGGTGACCTCAATGCGAGAGCGATCGAGTGGGGAATGACCAGGATGGACAGACGTGGACACCTGCTGCTGAAAATGGCAGCAAGACTTAACCTGACTGTAGCGAACACGGGACACGTACCGACGTACATCAGACCGGGGGTGGGCTCCTCGATACCGGACGTGACGTTGATCTCGGACAGTATCGTGCCGCTGATGAGGCGATGGGCGGTGATCAACGACTATACAGCCAGCGATCATCAATACATCGTCTTTGAGGTGGCGGGACCCACAGAGACGCGACGCAACAGGTCGGCGCAGACACCGCGGTGGAACATACGAAAACTGGACATCGACAGGTTCTCGAGGGCGCTGCTGGAAGCAGTCGCACCCTCGGAGATGGTACCGGACGAACTGACGGGACGTACAAGGACTGAACGACTTGTGGACGAGACTCTAAAACTAACGAAACGAAACTAACGAAAGACGAGCGACGTACTGGTGGACAGCAGACATCGCCGAACTGCGGAGGCTCTGCATTCGGGCGAAGAGACGAATGTACCTGGCTCGGGAAAGGGACCGGCCGAACGCGGCTGCTCTTACGACGGAGTACAAAACGGCACGGAAAACGCTGACAAACGCAATAAAAGACAGTAAGAAGCGCTGCTGGAGACAGCTATGCGAGGAGGTGGACCAAGACCCCTGGGGTCTGGGTTACAAGATTGTGACGCAGAAGCTAGGGGCCCGAAGTCCGCTGGAACTCCAAGACGCGACGACCATGGGACAGATAGTTAACGGGCTCTTCCCGACTCACCCGACGAGGGAGGAGCTCGTGGACCCGGACGACAGACGAGACGCCCCGGTCTTCACTGAGGAAGAGCTTACTAAAGCTACGACCTCTCTGAAGGCGGGGAAAGCACCTGGACCAGACGGCATACCTGGGGAAGCCCTCCGGCTGATGGCACGCCTGAGGCCTGAGATACTCCTCGGTATGTACAACGAATGTCTTAGGACAGGGACATTCAGCGAGCGCTGGAAGATGGCTAGACTTGTCCTCCTCAGTAAAGGAAAAGGAGAGCCGCATATGCCGTCTTCCTATAAACCCCTGAGTCTACTGGACACGACGGGTAAAGTTTTCGAACTTCTACTGAGACCGCGACTGACAGACGCTATAAGAGCGGCCGGGGGCTTGTCCGAAAACCAGCACGGCTTTCGCAAGGGAGGATCGACTATAGGGGCAATCCGCAAGGTCATCGAGACCGTCAGGAGGATGGACGAGGCCTGTCACGCGGCAAGGCCCCTAGCGATACTGGTGACTCTAGACGTGAGAAATGCCTTCAACTCGGCTAGGTGGGGGGATATCTTGGGGGCGCTGGAAGGCACTCTCCGGATTCCTCCATACCTACTACGGGTACTGAAGGACTATCTCAACGACAGACGCATCACGTACGAGACGACAGATGGACAGGCGACTAGAAGTATCACTGCGGGTGTCGCGCAAGGATCAATTCTCGGATCGGACCTATGGAACGTGACGTACGACAGCCTGCTGAGGCTGGAGATGCCGCGCAACGCATCGCTTGTCGCTTATGCCGACGACGTGGCGGCGGTGATAGTGGAGCGCAGTGCGGATCTGGCCCAGCTGACACTGAATCAGGTCATGAGACGCGTTGACCGGTGGATGACGGAGCACGGACTGTCTCTTGCACTGAACAAGACGGAGCTTCTCATGCTTACGCGACGACGAATACCGACAATTATTCCGATGAGAGTCGGAACGGAACATATGGGTACCAGAGGAGAAGCCAAGTACCTAGGGGTGACTCTGGACACGAAGCTGACCTTCTGGCCCCATATAAAACGGACGGCCGACAAGGCGGCGGCGAAGGTGACCGCGCTCAGCCGCCTGATGGCAAATACGCACGGACCGAGACCGTCTATACGGAGACTATTGATGACGACGGCCCACTCGATCCTCCTGTATGGCGCAGAGGTCTGGGCGGACGCGCTGGCCGTTAAAAAATACAGGAAGACGATGATGTACCTACAAAGACAGGGGGCTCTAAGGATAGCGTGTGCCTACAGGACCGTCTCAGCAGAGGCGATCCTGGTGGTGGCGGGCGTGATTCCTATAGACCTACTAGCCACAGAACGAAAACGAATATACGAACGCGACGAAGGGACTGAAAGGGCTGACGCGGCAAGGTATGAAAGAGAGAAGACCCTGACGGATTGGCACGCACGCTGGATGACCGAGACAACCGGACGATGGACAAGACGGCTGATAACGGATCTAAGACCGTGGACACGGATATTTCCGAAGTTATCTATACAAAATGAAACGAGTACGGACGCCGGACTGTAAGTACTGCGGACACACACAAGACGATGCGGAACACGTGTTCTTTGCGTGTGACAGATGGACGACCCAGAGACAACAATTAGAACGGAGGACTGGACCCATCACGCCCGATAATATAATCGGGCTGATGCTACGGGACGAAGACCACTGGACAGACATCGCCACCTTCGTCGAGGCAGTGCTGAGGCGTAAGAAAGATGATGGATGCCTGGAGGATGAATGAGGGAGACATGACATGTAAACGGAAGAGACGTAGCGACGGGTAAACGAAACGAGACGGACGATGGACAGGACCCGCGGGGGTGAGGTTATACTAACGTGTTGCCACCCCGCGGGGCGGACAGTGGAGAGGGAGGTTTTAGTCGGTATATCACCATTCCGATGGCACCGGCATGTGTGGGAGTCCGACACACGAGACAGCCCACGAGGCCGACTTACGGTGCGTAATTTGAATTTGAAAAACTGCAAATCCACCCATTCAACTGTACTGCAGCTTCAGGAAATTACTTTTCAAATGACTCTCAATCAAATAAAAAAAAATTGAATAGCAGAACAGTGTTTCGATTAATGTATTTACAACGGAAAAGAAAGGCATCGACCCAATTCGAATATGCGCCCAAAAACTAGTTAAACACGTCAATTTATTGTACGTGGAAGATTCGTCGGACGACAGCGTGGGAAACTTTGTATGGATAAAAACATTATCCGGGCTCGTGAGCACGCAGCTGAACAGAACAAACAGGGAAAAACACATCTGCGATCGGTGAGTAACAAGAAGCATACTCGAGAATACACATATGAGCAATTATGTACTTCAATAATATAATTCTTTCCATCGTTTTGTTAAAGGTGTTTGCACTACTTCTACACGGAGGCTAAATGACGAATGCACGAGATGGATTGTGGAAAATCAAACGATTGTGCCATTCGATTACCTGGTGAAACAAACAAATGGCTAGCGTTCGAAAACTTTCAACGAAAAGAGCGACTTCCAGTTTTGACTTTTGCGGATCGCGAGTGCGTTTTGGAAAATGTTGACAACAAAAATATACAGCAACAGCACGAAGTCTTAAACGTAGCGTACTACGTACATTGCTCGTATGACCATTCGTTATCAGGATACGACTCACGGCGCGATGGCAATTGCATCCCATGGTTTGTTGAGAACCTTAAAAATTTAGCTCTAAGCATCAACGATATTATATCGGATAGTGTTCCCGTTGTACTTCTAACTCCGGATGACCGGGCAAAATTTCGAAGCGCTTCTCAGCGCCATATATGTGAAACACCATTTGCCGAAGATGACATACATGTTCGTGATCATTGCCTTCTGACCGGACGTTATAAGGCGCGGTCCACTTAACGCCCGCAACGCCTACGACCGCGACCGCAAGATATTCCGATCCACTAACTGGCATACGCTCACGGGCTCTCCAGGCAACGATACAAGTGGACCGCACCTATAGAGGTTCCCCCCATTCCAACTGCAATTTGAATTACCAACGATATTTTTTCATAATTTGTCCGGCTATGGTACACAGCTCATCATTGTGGAATTAACCACAGCATTCGAGGGGAATACCACTGTGCTGCCCATAACTAGAGACGAATACATTTCTTTTACATAACCATTTCGAACGGCAGAAAAGTCACATCCGATTCAATTACGCTTCGTCAATTTATACAAATTTCTCAATGCAAGTCTGGCAATGAGGCAAGGACTCATTTTTGACAATGGACAAATTAAAAATTTTACGTTCGCATTTTCGTGACATAACGAGCGATAGTTTCATCCTATTAACTCGAAAGGGCATCTTTCCCAATGAATTTATCGATAGTATAAACCGATTGGAAGACTTTCACTTACCACCAAGAGACGCATTCTGCAATACTTTGACTTGTGAAATTGTAAGTGAGAACGAATACGCTCACGCCAAGAATGTATGGGAACGGTTTTCTATTCAAACGTTAGGTGAATATAGTGACTTGTATTTGAAGTCCGAAGTTTTACTGCTGGCCGACATCTTTGAGAACGTTCGCAATAGCTGTATGGAGTGTTACAGCTTCGACCCCGCTTATTACTATACTCCCCCCGGCTACACGGGATGCAATGTTGAAACATACATGCGTTAACTTCGAATTGTTCACCGACATTGACATGGTATTATTCGTTGAACGGGGTTTACGCGGTGGCGTGAGTCAGTGCTTAAATAGGTATGCGTGCGCCAATAACAAATATATGGAATCATTCAATCCATCAAGGTCCTCATCATACTTCATTTATTTCGATGTGAATAATTCGTATGGATGGGCAATGTGTCAAGCATTGCCCTAGACTGACTTTCGATGGATTGATGAGTCAAGATTTTAACACGGTGGGAGGGCAGATACGGTGCAGAGGCAATGATTGCAATTGAACACCGATACGGAGAGTCTAATATACAACATTGCGTGTGAGGCTGTGTATAGCGACATGAAGCGTAATATCCATCGATTCGATACGAGCGAGTACCCGGCGAGCAATGGGTATGATATACCGCTTGTCAATAAAAATGTTCACGGACTTACGAAAGAGGAAAATAATGGTCGGATAATAACGGAATTTGTCGGGGTTAGAGCAAAAATGTATGTAGTGCGAGTCGATGGTAAAGACGTTACGAAGAAAGTGGAGCGCGATAAGAGTAACATCGGAGCGAGAAAGATCTCCTTCGAGGATTACATGAAATGCTAATATTACCAGATCGAAATGACCGGTCAGCAAGCATGCATAGGATCGATGTTGCATGAAGTGTACACCACCAACGAGACAAAAATTGCTCTAAGTCCGTGCGATGACAAACGGTATATCATATCTGGAACCACGAAGACGTTGCCATGGGGGCATTATAGGATACGATCGTAGGATGTATATTTTTTCATTGTAGATAATCTTGTAAAATAATTCTAAAAAAGCTTGTTCTGAAAATGAGCAACCCTGTGAGAACCGACATATGTAATTTGTCGCTTTTGTCTGTTGTATATAATAAATTGGTTTATAGATTTTTTCAACTGAGAAAATGAAGAAGGGCCTGATGAAATTTGGGGAAACACCTAATTTTTCTTCATCCTCTCCTGACATGCTTCTACGGGAGAGGGAGAAAGAGAGAGACGTCATGAAAAGTAAAACATTTTTATTGTCCGCTCCACATGAGGTTTGCTTATTCAGCTATAGTGAGTATTGTCGAAAGCCAACCCCATTACAAACATTCGAATATTATACTGCTACAATACTAAGTAGCTCCTGATCGTACAAATCACCTACAACGGCTCCACCGTTATAGCCCGTCAAATGAAATGTTACAGACTTCGTGATTTTCTCTCGATATATGGCAAATATTTACGCTCTCCAGTTTGGTGCGTAATCCTTTTAGAATACACTCTTAAATTCACTGATTCTCAACGCTCTTTATAATCAATTTTTTACTCACATAATGATGCGGTTTAAATTTTTGAAATGGGGGTCCTATGAAAAACATGTTGTTGTGGCAGCTTGTCATTTTCAACGTTGATGCTACTCAGTTTCACCTGCGTTATCGTATAGTGTAGAGAATCATCAGACGCGTCTACTAGGTAAACAAGAATACCGATCTACCTATTATTACTACGTAGGCTAAATTGCATTCACATCTTATTCCTCACTGCACGATTGAAATACTCGCAAATGGATGCTTTTAAATTGCTATACCCAGAATACAGGCGAAAATTATACGTTTTTTTATTAAGGTTTCAAAGCGACCATTATAAAATTATCTTCCCTGATCAAAGCGCAAGTTCTGCTGTATGCGTCCCCTTGACAAGTGTCACTGCGGTTCCTGCATCATTACCATTCTGCAAATTTTTATACAGTATCGATGACGGTTAGGTGAAATTTATGTTCGGAGTTTTTACGTGCGTACGATGAAATATGGACGAGATCAGCTTGCCATGGTTCATCCAAGCCGCGAATGTTCGAAAGTAAAAGGTCTTCGAAAGTAAAAGCCAGTGCAGCCAGATCGCGCGCAAAAGTAATCTTACAATAAGAATTAGAATAAATTGTAATTCATAAAAGTAAGCGGAAATATATTTATATTCATTGTCGTAAGTTACGATTCGCGGCCGGATGGATGATTGGCTTGTTTTTGGGGATAATGCTTTATCGCTTGATGAAAGTATATGAGAATGAATATAATAATACGAATATAAATATATTTCCGCTTACTTTTATGAATTATAATTTATTTGGCATAAGGACGGGTGTGAGTAAAGCATAAACAATTTTTTAGAAGATAAATAAGTTGTAATTAAGATTTATTTTTATATTCAAATTAACGTATAAACTAAAAAAATAAGCGATCAGATTGCGCGATACATTTTTTGTATAAATTAATAACGCAGAGAATCAAGAGCTAAATAAGCATTGAAATCATCTAAAAGCCTCGCGCGTGCCGTCGGGTGAAGTCACGCGCGAGTCGTGCTCAGATTTATTTTTCCCTCGAAGCCTTCGTTTTGACTTGGCCGCACATGAACGTGCTCAGCTTCCATATATTGGTGTAGCTGCCAAAGGCGCGGTCGGCATACTTCGACGGCGCTCGACTCTTTCCGAGGCTGTCCGAGCGTCGCTCGGTCACGTACACGCGCTTCTATGATTGTGTGATGGGCGCGTAAGTGACTAGAGAGGGGGTAACTTTTGCGCGCGATCTGGCTGCACTGCTAGTAGCGTCGAGTTCATCATCACTTCGTACAACGAACGAATTTTTTATTTGAAGCACTTAAAGTAACGCTACCGTCTTTGTCTTTCCGATGTTACACTGGGATGACAGTGATATACCGCATGAGGCAGCTTGATCGATAATTCGAACCATCTTGCGAGGAGCTCCCACGATCTACGCGGCGAAATCCGAGAAGTACTCATCGCTGTCAATATTTACGCAAAAACTGAATGAACCTGAAATGAATTGAAGGCAGATGAAACAATAGTTTATTAATAATAAAATTAAACAATTACATAATCATAGTGTATGCTATGCATTAAACCTTTGGTGGTGGTGGTGGTGTGTGTGTGTGTGTGTGTTTGTTTGTCTGTCTGTTTTTTATTTTTATTTATTTTAAATATCCACAGCAGCAGTCATTCTGAAACAAACAAAACCTGCATTTTTCTTATCAATATATCAAACACAATGATATTCAGAATGATACTGAGGTAAAAAGATAATACTCACAATCAGCTCTGTATACGTTTAAACAGGTTGGACACATGTCGCGCGTGACAATTTGATGTAGCGGTCCACCGCAGTTGGTGCAACAGATTCCGCGCATGTCTATAAAGCTTTCGCTGTAGTGACCACATCTATTCCGAAGTCCTTCATACATGTCCCGTACATCGAAGTACCATAGAACACAATACTTTGATCGATGATTTTCGGTAAAGTATGTATAATTCACGCAATATACGGCTTCCCGCTTCAGCCGATTAAGTTGACGCCTGTCCAGTAGGTCCTCTCGCACATCATGGTTTTCATCATCTGACCCACTGCCGTATGCGGAATCTGCCTGTTCAGTATCACTATCCAGTTCGTCTATTTTAAGCAGTTCGATGTCATCACGAGCGATCGCTTCTACTTTGTCGTCATAATTGGCATTGTCAACATCTACTTCGTCCTCACCGTCAACGGCGATATCACCCATTTGTACGTGATTATCATCGGCGATATCAACAATTCGTACGTCGTTATCATCGGCAATGTCAACAGCTCGTACTTCGTCGTCATTATCGCCGATATCCACCACCTCCATTTCATATCATCAATGACTAGATCGATCACTTCACGAATTTGGCTAACCATTATTTCACTTTTCTTCGTTCTGCGACTCTTTCGTTTCAGAATGACACCTCGGAGGTGAGATTGGAATGGTGCAAATTGCCTTCACGATACTTTTTGAAATTTCGGTTTTTGGATCCTCATAGGGTTGCGGTATGGTGGCGATGGCCAATAGGACGTGTACACGGTTTTCCTATTCAATATGTAGGAATTAGTCAGGAAGTGTAGAAAAAATTAACGTTCCAAGATCTCTCATCCCCGCCAGGGATGGACGAATAGTTTTGAGACCTCAAATATAGATGGTGTGTCGAAGAAGAGCATTTGCGCGTCACCATTCTTGTCGTTGACGAAGGATATTTCAAGATGCTTCACATAATCGTAAACGCATTTCTTCGATACACCATCTACATGTGAGGTCTTCAAACTATTCGTCCATCCCTGGCGGGAATGCGAAATCTTGGAAGGTTAATTTTTTCTACACTTCCCGACTAATTCCTACATGTTGAATAGGAAAACCGTGTACACGTCCTATTGGCCATCCCCACCATACCTCACCCGTATGAGGATCCAAAAACCGGAATTTCGAAAAGTATCGTGAAAGCAGTTTTCACCATTCCAGTCTCCAACCTCCGAAGCGTCATTCTGAAACGAAAAAGTCCCAGAACGAAGAAAACTTAAGTAATGGTTAGCTAAATTCGTGAAGTGATCGATGTAGTCGTTGTTGATAATGAAGTGGAGGTGGTGGATACCGGCGATACTGACGACGAAGTATAAGCTGTTGAAATCGCCGATGATAACGACGTACAAATTGTTGATATCGCCGATGGTAACGATGTACAAATTATTGATATCGCCGTTGATGGTGACGACGAAGTAGATATTGACAACGCCGATTAAGACGACGCAGTAGAAGTGATCGCTCGTGATGAGATCGAACTGCTTGAAATAGACGAACTGGATAGTGATATTGAACAGGCGGATTCCGCATACGGCAGTGGGTCAGATGATGAAAACCATGATGTGCGAGAGGACCTACTGAACAGGCGTCAACTTAATCGGCCGAAGCGGGAAGCCGTATATTGCGTGAATTATACATACTTTACCGAAAATCATCGAGCAAAGTATTGTGTTTCGTGCTACTTTGTTGTACGGGACATGTATGAAGGGCTTCGCAAAAGATGTGGTCACCACAGCGAACGCTTTATAGACATGCGCGGAATCTTTTGCACCAACTGCGGTGGACCGCTACATCAAATTATCACGCGCGACATGTGTCCAACCTGTTTAGACGTATACAGGGCTAACTGTGAGTATTATCTTTTTACTTTAGTATCATTCTGAATATCATTGTGTTTGATAGATTGATAAGAAAAATGCATGTTTTGTTTGTTTCAGAATGACTACCGCTGTGGATATTTAAAATAAATAAAAATAAAAAAACAGACAGACAGACACACACATACACTCACTCAATACCAAAGGTTTAGTGCATAGCATACACTACGATTATGTAATTGTTTAATTTTTATTCTGTCTTGGTACCCTCTATTCCATCAGGGAGGCGGTTATAATAAACGGCACTGCCGGTTCTGATAGGTAATTGAGAGTAACCTTTATTTTGTGGGTATACGAAGTAATCTCGGCTCTCGGTGATACCGGAGCGCCTCAGTATTCGGCCGTCGCTCGTAAGCCATTGACTCACAATTCTAGTGTCTTACGTAGGCCCATCACCCGCTTCGCGTACATCGTTATCACTATTACCATCCATACTGTGTGTATTGTACTACCGGGTACAAATACATCACAACTTCTCCCCTTGTTTAATAATGAACCTCGGGGAGCGCCGCAAGGGTGGTTTGATTAATTGGTCTGCGTGGCGTTTATGCACTTTCCCCAAGTCCGTTTTGACTAGGAACGTGGACGATGTAGTTTTTTTTATAATCTCGCCTGGGACTCGCTTCTGCTCTCGTACTCCGTGAGCGTCCATGTAAACATCATCGCCCACGTTGATATCGATATGACGGCTGGCGGGCCTTGCGACTATTTGACGCCTTTGCTGGTCCTCTACATGCTTAGATACGCTTGGTCTCAGACAATCAAATCGTGTTCGTATCTCACGATTATACATAATGCTCGCCGGGCTTTTACCCGTACTAAGGTGTGGAAAATTCCTATAGTCGAATAAAAACGCGTTTGCCGCGTGTTCCACGCTCTTCCCCTCATTCACAATTTTCCTCACCTTATCTTTAAACGTTTGTATAAAGTTTTCCGCTGCACCGTTCGTGGCTGGATGATACGGAGGCGAAAGGGTGTGCTCGATTTTGTTTGATTTTAAGAATTTTGTAAACTCTATGCTTCTAAACTGCGGTCCGCCGTCTGTAACGCAGTGGATTGGTAACCCGTACCGCATGAAAAGATTTTTAAATTCTTTAATCACCCTCTTCGCGTCCGTATTGTTCGTACAGTTTATAATTTCGGGCCACTTGCTGTGTGCGTTGATTATTATTAGATACATGTCGCCTTCGAATTTTGCATAGTCGCAATGTATGCGTCCCCATACTTTATTCGGCCACGGCCAGGTCGTTAGTGGCGTTTTCGTTGGCGCTTTTCTTTCAATCAATCAAGTTCTGCAGTTATTCGCCATATCTTCTATCGCAGCGTCGATCCCTGGCCAATATACGTATGAGCGCGCAAACATTTTCATTTTAACTACTGCAAAATGAGTTGCATGAATCTCATTTAAAATTACCGCTCGTATCGATTCTGGGATGCATGCATGAATTTCCCAGAAAAGGCACCCCTTTTCCACCGTTAATTCGTACCGAATTTTGTAGAAGATTTTTTCGTCTTCTGATAGGTCGTTAAATGCAGGCCAATCGCTCGTTACGTGTCGGATTACGTTTTCAAATTGTCGGATTACTTCTCTTCAAAAAAATTAACAAATGATGGTAAGGGGTCGTACATATCTGATATATCCGTGGTGTCTTCTACCGGAAGCCGCGACAGAGCATCCGCATTTGCATTTTTTTCGGATTTTACGTGTTCTATTGTGTATCTGAACCCGGAAAGGAAAACGAATTGATAGAAACGTTTAAATCCGAAGATAATGGCCATCGCTTCCTTGTCGATAATTGTGCGTTTGGTTTCCGTTGTCGGGATTTTCTTAGACGCGTACGCAATCGGTCTCTCCGTACCGTCTTTGTATCTGTGTGACAGAATCGCAGATAACCCGTGGTCCGACGCATCGCACGCTAGGATTAGTTGTTCTTTTGGGTTGAAGTGCGCTAAGAAATCTGGCGCGATTAATTCGGTTTTTACCCAATTAAATGCCTTTTCACACGCCCCGTCCCAGTTTGGTTTTTTCTTGCAGAGTAAATCGTATAACGGTTTCATATTTATCGACCGATCCTTTAAAAATATTGCGTAAAAATTCACAAGGCCCAAGAAAGCAGCGAGTTCTTTATCATTTCTCGGTCGCGGCGCATCGACCATTGCCTTAACTTTTGATTCCGATTTGTGCAAGCCTGCTTTATCTATAGTGAACCCTAATACTTCAATACTTGGTTCCATAAATTTGCATTTATTTATATTTAATCTCAAGTTACAATCGGCCAGCCTTTCGCACACTTTTTTTAAATTTTCGCGATGGTCTTTTTCACATTTACCTGTTATATAAATGTTATCTAAGTACGTGATAACCCCGTCAATTCCCCGCAAACACTCGTCCATTTTACGTTGAACATCGGCCGGTGCCGGTGATACCCCTTCCGGTATCTTCGTGTACGTATATAACCCCTTGTGCGTTATAATTGTTAATAGTTCCGCGCTGTTCTTGTCGACGGGGAATTGCATATACGCATGCTTTAGATCAAGTTCGGAGAAGGATACGCCGCCTTGTAATTTGGCAAAAATCTCGTCTATGGTATGAAGCGGATATTTGTCGATGATAATATTCGGGTTCAAGGTTAGTTTAAAGTCGCCGCAAATGCGAACTACCCCATTTCCCTTCAATACGGGAACGATGGGCGTAGTCCATTCCGCGACATCTACCGGCTCTAAATGACCGAAGCTTACCAACTTTTCTATCTCTTTCTCGATCATCGATTTAAGGGCGTGAGCCACGCGACGGCATTTTAACGCTACGGGTCGCGAATTCTCTCTCACGTGTATTTTGGTAGTACTTTTGTTGTACATACCCGGTGAATCCTCGAACAAGATTTTATATTTTGCTGTTATATAATCGTGCAAGTCGCCATCCAGCTTATTAATTACGAGCGTGTTTTTCTTAGGCATAGTTAGTGGCCATGCGCCGAACTGCTTTAGCCATTGTCGTCCTAATAAAGCCGGACCTGTGCCTGGCAAGACAAAGCATCTTACCAGCTTTTCCGAGTTCTTAAAGATTGCTTTCAGATCGACTAGTTCACCTATTGGCACTAGGCGTTGTCCGCCGTACGCTCTTAAATCTTTATCTGTTTTTGCCATTCGGATACCTTTAAAGTAATCGTTGTAAATTTTCTCAGATATCACGGCTGCATAAGTGCCGGTATCGACATCGAAGTTAATATTTTTACCGTTAACATTAACTACTACTATCATGGGTATTATATATAGCTGAGGTCTCGCTTGCATGATTAAATATCCGCATGTCATTACAATTTTCCTTGTACTTGATTTCGACATTATTAAAATCCGCAGGGTGCTTACTGAACTCTCCACGTTGATTATATTGCTTAATCGTGAAGAAATCGTATTCGTGTTCGTGCTCTTCCTCATGTTCGTCCTGCGCCAAATTTTTTTTTACACTATTCGGAGGCTTGGATGCGTTTTCTCCGTCGCTCTTACACACCCTCGCTAAATGCCCCTTCTTGTTACATTTATGGCACGCATACCCGCGAAAACGACACTCACGATTGATATGGCCTTTCTTACCACAACAATAACATGACACATTCCCATCACCTCCCGCCGTCGTGCTGGCAGGCCGGTGCTGCTGTTGCTGTTGGTCTCTCTCGTAACGACCGCTCGTGCTATTAGCTCTTCCCCCTCTGCCGCTGCCTCGTTGATACTGCTGTTGCTTTGGAATGGGGGTTTCCACTGTTCCCCTTAAGGGGGTGCGGCGTCGTGAAGGGCCCCTCCCGCTCGCCTCGGTGGTGGGTGCTGGGCTGGGTGATGGGTCGCGCATCTGATACATGCTGCGGAATGCCAAATCGGATGCACCCCTTTGAGCAGGCACTTATTGCCTGGGGGGTGCAAATGACGCAAACGGCTCAGACAGGTCCTGCTGGCCTCCCTCGCCCGTGCCTGGCGCCTCTCCCCCCATGTGTATGCGCGGGACGGCCCCGCCCGGACCCCTGGGGAACGGAGCTGTGGCTCCCGTCGATCCCTACACCTAGCCCCCAACCTCCTCCCGTATCCCAGGCCCCCCCCCCCGGCGACCACCCTCCGTCGGCATCCCACCCTCCCTCGGGGGGAGGGGATGACGACAAGGAATGCCGGAAAATCCCGCGGGGCCATGTGTTTAATAATCTTTTCTTTCCAGGTAACTGTTGTTGTTGTTATTTGTTTATTGTCTATTTCTATTCCAGGTTGTTGTCCGCGGCTCTGTCCCTCTGGGGAACGGAGCTGCGACTCCCGGCGACCCCTGCACCCGCCCTCCTGCCTCCTCCCGTGTCCCGGGCCCCCCCAGGTATCCCTGTATCCCACCCAGGGAGCCCCCACACCCCCCAGTGATCCCCAGTGACCCCCCAGTGATCCCCATTTGCCCGCATTGATCCCCAGGGATCCCCAGGGATCCCCAGTGACTCCCAGGAATCCCCCCAAGACACCGGGGGACCCCCCGGGCCCCCGGAGGGACTCTCATGCCCCTGTCTGTTGTCTGTTGTCGTTGTCGATTGTCGATTGTTGTTAACCCGGGTACCCTCGGCACTCTGGCTTTTCTTTTCAGGTTGTTATGTTTGTCTGTTATTTGTTGTTGTTGTGTTTCTGTTACTGTTGGGTTTGTGCTGTTGTTGCTGTTGTGCCAGGTACCCTGGTACTCTGGTTTTCTTCTCTTCCAGGTTGTTGTGTTGTTGTTGTTGTTGTTGTTGTTGTTGTTGTTGTTGTCATTGTTGTTGTTGTTTTTGTGGTCACTCAGGTACCCTTGGTGCTCTGGGTTCCCCTCTCTTTTCAGGTTGTTATGTTGCTGCTGTTGTTACCTCAGGTACCCTAGGTACTCTGGTTTCCTTCACCCTGGTTTTCCTTTTCCTTTTCAGGCTGTTATGTTTGCTGTTGTTGTTGTTACTTCAGGTACCCTCGGTATCCTGGTACCCTCGGTATCCTGGTTCCTTCTCCTTCTCTTTCCAGGTTGTTATGTTTTTCTGTTGTTATGTTTTTCTGATGCTGTTGTTTATCCCAGGTACCTTGTTACTCTGGTTTTCATTTCCTCTTATCGGGTTGTTGTTGTTGTCGTGTTTGTCTGTTGTTGTCGTGTTTGTCTGCTGTCTTTATTTTTACTTCGGGTACCTCGGTGCTCGGGGTCTTCTTTCTTCTTTCAGGTTGTTATGTTGTTCCTTCCGGTTGTTGTGTTTATCTGTTGTTGTGGTTCCGGGTGCCTCGGTACTCGGGTTTTTCCCCCTTTCTCTTTTCAGGTGGGGTATCCTGGGCCCGGTCTCGCCGTGACCTTGGTCGCGGTGATGGCACGGGACCGGGTGCCCCCAACGAACTATTGTTATTGTGTACCCGGGTGCCCTCGGCACTCGGCTTTTCTGTCCTTTTCTTTTCAGGTTGTTATGTTTGTCTGTTGTCTGTTGTCTGTTGTTGTTGTGTCGCTGGGTTTCTGTTGCTGTTGCTGTTGGGTTTGTTGTTGTTGTTGTTGCGTTGCTGTGTTACGTTACGTATGGTTGTTACGTTACGTATGGTTGTTATGTTACCCGCTGTGGTTATTGTTATTGTTGTGGTTATTGTTATTGTTATTGTTGTTGTTATTATTGTTATCGTTACTGTTTGTTGTTATCATCGTTATCGTTATCGTTATTGTTGATTGTTTGTTGTTTTTATCGTTATTGTTTGTTGGTTTCTGTTGTGGTTGTTGCTGCCGTTGCCGTTGTTGCGGTTGTCGTTACCCCAGGTACCCTTGGTGCTCTGGTTTCCCGTTTCCCTTCTCTCTTTCCAGACTGTTGTGTTGTTGTATTGCTGTTGGTGTTGCTGTTGCTGTTGTTGTGGCCAATTGTGGCCAATGGGGTGCCCCCTGGTGCAGCGGTTTCTCCTTGGTGCTGTGGTTTCCCTTCCCCTCCCTTCTCTTTTCAGGTTGCTAGGGACGGGGCGAGGGGTTTGCGTGCCGCTGTGACCCGTGGGGCCGTGCCGGCATGGTCCCGCGGTGAGTGGCCGGACTGAGTCCGCACGGCCCGGGGGCCCTCGCGCCGCCCCCGGCTCTGCCGCGCCGTTCCCCCCCCTGTGTCTCTGGCGAATGCGGAAAACGGTACAGCGGAAAACCCGGGAGGCCCTTTCGGATGGGGGGTCGGGCACGCCCGGGGGCCGCGCGGTAGTACCGGGGCCCGGCTCGGGCCTAGCTCCCCCGAGTAGGCTGCCCCGTAGCAACGCGTGTAAAATGCCTGTGTACTGTCCGGCAGGGCCTGGTAGCACCAGGATGCGGACCTGCTGGACGCCAGGTGCTGCACCCGCCGAGGCCAAGCGCAGCAAGCCGGTTTCCGGGGGGGGGGGATTACCGGTGCGGGGGGGTTGGGGGCGGGGCGTTGGTCCCTGGGTGGGGGGTGGGATCTCTGGGTGGGGTTTTTGGGGTGGGGAACCCTGCTCGGCCTCACCGGCTGGGGCCCCCACTGAGGGTTGGGGGGGAGGGGTAGTTGTAGGCGATCGAGTTGGGGACTCTCGGGTAAAAGTCCCAAATTTTCATGAACTATGTCCGAGTACAGAAAATTTGCAAAGGTGCCAAAGGACACTGGGCTTCCCGCGGCCCAAACCACCCGCGGAGGGAGGATAGCGACTGGCGCCGGTGGCGGCCGGCGCCGCCCCCGGGGTGCCGGACATGTAACTGACCGGGCCCGGATCGAGGAGTTTGGCCTTCGCGCCGTTAGAGTAGTTCTCGTTAGACAAGAGGGGAACCAAGCTAGGCAAGTAAACCAGCCAACCGTGGCTGCGCGCGTTCAGGTAGCTAGCTGCGTCACCGTCGAAGCCCTCCCAACCCACCCCCCTGTAGAAACCGCGGTAAATGTGGCCGCACCGGGCGGTCGAGCCTTCGACAAAATCAGGGTGTTGCAGCTGAACGCCAGACGTTCGGCTGTCGTTTCGGCTGAGGTGCGTTCACTCGTTGCCGGAAAGCGCCTGGACGTCCTACTCTTGCAGGAACCATACGTCCGGCGCCAAGGCACGAGCCACACCTTCTATGGACTAGGGACTGGAATGAGGGTCGCTGCTGTCCGCTCAGAACGCCCCTGGGCGGCGGTGGCGGTGTGCAACCCCTCCTTCCAGATGATCTTCGTCTCGCAGCTGAGCACCACGCACTGCGTTTGTGCGATGGTGCAGGCACCCGGCTTCTCCTTCTACGTCGTATCCCACTACTTCCAGTGGAGCGATGAGATTGAGGTGCACCTCAGGCACCTCGAAGTGGTGTTTCGTTCGCTGAGGGGGCAGAGAGTTCTCGTCGGACTAGACGCCAATGCCCGGTCCTCCCTTTGGGGACCTCAGGACACGGACAGGCGCGGTGCCCAACTGGAGCGGCTTATCCGTCAGTATGGATACACCGTTCACAACGATGTCAACCAGCCGCCTACCTTCTGGGCGGTCACAGGTTCGTCATACATCGACGTAACCTTGGGGTCGCCTTCCATGAGCCGCTTCGTCGGCGAGTGGACAGTGCGGCAGGAATGGACAACGAGCGATCATAACGCTCTGGACGTCGGCTTGAGGGTGCCGAAAGCCGAGGGAAATGACGGGCGCCCCGCTGTCAGTCGGTTCAACGTAAGGCGAGCTGACTGGGAGCGGTTCGACCAGACCCTCGCTGATTTGTCGGCGCAAAGGCTGGAGGCGCTCCCGCTGACGTCCCCCGTAGAGGTCGAGGAGATGGCTGGCGCCCTTGCGAGCGTCCTCACAGAGGCTTGTGAGGGGGCGATGCCAAGGAAAAAGTTTTTCAGGAAGTCCAACCCGTGGTGGACTGCTCACCTGACCAACCTCAAGAAGGAGGTACACCGGCAACGTAGGGCTCTTCAGGGGGAACGGGATGATGCTCGCCGCCTCGAAATCCGGCTCGAGTACCGCACGTCTTTGCGGGAATATAGCCGGGAGGTGAAGAGGGTCAAGCTCGAAAGCTGGAGGAGCTTCGTCTCGTCGCACGGCAACGAGAAGCCCTGGGGCTTCGTCTATAAGCTCCACTCTGACATGCTTCAAGTTGAGAGGGTGCTCAGCACACTCCGGCGAGCCGATGGCTCCACCATGGACATGGAGGAAACCGCCAGCTTACTCCTGGAGGCCCACGTCCCTGAAGATCGGGAAGAGGAAGACACCCCCCAACAGCGGGAAGTCAGGGAGGGTGCCTTCGACGCACCCGCTACTCCCGACGACCCGCTTTTCACACAAGCGGAGCTTGCTGCCCACCTTAAAACCCTCAAGAGCGGGAAGGCCCCGGGACCCGACCTCATTGAGGTCGCCGTGCTGAAAAGGGCCTTCGCGATCATTCCCGATGTGCTGGTTCGTCTCTTCAACGCGTGTTTGTGTTTGGGCGTCTTTCCCTCTGCCTGGAAGAGGGGCTCCCTCCGAGTCCTTTTGAAGGGCGAGGACAAAGACGAAAAGGACCCAAAATCTTATAGGCCCATATGCCTCCTCTCCGTGGTAGGTAAGTTCTTCGAAAAAGCTCTCAAGGGGCGCATTGCGCGGTCTGCGATGGGCCCGGGCAAAACCTCCGAGCGGCAGTACGGCTTCGTTCCGGGCAAGTCGACGGAGGACGCGATTGTGGAGATGCGCAGGATGGTGGCCGAGTCTGTTGACACGTACGCCGTCGCACTCCTCTTCGACATCTGGGTGCCTTCGACACCGTGTGGTGGCCCCTAGTTCTGGACAGTCTAAAAGCTAGGGAATGCCCGCGGAACGTCTTCAACGTTATCCGCAATTACTTTAGCGATAGGAGAGTAGGAATTTCGTGGGGTAACAGCGAGGTTTCCAAGCAGGCCACGAGGGGGTGCCCGCAGGGCTCCGTACTCGGCCCAACCTGCTGGAACCTCATGTTCGACGGGCTCCTAAGAATCCTCGAGGAAATCGCCCCGAACAGGTTCGTTGCCTACGCCGATGACCTCATGGTCATGGTGGAAGGCAACTCGCGGCGGGAAATAGAGGTTAGGGCACAGTCGATAGTAGATAGAATTGTAGCCTGGTGCCAGAGCGCCAAGCTGCAATTGTCCCAAAGAAAGACAGAAGCCATACTCCTTAAGAGTGAATGGCGACGCAGAGCGCCAGTTGGCAGGAGAGGAGGAGACCGACACGACCGCGTGCGCCGCGCTGCTAGGAGGCCCGATATGGCCAATAGACACCCAACTATCCGGATAGGGGATGCTGCAGCTAAGATAGCTTTTAAGGGTAGTGTTAGGTATCTCGGCGTCCACTTTGACAAGGAGATGGGAATCGGCTCCCATTGCTCCTACCTTAGGAAGAAGAGCGCATCCCTCTTCGAGCGGGGGAGCTGGGAAAAATCGCGAGAGCTGGGTGGGGACTTAGATTCGATGTAGTCAGGGCTATATATCGGGGGGTTTTTGTCCCGACGGTGACATATGCCGCCGCGGGATGGTCAGACCTCTGTAGAGAGGCTGACATTCGAGTCCTTAGAAGCGCCCAGAGACTAGCGTTGATCGCGGTCACTGGGGCATACAGAACCGTCTCATACGATTCTGTGTGCGTTATTGCAGGAGCTGCTCCAGTGGACATTCTACTGAAGCAAGCCGGGGCCAGATACCAGCTTAGAAAGGGACACGACGCCGAGATAAACGGGGTGGTAATTCCAGCGGGGGCGAATAACGCCGTAGATAGGGTCAAGGATGAGGCAATAAACATGTGGCAGGCCGCCTGGCAGTCTTCCAACAAAGGCCGTACCACATTTGCCTTCTTCGAGAACATCCGGGAGAGATTGGCGGCGGGTTGGTTCCGGCCGAACCACTACACTACGCAGGTTCTCTCCGGCCACGGCAACTTCGGGACGCGCCTCGCGTCACTCGGGCTTGTCGAGGAGGAGGACTGTGAGTGTGGAGGGCTGGACACAGCCCGGCACTTTCTTCTCGAATGCCCAAACTTCGAACCGCAGAAAGTCGCTCTGCGGGACTTCATCGGCGAGAGAATATGGCCAGCGGCGGCACGCCAATTGGTGGCCACCGCGGAAGCCTTCTCTGTTTTCGTCGACTTCTGTCGGGAGACCCTTTGGCTAAAGGGGGCGGTAGAACCGGAATAGGGGACTGAGTACAACGTCTGGGGGGGTGGACATAGGGGGGGAAAGTCGATGGACCGGGGATGATAGCTAGACTAGCGGGATGAAAACACCATCCCGAACAGGTCAGAACACACGGGTTTTGTCAAGACCCGTGGGGGGTAGGTAGGAGACCGGGTGTCCTGCGGCCTAGCCGGGACCTTTGTCGGAAGCCTCGGCGAACGGCGGACGGACTCGTAATCCTCGCGAATCATCCGATCCGCCACGGCCGTGGGAGCACGGTCTCTAGAAAGAGAGGGAAACAGGTAGCCGCCGAATACACCAACAGATATGAACAGACACACTGCACACACGGAACAACACGCAACACCATCTGCGGGCCCACAGCACTCCCAGCTGTGCCCCTGACAGCACGCCCACACTAGGTTCACAATCCATCTACCCTTACCTATCCTAGATCCTTGTCTTCTGGGCTGTGTCCGGGCGGGACACGGGAGCAGGCCTTCCCGAGGTTCCCCGTGAGCACGCGGGGTTGTCACCGGTGTCTCCACTGGGGCTCACGCCCTGGTAGAGCTGTCGGGACTGACGCCGCGTGGCCAAACTGCTCTCTTCGCTAGTCGATCCAGCGAAAGTCAAAGGATTTTTCCATTGCCCGACCCTTGGACGTGGTTCTCGGTCTGCAAAGATAGATAGAAGCCCGTAGCGTATGCCCTAGTGGCGAGATAGCACAGGTTGGACCATTGCGATGGTTCTGCCTTCACAATAAATGCTGTTGCTTTGATCCGCTTTGCATCGCGTATACATCAGTCTCCATGTTCTTCTTATCTAGAGCGCTGCTTGTTGCTGCCGCGCTTTTCACGGCTGCTTCCCGCGCCGTTGTAATGTCTAACGCCTTCGCCAGCGTTAATTCTTTTTCTTCGAATAATTTGATTTTAATGTCTTGGGCTTCCACCCCGCACACGAATTGATCTTTTAGTGCGTCATCCAAATTTCCGAAGTTACAATTCAGCGCGAGTTTCCTTAGGCGCGCTGCATAATCTGCAATCGTTTCGTTATGGTCTTGTTTGGCTGTGTGGAATGTGGAACGTTCCATCGCCACCGACGGCTTTGGCTTTAAATGGTTGGTCATAGCTGTCATGTTTTCCGCGTATGACTTAGTGGTGATTTTTGCTGGAGCGACTAGCTGTTTCAATAATGCGTGGGCATTGTCGCCCAAACGTGTCACTAATGTTGCTACTTTTATTCTATCATCCGTTATATTTTTTGTTATAAAGTAGCAGTCCATCTTTTCCTCGAACAGCTCCAAATCGTCGTCCAGTTGAAAATTGGTCTTGTTGTTTCCTTCGCTCATGTCGCTGTCGTTATCCGACTCGGCGGGCTCTGTTTCCAATTCAAACTGTTCTCCTGTACCCCCACCTCTTTGACTTTGCTGCGATGCATTACTGGAAGTCGCCGAGCTCGTCGGTACCACAGTTTCCTCTGTTAACTGCGATTTCTTAATGGACTCGTCCCTTTTTGCTCGCTCACTTCCGTCGGATTTTGCACTCGTTTCCGGGTCGGCTTTTCCCACGTGGCTTTCACTATTCTTGATCGTTTTTCTTAGCAACTCTCGAAGATCGTTGTAATTGTCATTTGATTCGAACAATACTGCCAATTTTTCTAATTCCGCGATTATTTGTTCTTTGTTTAAGTTCTGGATCCAGCCCGTTTTCGTTTTATTCGGCATCTATTAATCGACCTGCTTGGCTTACGTTGGCTCGTTTACGCTTTACCCCGTTATCACTGAGGATTTTATTGTCCCTTTCGACCCTCAACTGAACACGACTTCACCTGGCCGTGGCACTTATTTTACACGCGCAAATTCTATTTTTTTTTCTTTATCCCATCCTCGTCGCCAGTTATTCTGTCTTGGTACCCTCTATTCAATCAGGGAGGCGGTTATAATAAACGACACTGCCGGTTCTGATAAGTAATTGCGAGTAACCTTTATTTTGTGGGTATACGAAGTAATCTCGGCTCTCGGTGATACCGGAGCGCCTCAGTATTCGGCCGTCGCCGGTAAGCCACTGACTCACAATTCCAGTGTCTTACGTAGGCCCATCACCCGCTCCGCGTACATCGTTATCACTATTACCATCCATACTGTGTGTATTGTACTACCGGGTACAAATACATCACAATTTTATTATTAATAAACTATTGTTTCATCTGCCTTCAATTCATATCTACTGACCGGTTTTTGCGTAAATATTGTATATAGCTCATTGTAAGATGGTTCGAATTGTCGTTCAAGGTGCCTCGTGCGGTATACCACTGACATCCCAGTGTAACATCGGAAGGACAAAGACGGTAGCGTTACTTTAAGTGCTTCAAATAGAACAATCGTTCGTTGTGCGAAGTGTTGATGAACTCGACGCTACTAGCGGTGCAGCCAGATCGCGCGCAAAAGTTACCCCCTCTCTAGTCCCTTGCGCGCCCGTCACACAATCATAGAAGCGCGTGTCCGTGACCGAGCGACGCTCGGACAGCCTCGGAAAGAGCTGAGCGCCGTCAAAGTATGCCGACCGCACCTTCGGCAGCCACACCAATACATAGACGCTGAGCACGTTCATGTGCGGCCACGCCAAAACGACAGCTTCGAGGGAAAAAGCAATCTGAGTACGACTCGCGCGTGACTTCACCCGACGGCACGCGCGAGGCTTTTAGATGATTTCAATGCTTATTTAGCTTTTGATTCTTCGCGTTATTAATTTATACAAAAAATGTATCGCGCAATCTGATCGCTTATTTTTTTTAGTTTATACGTTAATTTAAATATTAATAATCTAAATTACAACTTATTTATCTTCTAAAAAATTGTTTACGCTTTACTCACACCCGTCCTCATGCCAAATAAATTATAATTCATAAAAGTAATCGGAAATATATTTATATTTGTATTATTATATTAATTCTCATACTTTCATCAAGCGATAGAGCATTATCCCCAAAAACAAGTCAATGATCCACCCGGCCGCGAATCGTAAGTACCAGACAGTGCACTTATCCTACAAGCGATGAAATGGTCCCGTTGGTAGCGTTCCTGGCTTCGGTCCGTAGGGGCGCGGGATCGTTCCCCGCGCGCAGTGCTTTTTTTAAAATTATTATTACTATTAATTCTTATTTGATTAGTTATTTTTATTAGTTATCATTACTATTTTAATTAGTTATCTTTTAACGTGGAAAATTTATCGCGCACTCCGACCGCTTATTTTATCAGTTTCTACGTTAATTTAAATGTGATAATAAATGTAAAGCACAACTTATTTATCTTCTAAAAAATTGTTTGCGCTTTACTCACAAGCGTCCCTATACCAAATAAATTGTAATTCATAAAAGTTAGCGGAAATATATTTATAGTCACATTATTATATTCATTCTCGTAAGCTACGATTTGCGGCCGGATGGATGATTGGCTTGTTCTTGGGGATAATGCTTTATCGCTTGATGAATGTATGAAAATTAATAAAATAATACGAATATAGATATATTTTGGCTTATTTTTATGAATTACAATTTATTTGTTGTAGGGACGATGTGAGTAAAGCGTAAACAATTTTTTAGAAGAGAAATAAGTTGTAATTTAGAGTCATTATTACATTTAAATTAACATATAAACTAATAAAATAAGCGGCCACAGTGCGCGATAAATTATTTGACACTTAATCGTTTGACTGTCAGTGACACACATATAGGCAAAAAAAAGTCGTGCCATTTTTGTGTCATGACACACATGTGGGCACTTGAAAAAAAAAAAAAACATTTCTATTACAGCGATTTGACTTTAATTTGGGAAATCATAGGTTTTGAGGTCGCTGAAGCGGAATTTGAAATCACATTTCCAAAATTCAATATGGCGGATCTAATATGGCGGAAACAAATTCAAAAAAATGATTTGATTCCGACGAAATTGAGTGTTTCAGGGTTTTTAAGGTCGCTAAATCCGAATTTGGAATCAGATTTCGAAAATTCAAAATGGCAGATTCAATATGGCCGACGGAATTTCGGAAAATGGTTCGATTCCGACGAATGTAGGTACCGTATGATTTTTGAGGTCGCTGAAACCGAATTTGAAATTGAATTTCCGAAATTCAAAATGGCGGATCCAATATGGCGGACGCAAATTCGAAAAATGGTTCGATTCCGATAAAAGTAGGTACTGTGTGGTTTTTGAGGTCGCTGAAACCGAATTTAGAATTGGAATTCCAAAATTCAAAATGGCGGATCCAATATGGCGGACGCAAATTCGAAAAATGGTTCGATTCCGATAAAAGTAGGTACTGTGTGGTTTTTGAGGTCGTTGAAACCGAATTTAGAATTGGAATTCCAAAATTCAAAATGGCAGACGCAAATTCGACAAGTAGTTTGATTTCGACAAAACATTGTGTCTTTAGGATGTTTATGGTCGGGAATTTTGAATTTGTGTCCTAACTTCAAGTATCTGACGCTCGGATACAATATAATGAGAAAAAAAAGGCGAATCATGTATGACGACCTATCCCATAGTAATAAATGTAAAAAATACTTTTTTGGTTTTATATTCCGCTCTCTGCCGAACTCAGAGTCACGAATCGAGGACATGGCGGTCATTCACTCCGATTGTGTATTTTTTTGTACTTTTTGTGCTTTTTGTATTTTAATTTTTTATGTGCTTTTTGTATTTTCCAAATTTCTTGTTACTATTCATATTTTCTTTTTTTCTCGTTTTTCTCGTATTCAATTTTTTTTGTATTTTAGCAACTTAAAACATTTGTATTTCTTTTGTATTTTTAATTTTTTTTCGATTTTAATTTTATTCTCTTTTTTTCATTTTTTATAATAGACTTTATTGCTCCGGGCAACGCACTTCCTCCGTTTGCACTGGGAAACATTCACCTACCCCCGGGTGTTAGGCTCGGTCTTAACCTAGACCGGAACAATAACGCTGGGCGGCACTCGAGGTTTCCGACATCACCTCGGCTGCCGCCCAGTCAAAAAGTCGCGCGAAAAATCCAATGTATCGCTCCGCGATAGCCGCTCCCTCAAGCCAGAGGGTCAGCGACTACCGCAGTCCACAATCGTGTTGCCTGAGTAAACGGAGGGACCCAAGTTTGACCGCCTTCTGCATTCGACCCGCTAGCAATCGGACACCGGGTTTGCAAACCGCTATGCCAGCGAGGCCCGATACAAAAGACTCTTTCATTCCCCCTAGCGCGCCGATGATGAGGACAATGAGAGTTACCCGAAATCCTCGGTGCAAACGACGTAGCTCGGCCAGGAGAGGCTGATACTTGAGCCGTTTCTCCTCGTCCTTTCGCGACACGTTCACTTCGGCCGGAGCCGAGAACTCAATGACGTATATCGTCTTGTCGTCGAAATCGAAGAAGACAACATCAGGCTTAGTCGCTTGAAGCGGCCCGATGGTCGCGAATGAGAAGTTCCAATAAATCTTGCACCTCTCGCCCACGACAACAGACTCAATATTTCCCGGTAAATAAGGTGGCACGGGCTCCCGGTATATCCTATAAGAGTGCCGTAGATGGTAGTACAACACTCTTAGGGCCGCGTTATGGCGATAGATATAGCCGGAGACTGCATATACTGGGCAGGCCGACAGAAGATGCATAAGGGTCTCCGGCAATTGTTTGCATACACGACACAAAGTGGCCGGCAGAGGCTGACCCCAAACGCGACTGCGATAGACCAGGGTGTTCATGACTCCGTCTTGGCAGGCGCAGATAAACCCTTCGGTCTCGGACATCAGTCCAGCTGATCGCAAGAAGGAAAAGGTCAGCTGGGTGGACAGCCCCTGCTCCTCCATGTGTTGAAAAAACACACCATGCATGGGTCTGTCCACGTGCTGCCGAGTCAGGACAGTCTGCTCGGCAGCCCTGATTGCCCGCCGACGTCGGGACTTGGGCAACCGAGCGACGGAGTCTGTTGGCAAGGCGCCACGCCAGCGCCGGCGGAACTCCAAGCCAAGGGTCTCTGCCGCACGATCTGCCGCCTTATAAAGAAAAGCACCCGCCCCATGAAGCTCATGCTGGTGCACAATCTCCAGGAGCGGGTCCGAGCTTGTTATCACATCGCTTGCTATTCCGAGGACAATGCGGTCATGAAGACACTCCAATCCCAAAAGCCCACGCCCGCCGCTCTGACGCAGCATATAGAGGCGCGGGGTAGAAGATCGAGGGTGCAGACTCCGCTGGATGTTCATTATTTTGCGTGTGCCGATGTCCAGCTGTTTAAGCTCGTCTCTACGCCATTTGACAACGCCAAAGGAGTAGAGCAGGACCGGGACAGCGAGCATATTGGTGGCAGTGATCTTATTTTTCCCAGACAGATCTGATTTTCAGATCCGTCTGAGACGCCGCCTATACTCGCTGCGGAGGGCCTCCTTGACACCCTCACCGTCTTGTACAGAGCGCCGATCGATGCCAAGGTACCGATAAGACCCGCCGGCGTCCAGGTGTTTGAAGACGCTCCCGTCCACCAGCCGAACATCAGCCGCGACTCCCTTTGCTCTCCGTCTCCTGAGATGAAGAACAGGGCACTTTTCCAATCCGAAGTCCATTCCCACCGCCCGCGTGTACGTCGCTACGATGTTCAAGAGGAGCTTAAGCCCCCTCGCCCCGGGAGCGTATAGCTTGAGGTCATCCATATAAAATAAATGGGTGATCCCTCGCCCACGCTCCCCGGGGGGCCCCGCTTCATACCCGCGTGCAGCCCGCAAGGCGATTGACAAAGGTAATAGTGAGATGCAAAACAGGAGGGGGCTGAGAGAATCTCCCTGGATAATCCCCCTCCTATACCCCACCACTCCGATCGGCACGTTGCCTTCACTAGTCTTAACTGTGTAGCGGGTCTTCCAGAGCGGCATGAGCTGCTTAATGCATCTCACTATGTAAGGACTCACCGAAAGGCGTTCGAGTAGGTGTATAATCAGTTTGTGACTGACAGTGTCGAACGCCTTACGGTAGTCTATCCAAGCGACTGAGAGGTTACGCTTGTGTTGGACCGCGTCTTGCGTGATGCAGCGGTCCACCAGCAGGTTCTCCTTACAACCTCCCAGCCCCCTCTTGGATCCCCTTTGTTCGTGTATCTCCCGCCATGCAGGCTCGATCTCGCGCAAAACACGCTCATAAAGAATCTTTGTGAAGATCTTACAGAGCGCATTCAGACACGTTATCGGGCGGTAGTTCTCCGGACGAGACAGATCCCCTTTTTGGGGAGACAAGAAGATGCGGGCCAGATGGATATGGGTGCACGTGAATTTCTTCCACCAGAAGATGTTAATCCCATCCGGCCCGGGAGCGGCGTGGTTCCTCATGCTACTCACCGCCTTCTCCACCTCACCCCGCGTGACTGTAAAACAGTCGCCACGCTGACTCGGCTGCTGCCGGAAAAACGTGTCGAACCGTCCCAGAGCTGGAGTGCTTTCATCAAAATGACCCGCCTTGCTACACCGTTTTCCCCAAAACCGCTTCACCTGAACAGCTGTTGGCGCTGTGTCGGGGGCAGGCGTAGGTGGTTGGAACCAGCGGCCTGGGTCAGAACAGAAGAGGGCATTGTCTAACGCCCGACCCAGCCGCCTCTCTAGGGATTGCTTCGCAACCCCCAGGTTCCGCACCTTCTCCACGTAGCGTTCCTTCACAATAAGAAGGATAGGTTTATTCAATGTGTGGTGACGGCATTTCAGTTCCGAGCTTATTTTTCGGATTTTAGGGGTAAACGCCCTCGTCGCCGTAATGAAGTCTAACACACACTGAACACGGGATGCCTGCCTCCGCGCTTCATTGATCTTATTTTGGAGCTGTGCAACGCGCCGCCGAGTCTTAGCCATGAACGCCGCCTTAGCATTGCGTGTCTGAGGCTTCGACTCAAAAGCCGCGTGATACACAGCCCAGTTCAAGCTGAGGAGATCAGCGGTCTCAGGAATTGCTGCAAGGGAGTCATTTACCGCTTCTAGGTAACCAGGCTGAAGAGAAAATTTCCCAGTGATTCTCTCTCTCCTCGTTCCCCAGTCCTCTGTCAAATCGACGCGCCAACGGGGGGGTTTCGACTGCCGGGGGGTTCGATCTTGAGGCCGCCCGGCAGAGCTCCGCGCGGAACGTGCGGAAGACCGCCTGCCGGACAGCTCTGGTGGTAGTAACAAGAGATCGTAGCCTTATCGTCCCAAGCGGGCAGCCTGGTGTCGCAGATGTTGTTGCGATAGGTGTGCAAGCTCTAGGTGCACTTGGCTCCACAGGGCCTGCAACCTCGCCATGTAGCCCCGCCGCGATGGTACGCTATCCCTCCAGCAACGAACGAGGTCCTCCTTGAGTTCCTCCGTCCACTCGAGGCGCCGATTTCGAGCCGTGGTCGATGCCGTGGATCCTATCTGGGTGCCCCTCCCAACTGATCCTTGGTCCCCATCCGAGAGGGACCGGTTGTGGGGGCCTGACTAGGTGGTGTTCGAACCTAGTTTTCGGCGTGCCAGGTGGTTGGCCTGGCACGTCGGTGGCTATTGCGGGGGAGTTGTGCTCCCCCGGGCAATGGGCACGCCAGTTTCCCCACGCCAGAAATTCTCTATTGTTGTTGTCTGTATTTATTCTTTATTGTTGTGATCTGTATCTATTGTTTTTTAAATTTTTTGTGGATTTTTTTCATCAATTTATATCTTTTATTATATGTTTGGACAACAAATGAAAAAGAATTTTGGTATTTCACCTGATCATACCGTTATTCGTGGTACTTTTGGAAGCAAGGTACCGCATACAGTGGAACGTTACCACAATCTTTGCACGTAAAGAATGTTGTATTCCTTTGCTTTTTGGAATAACATTCAGTGCAACGCTTTCTTATCTACGTATCGTCTGCAATATAGAATGGATAGTGACTTCGTGACGAGGGCAAATAATTTTTGGGTTTACAATCATACTCTTTAGATGATGTGTGTTGATCACAATGATCTTCTAACAGCTCTGTTGCCAGTGCACAACGAAATCGTAAAGAAGTCATTTTTTCGAGTCAGTTTAGAGATGATTGTAGACGACGGAAGCATTATAAATTGCAGTATCGAATAAATGAAAGTATAATTTGTGATGCCACTTGACAGTCGTGTGAATTGTTTCGTAAGAAGAAATAGACTGATCTGGTTTGTCTACATCTCCCATATTGGTATTGTAAGAAATACCAACATTTGGCTTCATGATCTGTTTCTTGGTGAGCTTTAGTCTTTAGCCTACGTCAAGATTTCTCGCTAGACATTCACATTGTTTATATTATTATTAATATTATGTTGAATGATTTCTCGCATTTAGTCGCTCGAATTCAAATCAACTCAATCATTCGAAAACTGAAAACCTTTCCTGTCATATTGGAGCCACCATTTTTAATTTTGGAAATTCGATTTCAGAGTTGGATCCACCGACCTCGAAAACCCTGAGGTACTCACTGTCGTCGGAATCAAACTATTTTTCAAATTTGCGCCGCCATATTGGATGCGGCATTTTGAATTTTTGCAATCTGATTTCAAATTCGGATTCAGCGACCATGAAAACCCTATAGTACTCACTTTCGTCGGAATCAAACCATTTTTCAAATTTGCGTCCCCCATATTGGATCCGCCATGTTTTGTTTTGGGAATCCAATTTCAGATTCGGTATCAGCGACTTCGAAAACTGTAAGGTACTTACTTTTGTCGGAATCAAATCATTTTCTTAATTTGCGTCCGCCATATTGGATCCGCCCTTTTTAGTTTTGGAAATCCGATTTCAGATTCAGATTCGGCGACCCTAAAAACCTTCACACTGAAATTTTAGAGTAAATCTGTGAAGATATTTCCCATCACAAAAGTGGCCCGAAAATCTAATTTTCGACTGACTGCGAAGGGGTTAAAGATAACTAATTAAAATAATAATGATAACTAATAAAAATAACTAATCAAATAAGAATTAATAGTAATAATACATTTTTAAAAAAATACTGAGCGCGAGAACGATCCCGCGTCCCTTTGGACTGAAGCCAGGAACGCTACAAACGGCACAATCTCATCGCTTGTAGAATACGTGCACTTTCTGGTACTGACGATTCGCGGCCGGATGGACAATTGGCTTGTTTTTGGGGATAATGCTTTATCGCTTGATGAAAGTATGAGAATTAATATAATAATACGAATATAAATATATTTCCGCTTACTTTTATGAATTTATTTCGGATAAGGACGAGTGTCAGTAAAGCGTAAATAATTTTTTAGAAGACAAATAAGTTGTAATTTGGATTTATTATTATATTTAAATTAACGTATAACTCAAAAAAATAAGCGATCAGAGTGCACGATACATTTTTTTGTATGCATTCATAACGCAGAGGATCAAGAGCTAAATAAGCATTGAAATCATCTAAAAGCCTCGCGCGTGCCGTCGGGTGACGTCACGCGCGAGTCGTGCTCGGATTGCTTTTTCTCTCGAAGCCATCGTTTTGGCTTGGCCGCACATGAACGTGCTCAGCGTCCATGTATTGGTGTAGCTGCCGAAGGCGCGGTCGGGAAACTTCGACGGCCCTCGGCTCTTTCCGAAGATGTCCGAGCGTCGCTCGCTCATGGACACGCGCTACTATCATTGTGTGATGGGCGCGTAAGAGATTAGAGAGGGGGTAACTTTTGCGCGTGATCTGGCTGCACTGGCTACTAGACGGAGCGGACAATAAACATGTTATACATGTTATGACGCCTCTCTCTTTCTCTCTCTCCCGTAGAACCGTGTCAGGAGAGTGTGAAGAAAAATTAGGTGATTCGCCAAACTCCAACGGCCCTTTCTTTCTTTTCTCAGTTGAAAACATCTATAAACCAATTTATTATATACCACAGACAAACGCGATAATTTACAAACGTCGTTGCTCACAGGGTTAATTATTTGCAGAACAAGCTTTTTTACAATTATTTTACAAGATTATCTACAATAAAAAATATACACCCTACGATTGTATCCTATACTGCCCCCATGGCAACGTTTTCGTGGTTCCAGGTATGATATACTGTTTGTCATCGCGCGGGTTTAGAGCAATCTTTGTCTCGTTGGTGGTGTCCACTTCATGCAACATCGATCATATGCATGCTTGCTGACCGGTCATTTCGATCTGGTGATATAAGCATTGCGTGTAATCCTCGAAGAAGATCTTTCTCGCTCCGATGTTACTCTTATGGCGCTCCACTTTCTTCGTAACGTCTTCACCATTGACTCGCACTGCATACATTTTTGCTCTAACCCCTAAAAATTCCGTCATTATCCGACCATTATTTTCGTCTTTCATAAATCCGGGAACATTTTTGTTGACAAGCGGTATATCGTACCCATTGCTCGCTGGGTACTCGCTCGTATCGAAACGATGGATATCACGCTCCATGTCGTCACACACATCTTCACACTCAATATTGTATATTAGACTATCCGTATCGGTGTACAACACTGTACATTTTTCTTTATAGAGAGGCACCATGTTCTCATGATGAAAGGCATATAAACATGTCTTCGGTATGTCGAGTATGCACATACCCACATATATTGGTTTATTGAATTCCACCTCGAGCTTGCGTAATTTAACAGCAATAAGGTTTTCAGAAGAAACACTCCAGCTACAAAAATTTGGTTTTGCAATAATTGCCTTTGCACCGTACCTGCCTTCTCACCGTGTTGAAATCTTGACGTCTACGTGATTGCGTACATTTTTTATTGTTTTCCCAAACACCGCATTATTCATCAACATATAGACTTTTTTTTCAAAATGATTCTTTGCTTGGGTTCGGAACTGCGCGTTCAGCTTGATATATGTTCGTAACCAGGGCGATTGGGAGAATATGAGTATTCTATGAACTTTTGTGATTTTGAGACCGTGCCGTACACACCGCTGCAGATTGCGATAATGAATAATATACCGTTCCTTGTTATGCACGGTTGCAAGGAGTTGTTCGTATTGTCCACCAGATGGTTTACCATATGTTGAACAAAACGCTAAGTCCGTGTGTGCATCGTGTAGGCATTCGGGGTACTCTAAGTCAACCTCAAGAATGTAACCGGTCGGTGAATCTAGCGCGATAGGTAATAAATCGAATGTCGACAACTCATCGACTCTTCGAAATTCAGCATAGGGAAGGTTGCCCTATGCTGAACACATTGCCCATCCATATGAATTATTCACATCGAAATACATCTAGTATGATGAGGACCTTGATGGATTGAATGATTCCATGTATTTGTTATTGGCGCGCGCATACCTATTTGAGCACTGACTCAGGCCACCGCGTATACCCCGTTCAACAAATAATACCATGTCAATGTCGGTGAACAATTTGAAGTTAACGCATGTGTGTTTTAATATTGCATCCCAAGTGTAGCCGGGGAGAGTATAGTAATAAGCGTGGTCGAGCCTGTAACTCTCCATACAGCTATTGCGAAAGTTCTCAAAAACGTCGTCCAGAAACAAACCTTCGGTCTTCAAATACAAGTTACTATATTCACCTAAGGTTTGAATAGAAAACTGTTCCTATACATTCTTGGCATGAGCGTATTCGTTCTCACTTACAATGTCACCAGTCAAAGTACTGTAGAATGCATCTCGTGGTGATAAGTGAAAGTCTTCCAATCGGTTTACACTATCGATATATTCATTAGGTAAGACGCCCTTTCGAGTTAATAGGATGAAACTATCACTCGTTATGTCACGAAATTGCGAACGAAAAATTTTTAGTTTGTCCATTGTCAAAAATGAGGCCAGTTCATCCAGACTTGCAGTGAGAAATTTGTATGACTCGATGAAGCGTAATTGAATCGAATGTGACATGTCTGCCATTCCAAATGTGTTTGTAAAAGAAATGTATTCCTCTTTAGTTATGGGCAGCACAGTGGTTTTCCCTCGAATGCTATGGTTAGTTCCTCGTTGATGAGCCGGACCAATTATGAAAAAATTCGGGAATGAAAAAATAACGTTGGTAATTCAAATTGCAGTTAGAATGGGCGGGACCTCTATAACGTCCGGTCAGAAAGCAATGATCACGAACACGTTTGTCGTCTTTGGCAAATGGTTTTTCACATATATGGCACTGAGTAGCGCTTCGAAATTTTGCCCGCTCATCCGCAGTTAGAAGTACCACGGGAACACTGTCCGATAGAATATCGTTGATGCGTAAAGCTAAATTTTTAAGGTTCTCAACAAACCATGGGATGCAATTGGCATCGCGCCGCAAGTAGTATTCCGATAACGAATGGTCATACGAGCAATGTACGTAGTACGCTACGTTTAACACTTCGTGCTGTTGCTGTATATTTTTGCTGTCTACATTTTCCAAAACGCACTCGAGATTCGCATAAATCACAAATGGAAGTCGCTCTTTTCGTTGAAAGTTTTCGAACGTTAGACATTTGTCCGTTTCACCTGGTAATCGAATGGCACAATCGTTTGATTTTCCACAGTCCATCTCGTGCGATCGTAATTTAGCCTCCGTGTGAAAGTAGTGCAACCACATTTAACAAAACGATGGAAATAATTATATTATTGAAGTACATAATTGCTCACATGTATATTCTCGAGTATGCTTCTTGTTACTCACCGATCGCAGATGTGTTATTTCCTGTTTGCGTGGTTCAGCTACGTGCTCACGAGCCGGGATACATTTTTTATCCATACAAAGTGTCCCACGCTGTGGTCCGACGAATCCTCCACATACAATAAATTGACGTGTGTAACCAGTTTTTGAATATTCGCATATTCGATATTCGCATATTCGCATTGGGATGAAGCCTTTCCTTTCCATTGTAAATACATTTATCGAAACATTGTTTTGCGATTCAAACTTTTTTATTTGATTGAGAGTAATTGGAAAAGAAATTCCCTAAATGATTGAAATTCCCTATTTGATTGACAGTCATTGGTAAAGAAATTCCCTGAAGCTGTAGTACAGTTGAATAGTGTGGATATGAAGTTACTCGATGCACGTTTGTTTCCACTGGATAAAGAACAGCCACCACTGCTCACGCGAAACATGCCTTATCCTTTGACTTTACATTCACCACCGCTTTCTTCAGCATTATTTCCCGTTTTAAACAGTTTGACATCCGGCACGCATTGGAATGTATTTGTTGATATTTAATGTTATGTCCAGTATCCGCGATAATCTCCATCCGCTATCACGATTTTGAAAATCTCCGAGAGATGCCACAGTAGGTTCGATAACTCGTTGTGTATACCACCCACGTAAATTGCATGTGGTAAAAAGTTCAATGTTTTTCGTGTTGATACTTTTATTTGCGCGTTTTTCACCTGCCTCAAATTCACCATTGAAAACTGTATTCACTTTTACACTTAATTGTTTGTTGGTAATGTCTTGCACATGTGAAAGGATCATAACACATGCGTCTTCAAAAAACTGATGAGGTTCAATATGATTGTTATTGATGACGCAGCCAGTCAGGACACCATTTTCGACCGCCGTATCAATCTCTCGCTAGATCAAACCATGATCACTGTTTCCTGCACCCGCATGTAAAATTCGTCTACGTAGAACATTCTTTAAACCTTCTAAGCAAGCCATTGCTGCTACGAACGATTGTGGATATCCGAATGATAATCGCGGTCGTTTAATTCGGCTTTAGGTTTCCAACAACTCCACACACTGGTCACATTGTTGCTCCCATACTATAAACTCTTCCACGGAGTTTCTAAGTGCGGCTTGATCGCGCAGATTTTTTTCAAACTGTGGAATTTTCCCAGCCTTTTTCACGTGAGTTCACAACGGAAGTTCCAAGAGATGATGTCGGCAAAAGTGGTCGCTCAATTCGTAGTGTGCCGCCTGCGGTGGTAGAAATCGTTTTCATTCGGGAATCTTTTTCCCATATTTTTCCTCTATTTTAGGAGTATACTATGGTTCCAGACTATTGTGTTCTTAGATTGTAATACTATAAGAATAGTGGGGAGGCATGGAAAAGAAATGAACCAGTTAAAAGGGAGTATAAGCGTGGAAGATCTGGGGTTTTTACACAAAGTGTCGTACGGTGGCATCCACGCATTATTGAGTACTTTGCATATATAAATACCTCGGTGTTACCTATGGAAATGAAAACAAAACCCGGATGTAGTGACATTTTGGGAGAACGCGCCTCTTTGTTAGTACAGCTGCATAAAATAATTTTTATGGGTGAGGACTTTATTTCACATCGAGAATTTCTACAGCATTCATTTTTCAAGTAGGTGTGATAGACGCTGGCTTTCACATCTGTATGTACGCGCACGCACCCACACACACACACACACAAGTGCAACCGAGTGCAAGTGCAACAAGTGCAACCGAGAAGGTCTAGGTGGTCATGCAGAGGGTCACCGAAGCATGCGATGCTACAATGCCATGGAAACGTGATGTCGACTTCCGACGGGCGGTACATAGGTGGAGCGAACAAATTGCCGGCCTCCGAAGGGAGTGTCATGGAACTCGCCACCTAGCGCAACGAGTTCGAGGCAAACGCTCGTTCCCCGATTTGGAAGAACAACACAGGAAGGCGCGCTTGAAACTTGAAACGGCTATCAAGCAGAGTAAAGCTGAAAGCTGGGGCGAATTGATCAGCGAAGTGGAAAATGCTCTCTGGGGCATTGGAAGTTTCTCCGTACTGCCCAGCATGTGTAGCAGTCGAAAAGAACGCTGAACATGCATTGTTCCAATGCCCACGTTTTAATGCCTCCCGCGCGATAGTCGAGAATCAGCTGGAGACACGCATCACCCCAGACAACCTGGTTGAATAGATGCTGAAGTCAGCAGACGCATGGACAGCGGTATCGGCTTATGCTGCCGCAGTAATGAAGGAGTTGTGACGTGCAGAACACGCGAGGAAGAAGACGACGCCGGAAGACCAGGCAGTCATAGATGAAGTCAGCGACAGGAATACCTAAACCACTCATACCATCTCGAGTGGAAGGGGGGATGTAAGGTCCTCTGACAACACTGCAGGAAGAGCTACGGCTCAGGCCTCTCCCGCGATGTAATACCTAGCGGTCGTCCCGCGGGAGAATCTGTAAGGCCATCTGTAGGAGGAACGGGGGTTTTTAATCGGTGCAAGCCCGGCACACGGCAATTATTTGCTACACTGCGGAGGCATTTTCACGCTAAACCTCTTTAAAAAAACACACACACACACGCACGCACACACACGCACGCGCGCACATACACACACACACACAATCTGTGCAAACGGACAAAATTTTGAATAAAAACTTCGATACATGTATACACGTAAATCATTGCGTTTTTTTATTTACCCGAAGCTTCCCATCCCCACGGTGTAAAACCTTCCTCCCCCATACGATCCGCGCGGCGTAGCCCTCCACGCTCTTGCTCTAGCGGTAAACAGGTCCTCGATATATGCAGAAGATACCACCAGTCGGTCTATTCGGAAAAGCACCTCGAAACCACCCCCACTTTTAGCTACGAGCTCCCGAAAAAGGGCCCAACCCCCCAACCGTCCGATATCGCAGACTCCCCGACCACTAATTCCCCATACATGTCACAGCGATGCAACCACCACCGACAGACACCCCCACTACGCGCCGCCGCACGATACCCACGACACCACACCTGTGACTTCACCGGCGTCTCTCCTGTGACGTACATTGCTACTTACGCGTGCATTGGTATGCTTTATTATGTTCCTGAGCGAGAGCGATAGCGGTAGGAAGTAAAAGAGATGTGATGAATGAAGCGTTGCGTTTCTATTACGTACATATCGACCCTTACTGATGTGACAAGACAAGCGGTGTACGCTCACGAGGTACATGGGCTCGCGCGAGGCTGGGTTTTTTCATACACCTTGTCGTATGTGGATCAACGTAATTCGTTGCCGGTCCTGGAGGAAAGCTAAAAAAATTGAAGCAGACCGAGGTACTGATTTTTAAAAGGTTTACAGTGCTGCAACGACAGTAATCATTGTTATTGCGAGTTTTTCTATTCAGACCAGGCTTCCTGCCTTCTCTTTTGTGCGTGTGTGTGTGTGTGTTCCATACGTCGGTGTATGAGTGAGTCGTTTATTTTTCCTTCGTAACGTGCCTCTGGTCTGTGTGGTGTTAAGTGTATGGGTGTGTAACTGCACTCGCGTAGCGCCGTGCCTGTGTGCTCATGATCGTTCGGACGTTGATTGAAGATGATTTTTGAAAGAAAGCTTTGAACGAGGGGCCAGTCTTGTTCCACGAGATATTTTTCTCACTTTTCCTTAACTTTTATATATGTATATATTGTGACTTGGCGTCACAAATTCGTCGTTTCTCGCTCAAAACACCGATGTATCTCTTCCTCGACTCTCCCTCTCGCCCGTTCTTAGCACACTGCCCTAGTCAATGCTTCTAAAAGTAGCCTAAGGAGCTATTCTACTGACGGGATAAAAAAATCGAAGTTTTGTTTTTTGCATTTTTCAACTCTATTCCATCATAGAATCCATATTCAATTGCTGGTAAAGTCGATTCTCACTTTGTCGACTCAGTACAGCGCTTCAAGCTAGAACCACTCGGTGTGCGCGCTCTAGTACGGCTGCCCGCTGCGCGTACGTGGCAGCTATTGGGAACAGTTGTTTTGAATTTATACCTGAGTATACACATATACTCTTAACTTCTATCCATTTACGGTATAGTTGCAGTCTCTCTTTTCACTGTGTGAGTAGAAGGACGCGCTACCGGTTAGTATTGTATAGTAGAGTACAGTAAAACTTTAAACGCTTTTTCTCAGAACGACTTACTCATTTGGCGTTGGCGATTTCGGAAAAACGGCTATGGGCGGCTATGGGCGGTAAAACGGTATGGGCTAATTTTACCGCATATGCAGTATATGTATAGCTATCGCCGGAACTAGAATTATTTAAAAAACATTATTTTAACTTATACTTTCACCCGAATTATGGTGCAAAAAATTTTTTTTCCCGAACGCTTGCAAAAAAGTAGATGCCATTTTATTATTTTGGAATATAAAATAATTATTCTAATTCGAGCAATAGCGACACCTATACATATTGAGAATCTTTTTGAATTTTCTGTTTCCAATTACCTGGAGAGCGCGAGTCATCAATGCTAGCAGAATCCAGTTTTCCGTGCCTTCACACGATTACAAATTGTTGAATAAAAAAACATTTATATGCAACAAAAAAATTGTTTTCTATTCTGTAAGAGTTTACCTTTAAGCGAAAAAAAAATGGTACCGATACATACAGCAGTTTTCAGATTTCAAAAAAATATTTAAAAATAGCTTAATTTAGCGGTCACAGTAGAATAGCCCCTTAAATCCAGGCTTTGAGTTTTCACCGACGGAGCCAGCATCATTTATACCTCTGCAGCCCGTTGGCAGCCCTCCCTGCCCTGTCCCTCGTCATTCTTCCCCTCCCTCCTGCCCCTCAGCCCATGAGCGCCGCCCGGCCCGTAAACGCTGAACCTACCCTTCCCAGTGCTCGAGAAGATCATCCATCGAGCCCGGAGACAGCAACATTCAGGTCGAGCAGCACCACCACCGCCCGTCGTTCCGAAGAGACCAGCGCCGGACGCCTCTCCTCTCACTCGTTGTCGCCACCACGCCCGGACCTCCGCAAGAAGCTTGACCCGGCGGAGGAACTCGGCGCAACTACTGTCATCTACCACGCCACACTACATCCAAGGCCGGGCGAGCGCCGAGAACCCCAACGTCAGTTTGCGCAGAAGGGGGGAGGCATGGAGCGAGATAGAGATAGAGAGAGAGTGTGTGTTAGTCAGCATTCAGCCGTATATCCGAGCATACGTGTTGTCGAGCGAGCAGCGAACGTCAGTTTCGTTTTTATATACCATTTCCTTCTCTTGTTCTTTAGCGCGATTTTTCATTTTCTTTTTTCTTCAGTGAGTGAGGAGTGGAGCGACGAGGTATTCAATCCGATATTGGGATTAGCCGAGAGTCAGTCCGGTAAGTCTCACCCCTCCGTCAACTGCCCGTCCTCGTAATAATCGCGCACGAGAATATAGTCGTGCTTTTTTAAGAAACTTTGGTCGCGTTTCAATTGCGCCAAAAATTTTCGAATAATTTTTTTGGTGTACCCCTTGTACGTTACCGCGTTTCTCGTCAAGTGCATGTATCCCCCCCCCCCCCCCCCCCGTCCCGCTCTTTCTACTTGCGATCTTTCTGCGTTACCCCGTGCTCCCTCAATAATTCCCCATAAATAAGGTCCCAGATACATCGCAAGTATCCTCGTACTCGTATTAACTTGTACTTGGGCAGCCTTGTAATTATGTGCCCGACCTCGACCATCCTACTCGCGATGTTTATTATTGATACGTACCATGCACCAACGTTGACGCTTCGTTTGCAACTGACTGCCCCCAAGCATACGCGAAGGATGGCGAGGATTCCCAAGTGATCTGGGAGTTCATTTAAGAGTACGACGACGAGTAAAATTTCTGTTTTACTAACAAGAATTTACAGACACTAATAGCAAAAAGTGCACCGAGTGCAAATAGCACCGAGTGCGAGCACGACTATGAACTAGTATCGATCCTCTCCGAGGTTTTGCTCCTACACTACTCGCGAGAACTCGCGATGTGTCTGAAACCGGCGTGAGAATTTCCTGATTCTCTCATACCGCCCCTCTCTCGCCCGCGCCCTTAGCCGCCAAGTATCCCCGTTCTAGCTCGAGCTCGATACTCTCTGGCTCGCTACGGCGCGCGCGCCTGTCGCTTTCGCCCTTTCTGTTCGGTCAGCCGGTAAGTGACCTCAGCAAATCAAAGCAAACCGTGCTACGATTTTGTGGCGAGGTCGCTCTAGTGAAGAGCCAAAAATGTTTAGTAATGAAGTCCAAAATATTATTTCGGACTCTTTACAATCAATCGAGCGATCCCCTCCCCGTGTCGCCCTTGCGAGTACATCGAGTACGAGAATCCCATCCTCTCAGAGATTTCTCCCTCTTGATGCGAATGGAAAAGCTGTTCTCAGGAGCTGCGGCCCAACTACCACGCCCTTCTTTTCGATTGTAAGTGAAAGTATGTAGTCTTCCCCACTTCTTCTTTTTGTTAATATTGTATTCTTGCCCTACAAAGTGTGCGAGTTAAGTCCTACGCGACTGGTGCCCCCCACTAGCGTGGCATCCTCGCATAGCCATTCGGAATTTTTGAAAATCATTCTTAATTTCCTTTTTAACGATTTATGTGACTACTTTTCTAGTCCTTAGACACACACACACACACACACACGCGCGCGCGCGCGCGTGTATGTGTGTGTGTGTGCGTGCGTGCGTGTGTGTGTGTGTGTGCGTGAGTGCGTGCATGCGCGCGCGCGCGTATGTGTGTGTATGTGTGTGTGTGTGTGTGTGTATGTGGCGACAACCACATACTCTCTTTGGCGAACGGTCAATGCGCGTAGCGCAGAATAAATAAAATCATAATTATTATTATCATTATTGAGCTCCGATAATATTCGAGGTTTTTCCGCGACGCGGTGGTCTCAGCAATTAATGGCAGTCGAACTCGAAACACTGACCCAAGACCACGCGCGCACCTGTGTATTGCCGAGAATAAAGCTGTACCTCAATCAGAACTGGTCGTAGAAGAAGTTTTTCTCTACACACAACCAAAATCCCTTCATTGGTGACCACCGACGTGATACATTTTTTATTTCGGCGATCTCTAGACCGTTAAAAAAAATCTTGCGTCCCAACGTAAGTTTTCAAATGAGCGCTAATGGCACGGGTACGCGTTGTCCGAATTTTCGAGAACCTTCTGACGTCGCGCTACGAGCATAAGTTTACCTTTTTTTCTCCCTTCTCCTTTTCGCTCTGTCGAGAGTTTACAGTGCCGTGGTAGACAGAGTACGTGCGGCGGTATTGTTATTATTATTGATGAGTCGACGGTTACTGCCTCCCAAGAGTGAGAACCAACTGATTTAAGTGAAGGTGAATTTTTTTTTACATGGGTTTTTCGTCTGTTTCCGCTGATATAAGCTAGCGCATTGCGGAGCACCCAATGGACGTTGTGCTGCATTAGTGGCGAAACAGAGACAGTTAAGTTGCTACCCAATTCAAGTGTTCATTTATCGGATGGCACGCCGACCCGTCGCAGGGGTCGGCGTGCGACGGGTCGGCGCCCTTCAATTGGACGCAACCGAGGATTGGAAGCCGGCTCTGAGCGACCCGTTGGTAATGCAAAATTTCGGTGTTTGCGACATTAAAGTACCTCCTTTCAGTGCCGAGCGACCATCATTATGGTTTGCCCAACTGGAATCACAGTTTCGAAATTGGAAGATAGTAACAGAGTCGGATAAGTTTCACTTTACATTTCCATTGATCGACACGCGGTCCGCAGCTGAGATCGAGGACATAATCACCTACGGAGTTGCCATTTCAGAAGCTAAAAACAACCCTAATCTCCCGTTTCTCCAAGTCTGAAGCGGCGAAACTCCTACAATTGCTGGAAGGTGAGAGTCTGGGCGAACGAAAGCCCTCGCAGCATCTTCGGCACTTACGGAGCCTAGTGCCGGACATCGACGACAACGTCCTCAAGGCGAGGTGGCTATCACACTTGCCGAACCAAATTCGAGCGGGTTTGGTAGTTCAAAAAGAAGCCACATTGGACCAACTTTGTGAAGCCGCGGACGCTTTAAGCGAAGTTTTAAAACCGAGTAGCGTTGCTGCCGTTTCGGACTTATACGGACAAATCGCGGTTTTGACTAAACAGGTGTCGCAGGTCGCGTCTGTAGTAAAAAATAATCGCACCGACGTAAGGAGATGATCCCGTAGTCGTTCGAGGAGTCGGCCGCGTAGCACGGACAAGCATTACAAATCAGGTACGTGCTGGTATCACTACCGATTCGGCAAAGACGCCCGGAAGTGTTTACCCGGTTGCAAGTTCCAGGAAAACTCAACCGAGAGTCGGTAGGGGCGGTAACGGACTCTCTCTCCACATCAAACCGCTTATTTCTCAAGGACGGTAGGTCAGGGGTTGAATATTTAGTCGACACGGGTTCAGAGGTCTCAGTGTATCCGAGACGCGAACGGGCATGTCCATTGCTAGGGTATCACCTGTACGCGGCGAACAACATGCCAATAAACTGTGACGTGGATTATTTCTCTACATGAACGAGAACTCAAATCGGGATCTGGTGCGGGAAAGCCGTCACCTTCGGCCGTTCCTCCCGTGCGCGTGCATCCGCAGTACCCGGGGCGCCAGAGACGTTGTTTCTCCGGTCGTCTCAACCGGAATAAACTGGGATCGGGGTGATCAAATCCGACCCGCCAGGCGGAGGGTGGAGCGCTCCTGGATTTTTTTGTCGCTGGAACCGTCTAACCGGACTCACCTGGATGCACTTGCGCGGGGGAGGACGGTTGTGGTACTGCACGGCCGCTCAGGCTGTGGGTTGTGGTAGAGGGGTCGGGATTCACCGGGGGGTAGTGTTAATCTTGACGGGAACTGTCACTTGCGGGACACCGAAAACGTCACGATACAATAAAACGATGGTTTTATTTTATAGTGCGGGAGCCGGTGGGTTTACCACCTGTTTCGGAAACTCCATCTACGACTTCCTAATTTCGGGAGACCCCGCCAGAGGTCGACGTCTCTTGGCCGGTCGCGCGCTTGACTCGGACAGTGTCCGGGCGCAGGGATTTTCTCCCCCTAATTTCAACGTTATATATTCGCATCGGCCCTTCTTTTCAATCACTTCGTTCGGAACTTCGATATAAGTCACAAGTCTTCTTCGATAAACGGTTCAGCTTCGGTCTCTTCCCCCCTTCTTAACGCCAACGGACTAACGCGATTTACGCCCGCGTTGGCTCCCGCGGCAACGGTCACCTCGGGACTCTTCCAGTCAGTTATTATTAATACTGAGTAAATAGTTAATTATTAGTGTAAATAAACCTATATTCTTTATACTAAACCCGTGTGCATTTTCAACTTCATTCAATTTCCGGCGCGTTCCTCTATTCTCACGAATAACTCAAACCATTTCCCACTCGTTCACTTCCAACCAGAATCCGAGAGATTAACCCAAATCTAAACATGGCCCTTCGAGCCGGATTCAAGTGAACGAAGTGGTAAAAGGTGAGTTATTCGCTGAAAAAGGCAAAGGAAATCAGTCTTTCTATTCGGTGCGCGAGAAAACGGGTAATTTTCATCGCGGTCACGTGACCACACGCCGGTCGCGAATTCTAGTCGTCCTTCTCGCAAGACGAGCTCGAGCGAAGCCTCGCTCTCTCTCTCTCGCACGCGCACCGCGCCCGATACCACGCGCTCTCTCACTTTCGGGCGAGCCGAGAAGACACCTCGCTCTCTCTCTCTCGCACGCGCACCGCGCCCGATACATCGCGCTCTCTCGCTCTCGGGCGAGCCAGGCATCGGACTCTCTACACGCGCGCATGCGCGCTTCGGCCAGTGGCTGGTCTACCGGACACTCAACGTGCCGGTCGACCGAGCGATCGAGAGACTTCCTTCGACCACGTTCTCGCGACATCGTGTGCTCTCGTGCAAAGGACCGGCTTCTCAAGTTTTTCGCTTCGTTTTCTCGGACGCTTCGTGCCACGATCTCGCGAGTGTTTTTAGTCTCGTCGATTTCGGACGCTTTGCGCATCTCGCTCGTCGACGTCGCGACATATTCTTTCGCGAGTTTTTCGAGTTTGTTTTTTGGACGCTTCGTGCCACGATCTCGCGAGTTTTTTCATTCTCGTCGATTTCGGACGCCTCGCGCATCTCGCTCGTCGACGCATCGCGCCATTTTTCGTTCGCGAGTTTTCGTGTTTTCGTTTTGGACGCTTCGTGCCACGATCTCGCGAGTTTTCTTTACATCGACTTCAACGCCTCGCGCATCTTCGTCGGACATTTTCACGACTTTCGTGATTCGTGTGAACGCTTCTCGGGTTTTTGATCGTGTGTGCTGCGCTCGTCGACGTCGCGACATTTTCTTTCGTGAGTTTTTCGTCGTGGTTTCCGTTTTGGACGCTTCGTGCCACGATCTCGCGAATTTTCTTTACATCGGTTTGGACGCCTCGCGCCATTTCTCGCGTGTGCTACGACCGTCGACGCGTCGTGCCAATTTATCGTCTTTCGCGAGTTCTCGTGAATTTCATTTCGGACGCTTCGCGCATTTTCTCGCGTGCTACGATTTTCGCGAGTTCTCATAGATTTTGGACGCCTCGAAAATATCGTTTGGATTCTGCGAGTTCTCCATCGAGTTGTGTTTTGGACCTTTCGAGAGACATTTCCGCGAGTTCGTCGACTTGGACGCTTCGTGCTTCTCCTTCAGACTTCTTCACGAGTTTTCGGGTTTTTCGGCATTGGACGTTTCGCGCCATTTTCTCGCGTGTGCTTCGACCGTCGACGCATCGCGCCATCCTTTCGTCAGTCGCGAGTTTTCTCGTGTTTTCGTTTTGGACGCTTCGTGCAACTCGTTCGGACATTTTCTTGAGTTGTTCGTTTTTCCTCCGGACGCTTCGCGCCATTTCTTGCGTGGGTTACGACCGTCGAAGCATCGCGCCAATTTGTCGTCTTTCGCGAGTTCTCGTGTATTTCGTTTCGGACGCTTCGCGCATTTTCTCGCGTGCTACGATTTCGCGAGTTCATCGACCTCGGACGCCTCGAGCATCTCCGTCGAACATTTAACGACTTTCGTGATTCGTGTGAACGCTTCTCGGTTTTTCGATCGTGTGTGCTACGCTCGTCGACCTCGCGCATCCTTTCTTTCACGAGTTTGTTCGTGTTCGGCTTGGACGCTTCGCGCCATTTCTCGCGTGTGCAACGCTCGTCGACGCATCGCGCCACCGTTTCGTCTTTCGCAAGTTTTTCTTCGTGGTTTTCGTTTTGGACGCTTCATGCCACGATCTCGCAAGTTTTTCTTTCTCGTCGATTTCGGACGCCTCGCGCATATCGCTCGTCGACGCATCGCGCCATTTTCGTTCGCGAGTTTTTCGTGTTTTCGTTTTTGGACGCTTCGTGCCACGCTCGCGAGTTTTTCTTTCTCGTCGATTTCGGACGCCTCACGCATATCGCTCGTCGACGCTACGCGCCATTTTCGTTTGCGAGTTTTCGTGTTTTCGTTTTTGGACGCTTCGTGCCACGCTCGCGAGTTTTTTCTTTCTCGTCGATTTCGGACGCCTCGCGCATCTCGCTCGTCGACGTATCGCGCTATCTTTTCGTTTCGCGAGTTTTCGTGATTTCGTTGTGGACGCTTCTCGCCATCAATCGCCTGTGCTAAGATCGTCGACGCATCGCGCCATCCTTTCGTCAGTCGCGAGTTTTCTCGTGTTTTCGTTTTGGACGCTTCGTGCAACTCGTTCGGACATTTTCTTGAGTTGTTCGTTTTTCGGCTTTCGGTTCGCGCCATTTCTCGCGTGTGCTACGATCGTCGACGTCTCGCGCCATCTTTTCGTCTTTCGCGAAAAAACGTGATTTTCGTTTCGGACGCTTCGCGCCATTTCTCGCGTGTGCTACGATCGTCGACGTCTCGCGCCATCCTTTTCGTCTTTCACGAGCTTTTCGTGATTTTTCGTTTTGGACGCTTCGTGCAACTCGTTCGGAACTTTTCTCAAGTTTTTCGTGATTTTCGTTTTTGACGCTTCGCGCCATTTAACGCGTGTGCTTCGATCGTCGACTCGGCCGCTTCGAGCATCTCATTCGGACATTTTCACGAGTTTTCGTGATTTTTCGGCTTGGACGCTTCGCGCCATTTCTCGCGTGTGCTACGGTCGTCGACGTCTCGCGCCATCTTTTCGTCTTCCGCGAGTTTTTCGTGTGTTCGTCTGGACGCTTCGCGCTATTTTCGATCTCTAACAATCGCCAAAATGGAACGTCGCATTGCCGGCCTCGTCAGCACCTTTCAGTGCATCTCGAGCCTCGCCGAGAAGACGAGGAATGCGACCCCTCAAAATACCAACTGAGACCGCTTCCAAGGGAATATATCGCGCTTCTCGAGATGAATTGCGACCCCACTCGATCCACCTCCGTTCTTCGCTCGCCTTGGACTTCTTCAACACCTCGGGTACTCCTCCGCATAAACAAAGGACTCTTCAAACGCTCTGGCCATTCGACCGTCAGTCCTGCTAGCTACAAGCCAAGCCACTCTGACCTCCTCATCGGGCATCTCGCATCGGGCGAGACTCCTCATGGATCCGGGCGCGGAACTTTCGTTTATTTCCGAACGCACGGTCCAGCTCCTTCGAACACACAGGATGACCGCGTCCATCAACATCCACGGAATCGGAGGCCAGCCAGCGGGACGGACGCGGGGAGCTATCACTGTCACAGTATCTTGCCCCCAGGGGCGGCCACCCGCTCGCGGGTTGGCTGTACGGGCAGTGGCGGTCCCGGGGTACCCGAGCCAAACTATACCGGGACCCTGGTGAAAGGCGGACGGAGCCGGGAGGCAGTGTCGTACCGCCGCCCCCTGCGGCACTGCGAGCCGGCACGGAGTCTGCTATTCCCAGGACCGGGGGCTCCGGCTTAACCGCCGGAGCTGCGAGGAGCTCAACCTCGACAAAAATCCCCAACCCCCGACTGTGCGGCAGCCGGGGGTCCCTTGGTTGGTGGGTAGGTCCAACCGGTGTTCCGCGGAGGCCTGTGCGGTTGAAATGTGGAATTGACGGTGCTAGTTGGTGGAGAGAGATGGCGGAGAGAATGGCAAGTGCTAACTGGTGGATGTGGCAAGTGCGAATTGGTGGTGAGACGGTGGTTTGGCACGTGGTGTGGTCAGGTGTTGGCCGGTGGGGGCGAGTCCGGTGGTAGTGACGGGCTCGTGAAACTCGAGGGGTAGCCGACTCTCCCGAGAGTTTCCGAGTCGGTGGTATGAGGTTGGATGGTGGTTTGCGCGAGTTACGCAGGGGAGGGTGCAGGAGGTCGAAGACCCCAGCCCTCTCGGGTTTAGCGTACCCGCGTACCCGAGCCGGCGTACCGGTGCCATGGCTGGTTGGAGCCTATTCCGGAGTGGGCCAAGTCGACCCATGAACGTCTGACCAATGGCGAATACTGGTACCACGGGGGCCGGGGCGCCGGGTGTCGGCTACGGACCGGCACCGCCCGGCCAAGGAGTCGGATTCGTGGTGGCAGTAGTGGCGGCGTGTGAGTTGCGCGATAATCCAACTCGGGAGCGGCCCTTTCTTAGGCCGTAGGGAGGTTGGAAAGTACTCCTCCCCTTGCCAAGGGGCTCTGCCGGGCTAACCACCGAATGGGGATTGGTAGCCGGCCCGTCTCGGGCTCGACACTCATGAGTGCTCGAGCCAGCGAGACGGGACAGTGCGATGGTCGGGCGTGATCTCGACCCCGCGCACTTGGGTGCCGCGTCGTAAGCCGAGAGGCGGAGACGGCGCGTTATAAACAAAAGGTGATTAAATGTCACAGTATCTTCAATACACGATCCAACCTCAAATTTCATCGTGACGGCATTTATTCTACACGTATTAACTTCAACGCTTCCCTCGTTCGCTACTTCGGCGCAATGGGACCATCTTCACGGACTTCCTCTGGCAGACCCGAACTCTCTGAAACCGGGACCAATCGACGTCATCAACGGAGCTGACGCGTACGGTCTTCTGGTTGAGTCAGACGTCGTCAAGGTTCGGGCCATCAATCCCATCGCTCAGCGCACGCTTCTCGGATAGATTATACTCGGTCCCGTCAACGGTTCCACCTCAAATTCGGTTCGCATTCAACATGCCTCCATCGACGACGAGGTCACTTCTTTACCAGCGAAGTTTTGGGAACAAGAGGAAATTCCTCCGGACTCGGCCCCTACAACCGACCCGGACGAATCCGCTTGCGAACAACACTTCAAGGACACTCATACGAGGGACCACACGGGCCGATATATCGTACGGCTCCCCTTCAAGAATCCTCCTTCGCTACTCGGAGATTCGTATTCGGGTGCGAAATGCTGCCTTCTTCAACTTCTACGGCGACTCTCGACAAATGGGTCGTATCGCGGTCTCTACAACGCCTTCCTCCAAGAATACGAGAACCTGTTTCACATGCCTCGTGCTCCAACGGCAGCGTCTTCGAGACCACGGTTTTTTCTCCCACATCACGGTGTCTTTCGGGCCCATAGCGCCACTACGGAACTTCGTGTCGTCTTCAACGGTTCCTTCAAATCTGCGAACGCTGTGTCGATCAACGACACTCTTCATACCGGGGTCAAACTTCAACGACTTCAGGAAAAATGGCTACGCTTCACCTTTCGCCTTCTTCGACTGTCGAGCTACATGGATTCTCGGACGCCTCCCAACTCGCCATGTCAGCCGTGATCCACCTCCCAACAACTTCAGTCGACGGGGCTATAACGGTCACCCTCGTCTGCTCGAAGACGAAAGTAGCCCCCCTCAAACGACTCACAATTCCACGGCTCGAGTTATCGACGGCTCTACTTCTTTCAAGGCGGGCCTCTCACGTTCAGAGAACCCTAGACTTAACGCAAGTCCCAGTCTCTCTCTGGACGGACTCTTCAGTTGCGTTGACATGGATTACTTCAAATCCGGCCCGATGGAAAGATTTCATCCGAAATCGGGTCACCTCGATCCAAAATTTCTCTTCCCACGCCACATGGCTGTTCATTGCGGGTAAGGAGAACCCGGCGGACTGTGCGTCGCGAGGGCAGACTCTCCGACAACTGTCCAAGCACCATCTTTGGTGGCACGAGCCTGAGTGGCTCGCGCGACCACCATCTTCATGGCCAGTCTCTTCAGCCGAACTTCCACCGGATGGCGACCTCGAACAACGATCAGGTCTCGCCTTCACCACCACCTCCGAGAACAGTCCTATCACTTGGGACCTTCTGCAACGGTACTCCTCGCCCACTCGCCTTCTTCGGATCACGGCATTGTGTCAGAGGGCGGTGGCCCGCTTCAAACGGCTTCCGCACGCCTCAATAACCTACCCGCTGAACACGGGAGATTTGGAAGAGGCAAGGTTCTTCTGGATACGCTTCATTCAACGCACACACTTCTCGGCTGAACTTCAGATGATTTCGAGCGGAGCGACCCTCAATCGAGGCCACTCCCTTGCCGCCCTCAACCCTTTTATCGACCAACTAGGGACCCTTCGAGTTGGCGGCCGGCTGACGAACGCCCTTCTACAGCCCGAGGCAAAACATCCGTCAATATTGCCCCGGACCTCTCCGCTCACTTCACTGATCATCGCTGATTCGCACTTTCGAACGCTTCACGGTGGCACCCAATCCACGTTAAGCTTCCTCCGTCGATCGTACTGGATTCCGGGTGGCCGGGCTCCAATTCGATCGTACATCCTTCGGTGCACCACGTGTGCCAGATTTCGAGGACTTCAAGCACAACAACTTATGGGTCAACTTCCGACTGCGCGAGTCACACCTTCACGGGCCTTCCTCCACACCGGCATTGACTACGCAGGACCCTTCACCGTCAAGACCCGGCGTGGACGAGGAACAAAAACGTACAATGCTTATCTAGCCGTTTTTGTTTGCTTCGCTACTTCTGCGGTCCACCTCGAACTCGTCACGGATTATACTTCAGAGGCCTTCGTTGCCTCCTATCGGCGGTTTTCCGGACGACGAGGAATCAGTCACACTATTTATAGTGACTGCGGGACCAACTTCATCGGAGCAGATACTGCAATTCGTACTCTCTTCAAGGCTGGATCAGCCGAAATGAATTCTACGATCATCTCGCTGACCAACCTTGGGACGAATTGGTCCTTCAACCCTCCGGCCGCACCTCACATGGGTGGAAAATGGGAGGCTGCGGTAAAATCCGCGAAATATCACCTTCGTCGGGTAATCGGAGAAGCCTCACTTACGTACGAATAATTTTCGACTCTTCTTGCGCAAGTGGAGGCTGTCTTAAATTCTAGGCCACTTCGTCCTTTATCGGACGACCCCGAGGACATTTCTCCCCTCACACCGGGTCACTTCACCATCGGCGAGGCACTCACCACATTGCCAGACCGTCTCTCACTTCACTCGACTTTCACGGTGGCAATTCCTTCAGGCAAAATTACAGCACTTCTGGCAGAGGTGGTCTTCGGAGTACCTTCAGCGAAGCTTGTCGATTTCTAAATGGCGACACCCTTCACACGACATCAAAATCGGCTCACTCGTGCTAATCACGGACGAACGACTCCTACCTTCACGATGGCCATTAGCACGAGTGGTCGAACTTCACCCCGGGTCGGATGGTCTAACCAGGGTGGTGACACTTCGCACGGCCACGTCCACCTTCAAGCGACCCACTGCCAAGTTGGCCGTCCTTCCAGTGGACTCTTCGTCGACGACTGTCGCCGAAGGCGGGGAGAATGTTTCGGAAACTCCATCTACGACTCCCTAATTTCGGGAGACCCCGCCAGAGGTCGACGTCTCTTGGCCGGTCGCGCGCTTGACTCGGACAGTGTCCGGGCGCAGGGATTTTCTCCCCCTAATTTCAACGTTATATATTCGCATCGGCCCTTCTTTTCAATCACTTCGTTCGGAACTTCGATATAAGTCACAAGTCTTCTTCGATAAACGGTTCAGCTTCGGTCTCTTCCCCCCTTCTTAACGCCAACGGACTAACGCCATTTACGCCCGCGTTAGCTCCCGCGGCAACGGTCACCTCGGGACTCTTCCAGTCAGTCATTATTAATACTAAGTAAATAGTTAATTATTAGTGTAAATAAACCTATATTCTTTATACTAAACCCGTGTGCATTTTCAACTTCATTCAATTTCCGGCGCGTTCCTCTATTCTCACGAATAACTCAAACCATTTCCCACTCGTTCACTTCCAACCAGAATCCGAGAGATTAACCCAAATCTAAACACCACCCGAGAACCTTTTACGTAGACCACTTGGACGCGAACGCGAAAACGCTAGCGAAAAGGTCGTACGCATGGGAGCGAGAGAGCACGACGGCGTATCTCTAGGGCGAGAACGACAGCGCGACGTCACGGGCGCGAGAGAGACACGACGCGTCTCTCGATCGCGAAGCTCGTGGCTCGACGTCCCATCGACAACTGTCACGAGAACGTCCAAAAATCGGAATCCGACGCACTTCGGGAGACTCTACTGTCTCACTTTAAAATTCGTCATTTTCTCTACCTTGCGCGACCAAGACCGGCGCGCGAGGGATTATTCGAGAGCGGGATAGAGCGTGTTAACAGAAAAACTGTCAACACGCTCGCGGGATCCAACCGTGCGAAATCGCCAGTTCGAGCGAGAACTTATCTCTTATGCCAGAATCGGGAGCTGAAATATTATTGAAATAATATTTTTATTCGGTAGCCGTCATCTCTGCCCGAGTTACCTCAAGATCGGATCGGGAAATACTGGGTGACTCTCTCCAACGATAGCAGTGAGACTCTCTGGGATCGCATCCCCGGGCCATCGTGCGAGAGCGGGCAATACTTCTTTTCAGAAGTGCGGCGCGAAAAGCTCCAGCTTCCGCCCGTAACGTAAATGGCCCGCTTTCCAACACGATGCACGACACCGTGGGGCGCCGGCATCTCAGCCGGGCGTGCGCCGATTCCCAGAGTGGCCTCGTTGGCTGCTTCCCTCGATCGGGATTGCTCGATGCATTGAGCGCCACGCCACTCAACCGAGTTCCGCCCGCCAACTACGGAAACGGGATCGACAGCAATAACAGACAAAACGGAACACAAGGGCAGAAAGGCCTTTAACACGCGTCACGGTAGCGACTCGGGCATATGTACGTAAACCACGTGATAGGTAGCTGCTCTTGTGACGCGGTTCCAAAGAAATCACGTCACAAAACATATTCGGCGTCACTCTAATTTCGTTAGACTTCAGATTCCCACAACAATTCAGAAAACGAGTCTTTAATTCCCTGCATTGTCTTGCACATCCTGGACGGCGAGCCCCCGCTAAGTTAGTTTCTGAACGTTACGTGTGGCCGTCGTACAATATATATATATATATAAATGTCGGAGATTGGCGTGATTCAACGATCACCTGTCTTTTGAGGCGTGTGGACGTCGTATTAGGTTTCGCGCGATTGAAATACACTGATAACGAAGGTTCACATCTTCATTTATTTTATTCTTTCGAAAAATAATTATTTATCTCTTTTAAGGAATGATCGGTGGTGTCACTGCTCGACTCCGAGTCTGACGTTATTCTGAGCTATTCGTTGTTTCCTTCACCTTTCTTCCGCCTCTCGTTATTTGTCATGGTAACACTTGTCACTGGTCAAGGCATGCCATGACTGGCCTATCACTTCTCTTCTACATATATATATACACACACACACACACACACACACACACACACGCACGCACGCACGCACGCACGCACACACACACATATATATATATATATATTGTAACGTGTTTTTTTTTGGTACTCCGCTGACCCGCCTGGCATGGTGGCGGATGCAGCAAAACCGTCCTCCGGCTCGGGGCCGTCATCGCGATCACGACATGATTCCGTAGGGTTCTCTAAGCGACGTTAGGATTATGATTTAATATTCTGTTTATTTTCTTTATTTTCGCCACCTCAACGTCTGGCTTACACGAGCCAAGGTACCCACGGCCAGGAAGAGCGAGAGGGAAAGAAGGCGAAGCCAAACATTCTCCCAAGGCCAAAGATCGGGAAGACGCGGTGGCCCAACTATGGTCAAACGTTCGGAAAGACGCCGATTCCCCCGAAAATTACCTACCCAGGGCCGTGATTCGCGCCCCCCTCCCCCTTCACTTCTTCAGTTTTTTATGGACAGGGGCCGAATTGTCACCCTCGGCTGATAATAAGTCTGGCTTCGGTCGCGGTCCTTACTCCCGTCGTCGCCAAAGTCGACCGTTACGAAATATCATCCAGGGAAGGACGAGGCTCCACTAGGACATGAAATACGGCCCGCGGGAAGAGCGGACTTTTCATTTTCCGTTACGGGAGGTTCAGGATTCGAAATCCGCGCTTGATCGATAAGCACACTCCCAAAAATTATTCGATACGGGCCTGTTCGCTTTAGTGTAATCATGAGAACAGAAACTAAAGAAAAGGGGGGGGGGGGTACGCTTCTCGCACGTCGGCCGGCTTTTACGTTAGCTTCCTGCGAGGTGTCGAGCCGGACGGACGTGGGCCGAGACAATGGGAAACGATCGAATTACGCAGCCGGTGAGCTTGGCCATGCCTTTGGCAACAATCCGGGTAATTTTCGGCCGTATGGTCGGCTCACGATCTCGCGCATCTTTACCGTGGCCACGGCCTCTGTCGCGTTTCCGTAATTATAAACCCCGTCACACGTAGCTAGCGCGTATCGTCGGGAAATCGTGTCGTGGTTGCGCGCGGGAAGCTCAATCTCGTATCGCGACGAGCTTCGGCTCGAATTTTTCGTTAGACATGAGAAGTGTGAGTGAACGTGTGAGTGGAGAATTGGGACGTGTCGTTCTCGGTGATCCCTCGGCCTGCGACGAGGCTTGAGCACGGGGAAAGGGGAAGAGACTACCCTCAAGTCAGGACGTCTTCACGGAGAACAAGCCTCCCGCTTATCATCGGGGTGCGGGTCCGAACCCGTGCGGGCTCCCGTCCATTTTAACAGCATCTACCGGGTGCCCCTTTCCCTAGCGTAAGGATTTTCCCGGCTTCGTCGCGGGGGAGAGGTTGCCGAGCATCGGCGTCCACGTAAGTAACGACCGGGGTAATTTTCCCGGGATATTTCGTTCTTTATTTTAACGCTCGGCCGGATAACCGATTAGCGGGGGTCCGGTTTTGTAATATTAGTGTGGCCGGTAGGGAAAAGAGGGGAGAGGCCAAACGAGCTCGACGTCTATTGTGTGTGTGCGTAGGCCCCGGTCGGGATTGGTGTGTGTGTGTGCGCGTGAGAGTGATTGTCTCGCGAGATTTTGCGCGTACTGTATTTATTTCTTGTTTTCCGATTTTTGTCCCGTGTTCCTTGTGAAGGAGGGGAAAACGTTGACGAACAGTCAAATAAATTCACCGACGATAAATTTCGCTTGCCGCGCGTGATTGACACCTGACCCATCCCCTCTACCTTATCCACGAGGCTGCAGTTTGGCCGGACACTGCGTTCCCTTTTCTCATCCCGACAAGCCGATTTTCGGCTGGCGCCCTATATAAATTGTCGGGACGGGAGGAGGGGAGTTTTGTGACTCTCTCGGTCCTTTTCCCCCAGCTCCCTCGATTTTGCGGTCACAATATATATATATATATATATATATATATATATATTAGGTGTACAAATAAGTTTTAGGACACTTCGATTTTGTATCATAACAGCTATTCTAAATTAATTCAAAGGTCCCGCTCACTTATCATAGATGGCGCTTGATATGTAGTATCGAAACGTAAAGGAGTCATAAACATAACCTATAAATTCTGTAAATTAAACATGCAGACCGATAAGCTATTTATTAGACACTGCATTCGCTATGAATTCCATCAAGGAAAAAGTGTTAGGAAAGCGTGTGAATCGATATGTTCTGTTCTTGGAGACAACATTGTATCTAAAAGTACATGTGAGTATTGGTATAAGCGATTCAAAGAAGGTGATTTCGACGTTAGTGACCGTGAACGCACGGGGCCTCCTGTAAAGGTGGACGATCAGGAACTGCAAGCGTTGCTGGATGAAAACTCTTGTCAGACGGAGAAACAACTTTCGGAACAACTTGGAGTAACTCAACAAACTGTTTCTTATCGTTTAAAAGCAATGGGTGAGATTCGAAAAGGAACAAAGTGGGTACCGCACTTTCTGACTCAAGAAAATAAAAACAGCCGTCTTAACATTTGTGTGAGTCTTTACAACAAGCAACATAGAAAGTCTTTCTTGTGGAAAATTGTGACCGGCGATGAAAAGTGGATTTATTTTGATAATCCGAAACGCAAATATCATTGGGTTGACCCCGGCGAGCCGACAACATCCACGCCAAAGCGCAATGTTCATTGTAACAAAGTCATGCTGTGCATATGGTGGGATATGAAAAGCGTACTGTATTATGAACTTCTCAAACCTGGTCAAACAGTTACTACCGATCGCTATTGTCATCAATTGATGCAAGTGAATCACGAAATTGAGAAGAAACGTCCATTTTCTGGTAAAGGAAAACGTCCAGTAAAACTGCTCCATGACAACGCGCGGCCTCATGTGGGTAAACCGGTCAAGGATACGTTACTGGCGCTTGGATGGGAAGCTGTACTACACCCGGCGTATTCACCAGACTTAGGCCCATCCGATTATCATTTATTCCGGAAAATGCAGAACGATTTGTCTGACATGCGATTCAAAACATTTGAAGAAATGGAAAAATGGGTCGCTAAATTGCTCACCTCGCAAGACGAAAGTTTCTTTGCGAAAGGCATCCGCGAGTTACCTGAGAGATGGCTGAAGGTCATTCAGTGCGATGGAGATTACTTAGATGAATAACTGTGTTTTACTTCTTTTTTAATAAATCTTGAATTTTTTGAAAACTGTCATAAAACTTATTTGTACACCTAATATATTACAGCACAAAAAGTGGTGTGTTCGCGTATCCCACTTCTGACGCTAATTGTGTCCGTCGAGCGGCTGATTAAAGGATGCGAGGTGAGACTGCCAAGCAGGTCTTGAATGGATATGCGGATGACTGGAGTTCAGCACGAGTTTGTTTAATCGTGACTTGCAACAGTCGAGGGAGTGCATGATGTAATGGTTGGATACTCTGAAATGGACTGAACTCTCTTGGTCCAGGGGGAGGAAGCGTGCTGGAAGCGGTGGAGCCTAAGAAGGTGGGGTGGGGGATCCCACGAGCGAGTATATCGAGCCGCGTGGAACGAAGCACAAAGGGACAAAGAGACTAAGAAATTGCAGTAAAGGGTTTCTAGGAGAGAAGATTCGTTTCAGATGAGCGTTGAGGTTTAGCTGTAGGAAACGGTTGCTAGTGGTGTGAAGTGTTAGATGTTAGAATAAGACTAGGTTTTGGGAAAGGAGTTGTGTGGGAGCCTCACATCAGCATAAATGTACAAAACTTGGAGGTGCAGCATAGGCGACTTGAAATAAATGTATTGAATAATAGTATTTTTATAACCATGTTGCTACGTAATATTTTGCCACACCTTGAACGTATATCATGATCATTTAATTACATACGGGGTGTGAACCAAGTGAATGGTGAGGTACGCATCGACCCACCCATACAAAGTTTAAAGTAATAAGAAAACCTTCCATAGCTCGACGGCTTGAAAATACCGGATGATAATATACTGTCCTATTAAAATGACACGCCCCATATGAATCGCGAAGATGTAGCCTGAGCAGAACGCCATAAATCCCAACAATATAAGGTTTAGAGGGGACATGTTATCATGATCTTGCTGTATCGGTCATTGTTCTGAATTATGACATAGTTTAAATTCCACCGAACCAGGAGAGTTACGCTCAAAATTATCCCGGAACATTTCCCCATAGATTATATCCGAATTGGGGTCAGTGAGTTGGTAGGCCACAGTAACTGTAACAGTTATTTACGGTGTTTTGTGTCACATTAAAATAGCGTTCCACCGAATTAAAAAAACGTGTAAAAAAATGTATCCCTTGTATAAACCTATAACATTACTCCTTATGCAATGCAAAGTTCTACCTATAAGCGATGCTAAATTGTGGAGTAAACAGGGTGAATCATTTAAGGTGACCACCCCAAATATCTCTATTGCCTTTAGAGTGACCAAAAAATGCCAGGAGGTAATTTATTTGATTTTGAAGGGCTGTGATACAGTGGTGAAAAATTCATTTTTGTCAAAGTCATAGCTTTTGCGTTCTCAAGGTCATCAATGGTTTTGTCAAATGGGAACATTTTTTTTTTTATTAAGACGTTGTAGCCGATATTCGGATAAATCCAACTACGTATGATATCATGATCTTGAAATTATTTTACACCAAAATACACGTGTAAAAACGAGAAATCGTGATGGTATTGACAAAAATCTGAAACATTTCCGACGATTAACATTATTGTGTCCGTTAGATAACTTGCGCCGCTATCACATCAGAAACTATCCCAAGGTCGAGAGAATCGTTCATCCGACGTCTTTAAAAATATGTCGACGTTAATGGCCATCACTTCGAAAGTTTGTTACAATACATTTTCTGCACGAAAAATTCAATTATATTATTCGGATATTCGGATTCGGATTATTGTCGGATTCGGATTCGGATTATTGTCAATACCATGACGATGTCCCGTTTCCACACATGACCATGAAATGATGTCACAGGTAATTGGATTCGTCTAAATATCAGCTACAACGTCTTAATAAAAAAAATGGCCCTATTTGAAAAACCACTAATGACCTTGAGAACACAAAAACTATAACCTAGACAGAAATTAATATTTTCACTACTGTATTAGCCCTTCGAAATCAATCGAATTACCTCCTGAAAGATTTTTCGTCACTCTGAAGGCAACAGAGATATGTACCACACGTGTTAAATGGTCCACTCTGTATATTCATATGACATTAACACAATATAATTCGTTTACTACGGCATATGAGCATATTGATGTAACGCATACAAAAACCTCGCCACAATTGCAACAACAGACAATTTTGAAGCATCCTTGCTCACGATTACTGTAAACGATACTTTATAGAGCATGGAAACAAATGCAATAGTCAGCCATAGATAAACACAAAATTCAACTGCTAAGATAAGCACTGTAGAACAAAAATATTAATGATCACTCTGGAATGCAAATCAATTTTCTTTCGTCACTGTACTGTGAAATAATCCAAAGTTATATAATACTCATCTCTGCTATTTTATTAATTTTTTTATGGAAAATTTGCATAGGCCGTTTTACATCTTTTTTCTGGGCCGGTTTGGCCAGAAAAACTAACCCGGTCTTAGAAAATGTTGAATTTCCAAATGCATGTAATCATTTTTTAATGTCACTATTCCAGTATAAAAAATATGGTACTTTTCAAGGTAGTTCGGAAGGTACACGTATAAGCCAAAAATTTCCTTTGAAGCGTATAGTAACATCCAATGACTATACTATGCTGTTGGTTGTACATTTTTGACAGAGCTTGTACTCTCTATGCCCCACACATTCGCATCTCATGCATATATAGGTCTCATACTCGTATAGAGAGAGCGCTGTAATCGTGGCAACAGCGCAATTTTCCTGCTGTCATAGCGTTGAGCTTCCTACGATCTATCTTTCGCGAAACATTTTATAAAAGAACAAAAGCGTGAAAATATCAACCCAAATGCGATACAAAGGAAAGTTTACAACAAAAAAAAAGCGCTTGCTAAAAGACTGAAAGCTGTGGCAGCCATGTGTCAAGCAAATGCGGCTAAACGCGATGAGAATAACCATAACCTCAACGATCAGCAACAAAAATTAGCTGTCGAAGGACGTCGGATCGTGGATTTACAACATCTTGCCGATAGTTTAAATTGTATTCGCTGTAACAAAGACAAATACATGCATAAATACATGCGTAAAGTTAACAACTTAAATTTGTTGGCAGAATAAATTTATTTCACATCCTTCTCAGAACTATTAAAACCCGGGAAAAAACATACTTCGAGTTCCCAGACCACGCGCCGATCAGCTGGCTGCAGCGTACACTGTTGCCATTCCATTACAGATGGTTGGGCCCGAGTAAGGTATGGAATAAAATTAACACTTTTCATAAGTCGATATCTCCGAAACTAAACAGTCAAAGTTTGTCTTTTTTTTTAAATCAATCCAACCATAGTGTTGCGTAGACGTATGTTTTTATTTTGAAATCCTAAGATCCGTTTAGAACCTATATCGAGAAATGCGGTCAAACTCATATCGGTTTACATGTTAGATATAGGGATCGCGTACGAAAATACCCATATTCAATTGCAATTATCTCATGAACTAAACAGTGAATCGAATTGAATTTTTGGGCATCAGTCCATGAAGTAGTACAGTCGTGTTGTCGCTAAAAAACCCCAGGAATCGGAGAAAATTAGAAGAAGGCTAGTTTCTGACAGGTGATTTTGTGGTGCCGTGGGGGCTAAATTCAAGTTTGCCTAAAAATCGGGGTGTAGGGTTTTTTTAGGGGATAAAAGGAGATGGGGGTCGATTGATGTCAAGCTACAACCCTAACGAGGTCGGCGCCGTGAGACAAAATGTGCAGAAAAATCCGGAATTTAGTTTTGTCCACAGCGCCGAAGTCATGGAAGTTCATTTTGGGGGTGAAGAAGTGGGGTGGAATTATGAAAAATCAGTTTTAATTCAATAACTCTTTAGAAAAAAATCTTACACTTTTTGTTCACATGGAAACGTTGTATCCCTTGAACAGACGCGTCGATCGAGGATTTGATCATCACTCTCCGATAATATCTTCAACCCCATAAAAATGGTTGAAAAGACGGGTCGATCGAGGATTTGATCATCACTTTCTGATAATATCTTCAACCCCATAAAAATGGTTAAAAAACAACAAAAAAATGTTTAGTGAATAACACAAAAACAATCGGTTTTTCGGGAATGGTTCAAATGTACGAAATGTACAGAATAATTTTCTCTATATTTTTGGTGCTATGGACCACCCTTGAATTTTTATTTTCCAACCCCTCTCGGGGGTTGAACATTCAAAATGAGATTCTGGGTAAACTATTGTAATGTCCCGCGGTTTTTGAGATTCAGATCGACTTTCGAATTCGCAAGATTTTACAAGTTTCCCGACAAATAGAAGGAAAAGAGACCAATTTGAGGATTAGACCATCAGACTTCGTCGGTCGCTAATGGATTTCCGCTGGGGAGGCGATATGTCGACGCAGATGAAATCATCGCTAGACAATAAGATCTTTGTCACTAATAAAAGAAACCTTCGCTGAAAATTCTCTGCCTGGCTGGCGTACGGGGATGGCCGAGTTAATACGACCGGCATCTGTCATCAAGAGTATGGCCCCTCAACAAAATTTAGAGCGAGATCGAAATGACATATGCCAGTCGAAGGAAATGACAAAGCGTTCAAGGGGGAAACGTACTCCAAGTGACGGCGTTAAGAATTTCCTCGTGGTCAGTGATTCCAATTTCTATTGAAAGGAAATGAAAAGATGTTGTAGATTTCGGAAGTATGATTTAATGAAACCTATTATCGAGTGCGTTGAAAACAAAGGAATTTGAGACGAATATACGCAGGGGTCAGGTCACTCGTGATTATTTAATCGTGACGATCAATTATTTAAAAAAAAATTATTACGTACGCATTCAATTATATTTATAAGAAATGTTCCGAAGAAAATTATGTTGATGCATACTATTATAGTGCAAATACTTTTAAATAATATGACGAAAATTTGTGAACGACACTCAGTGCGATGAATCAGAGTTTTGAGAACCACGGTTGCGAGTCGGACTATCGTCTAATTACGTAGAAAGACCACGCGTAATTTCTCACCAAAAAGCGTTCATGTTAAATCTTACCTTACTGTAAGATTTATTAAATGATATAAACCTACATGGTGACTCGAAACGATAGCACGAAAACTCCGGCGGTTGATAAATAAAATATCCAAATGGATCCGGTCGTAAAATCGACAAGGCCCGAACCATGGGCACGTCGCCGCGCACAATAGCTCTCTATTCTCTCTTCCCAGTATTTTCGAGAGCAAGATCATAGACCCCATTCTTAGTAATGCAGCATCGACCGTAGCCCTTGCCCAATCAGAAATTTTCCAAATTATCCCCCCCCCCCACTGTAATTTAACCAATCATGTGAGACGACCTATGTTTTATGCACTATTCTCCAATCTACAAGAGACGCATCACCAACAGCGTGTGCTCCTCCTCTCTCAGAATCTGTATCGCCTAATTCTTACTTCGTGAAAAAGAAAAATCTTTAAGTCAGTCTGCCAACCGAATCACGAGTAGTCAGTTCCTGTTGAGTCTTCTATAACCGTAGCTGGAGGAAAGTCTCCTTACATTTTTTTTATCAAGTTTAGTTCGTTAGTTCGAGTCTCCGTCGATTTTTATTTGAAGCAAGAAATTAGTCGTCGTTCATCTTCCTATAATTAGTGTAATCGCAGTCGTAGTAAAAGTCGGTGATCGGTGTGAAAACTGTGAAAAAAAGAGTAAAATATAAGAAAAAGCATCCAGAGTCTAAGACAGCATTTCTACATCTAACTACCTGGCCATCACGAATTCCTACACTGATTCACGCAGCAGAAGCAATTGCATTTCACCCATCCCATTTTATTTGCACCTAACGAGTAAGTAATCATGAATATTTTCCACACACGTAAGGGAAGAGAGGGAAGAGAGTTCTCCTATTTCAGCGATCTCGCAAGTCTCCTCAATTAGATGCCTAATAGCTTAGAATTTATGCAACCTCGCTCTTTTCACCCTAACAACATTCTGATCATATAATTGGTAATAATGTTTGGAAACCCGAGAATTTTTGCTTTCCAAATAGTTCGTAATAGGATTCACCGTCTTTTCCAACTTGGAATCATTTGTCTTCATGTTAATTAAATATTTCATGTTTGTATTATTTTTTTCTCTTAATAACGAGTCCTGATTTATAATCGCGAATCGCACTCTCAAGCCCATCCTGAGCAATTTTCCACAAGGTTAGGCTCGAAACAGGGCAACTTGTCCTAATATAACGTGGATTGTCCGAATATCGCGTAAAGGGAGAGACCGCTCTTCGTGACCGAGATGGATATCCGTCGGTTAGGACATAACAAATTTTTGGGGGCTCGTCCGGGATTAAGAGTGCTTTGAATAGTGCTTTGAATGAATAGAACTTTTATTTCCTGCATATCGATATTTAGTAGCGTAATGAAAGTTATTAATTTTATGAAAGTTTATCCCTGCGTAAAAATTGTGCATTCGGAAAATCCATGACTCCTTGAGCTGGGCAAATGTCCGCTTTCAAGATCCAGTAAAACCCTATAACGTTCCTATCGTGCTCATGTCGCGGGAGACTCGCTCTAAAAAGGTTTTGGACGAATCCATAGTTCATCAATATCCAGACGAAAGGCGCATAAGAAAAGAATCTAAAGCAGAGAAATGATCGACAGAAAACCTTAGCCATGAAAATCTTACGGTGATTAGGGAGGAAGATATCGAACATGAGGTATCGCCTCTTCTAACAGATGATGGGGATCTTCCAGATGAGTCAGAAGGAAGTGATAAGGAAAATTTAGTAAACGATGATGATCTCGCGAAAATAGGCGGAAAATTAAAAGAATCCCTAACCGATAACTTAAAAGAGGACGAACTAGATAAGGCTTTGAATACAATTTTATCTCCCGGACAAAAGAAAGCTTTTTTGGCCATCAGAAATTCTCAAGTTAACGCCCCAGGGCCGTTTCAACAAAAATCATCTGAAAAGAGTTGGTCGCTAGCATCTATTTAAATTTTTTTTGGACTTGCAGGGGATTTGTACCCAAAAATTAAAAAACTCTCAGTAAACGATATTGAACAACCAAGTGTTTCCAAAATAGCTCAATTACCTCCGGAAGCGTTGTGCCCGATTTTGACGGTAAAAAAGAATCAATTGGGCATTGTATAGCTGCAGTTGAGGATGCGCTCACCATAGCGGGAGTGGCCTATGAGACCCAGCTATTATGAGGCGCATAAAAGGAAAATTACCCCCTGCTGTTTGGAATAAAATTTCAAAAATAACATTCGCTTCAATTAAAGAATACGTTAACTATCTCCGTGATACTTATGATCCGCCTAAAGACGTGTATCAATTAATTGCTGATCTTGGCAATACTTATCAGAAAGTAAATGAAACCGTAGATGATTATGTAGATCGAACTCGGTATTCTGCAGAAAATATACTAGAAGCATACGCGACGGATGAAACAGTGACACAAGCAGAAAAGAATTAAGTTGATGGTATGGCACGAAAAATTATGACTAGCGGTTTATTGCCAGAAATAGAACAGCGCATGACGCCCACGGTTTCCCTTAGCGATGCAGTTGATAAGGCAAAGGCCATAGAACGCCAGCTCGCTGACATAAAACAGATAAGGAAGGGCGAGACTTCCAAGCCAATCGCAACGGAAAAACTTGAGAAGAAGGCTAGTATTCATTATGTGAAGCAAGATAAAATAGAGGCAAGTAGGAAGCAAGGCAACTCAAGTGTCCCAGGCACCGTGAGCTGCCAGCTGTGTGGCAGGTCAGGGCACGCTGCGAACAAGTGTCGAGGTCCGGTGGCCGAATGGTCAGACCGCATGGTGACGTGTCAGGCGTACAGTAAAGTAGGTCACACAGCTAACAAGTGTCGGAGCGTTGGACCTTATGCATCGCCTATAGAGCCTATGGTGATTTGTCAAACGTGTGGCAAATCAGGACATACGGCGGGGCAGTGTCGCTGAGGATCTACCATGGCCAATGATGAAGGTTTAATTATTTGTTAACTGTGTAATAAGAGAGGGCATACGGCCGCTAGATGCGTCCAAAATCCCTGTCGTCATTGTGGCCGAACGGCGCATAATCCCGACAATTGTTATCAGGCTCAACGGATTGGCGGGGCACGGCCGATTGCAAATGGCATAGGTTTTCAACAACCATTGAACAAGTTTGCTGCTAACCCGCTACCTCCAATGCAATGCTATCGATGTCAGGGATGGCGATACGCGGCTCGGAATAGTGGTACCCAGGGTTTTAATCGGGTCAACCAGGGAATTTCTGGGCCGAATCCTTTAGCGAACGATCATATGATGAACCGCGGTGGTATCGCTTCATATAGTCAGATCCTGGCAACAACCTCTCCCCCGGAGATGTGTCACTATTGCAAACGGGCCGGTCACATTTTCGAGGAATGTCAGTTGCGAGTTGCAAATAATAGCCAACACCTTGTCTTCCAGGGAAACGAGAATGGCCAGCCGGGAGTGGGTGCCCAGGCACAGGCCGCGCAGGGGACTCACCCTACCCTTTCGATGTATGCTACCGAGGAAAACAAATAATTATAACTGAAATGTTTTTGGGAGATCAGCAGATGAGGTGATTCCTCCAACAATTCTGCTGAAGGGCAAGGATTTAAGTGAACAGATAATGTTGATGGTAGAGACTGGTGCGAGCAAAAACGTTTTGAAAAAAAAAATTACCTAGATCCGACGGTTTTTATTAATGAAGATCATATTTTGCAATGAAAAGGAATAACAGAAAATACCGTGCGCACATTAGAATACGTTGACGTCCTGACCCTGGGAAATGATGCGACATTCCATATCGTTCCCAGTGATTTTCCGATAAAACAATCGGGAATTCAAGAAGTCATCAAGGAAGTTCAGAGATTAAGAATACCATTTCACACAAGGGAAAGTATGATGTTTCCGGCTCAGACGACAAGATTATTTTACGTTCGTATAAGAAATAACGAAGTTCAGGAAGGTTATCTGCCAATTCTTACATGCGGGGAAGGAATAATCATTGAGCAGGGTTTCGTGCGAAATGAGAAGGGAAAAGCTTATATCCAGGTAACTAACACCAGAGATCAGGAAGTTGAAATCATGATACCTGTGGTGACGTTATCGAGCTCTCCACCTTCCTCGCCGGAAAAGAGTGATGTAGGGAGTGCCGAAATTCCCGCATCCCAAGGTAATGATTATAGCAGCCTATTGTTAGAATCAGGAACCGAGAAAATTGGCGATGAAAAGGATCATGAATCAGGCAAAAACGAAGGGGGGAGGTACCCCAAAGAATTCGAAGAAAACAGAAATGGGACGAGCAAGAGCAAGAAACGAGAATCCAGTGGGCAGAATCCAGAGTATCGGAGCGAGGATTCATGCCCCAAGGAGGAGGATTACGAAATGAATGCAGGAAAAGGAATCACGTTAGATAGTTCTGAAAATTTTGGGTATTTTGATCGTATTGAGAATGTTAGTATCGTTGAAAAGAATTTGTAAAATGTCAAGAATTTTGAGAATTTTCATAGCGTCGAAAATAATTTGGAAAGTGTCGTGAATTTCGAAAGTAATATCGAGAAATTTGGGAATCTTAATGGGGTTGAAAAGAATTTGGAAACTGTTGGGAATTTCGAGAATAATGTTATGAATTTTGAGAATTTTGATAGTTTCCAGAGTTTTGAAATAGTTGATAATCCGGACGGAAATGCCGTAAATTCAACCGAAAAAGAAAAGAACTTAGAAAATGCTGAAATTTTTGGAAATTTTGATAAATTTGATATCGTTGAACAGAATTTGGAAGCTGTTGGGAATTTCAAGAATAATGTTGTGGATTTTGATAGTGTCGAGAATTTTAAAAAGGTTGGTAATCTGGAAAGAAATGCCGTAAATTCAACCGAAAATGAAAAGAACTTGGAAAATTTTGAGATTTTTGGAAATTTTGAGAAATTTGGTATCGTTGAAAAGAATTTGGAAGCTCTTGGGAATTTCGAGAATAATGTTGTGAATTTTGATAGCGTCGAGAATTTTGAAAAGGTTGGTAATCTGGAAAGAAATGCCGTAAATTCAACCGAAAAAGAGAAAAATTTGGAGAGTATTAAGAATTTTGATAACACCGATAATCTTGGGAAAAATGGTAATCTAGAAACCTCTCTCGTACTTTCAATGGAAAATGTTCAGTGTAATGAGACAAAGAATTTTGAAAGCGTTAATTGTGAATGAGGAAAAGATTTTACTTTTATTGAGAAAAATAGAAAGATCGATGATAGAGAGAACGCCGAAGGAACCAAACAGGAAATTAGGGATGACAGCGGATGGCTAGTCAAAGGAAGTATTGGAAAAGACAGCAGAATTCGGAAGCTGATGCCCGAACGTGATAAAGGTTTAGAGACGATCACAGAGCCTTAAGGAAATATCTTGCCCTTTAGAAAAGAGATAGATACGAGAATAAATCAAGTGGAATAAGGTAAAGGAAATTTAAAAATAGATCTCTCAAGAAAACAGAGATGGCAGACCTTGAATGAAAAGAGTATTATCGAGTCATTAATGAACGCGGATTTTGATTGTCTCACGATGAACACCAGGATATCAGACCACGAGCGTTTTGGGAAAGTAATTGAATTGCTCCGTTTAGATCATCTTGAGGACGCAGAAATCGATATAATACGGGAATTGGTTAAGGAAAATGCCGACAGATTTCACCTGCCGGGAGAAGTACTAGGCGCCACCGATGTGGTGACCCATAGGATACCAACCACAGATAATTTGCCTGTAAATTCAAAACAGTACCGCTTTTCTGAAGCACATAAGAAGGGAATTCGAAAACAGGTGGAAGAATTATTCGAAGCGGGGTTAATACGAGTATCTGGTTCCCCGTACAACACGCCTCTGTGGGTTGTGCCCAAGATGCCGGACTCACAAGGAAATCCACGGTGGACAATGGTACTCGGTTTTCAGCAATTGAGAAAAAAAACTATCGGGGATGCGTATCCCATACCGAATATAATCGATATTTTAGATCAACTCGGTGGAGCGCGTTATTTCTCTGTTTTCGATTTAGCCTCAGGCTTTTATCAAATCATAATGCATCCGGATGATAGTCACAAAACTGCCTTTACAACCCCATACGGACATTACGAGTATGTTCGCATGCCTATTGCATTGAAAAACGCTCCTCTCACCTTCCAGAGAGCTATGGATATGGTGCTAAGAGGTTTGCAAGGGCGGGAATTATTCGCGTATCTTGACCACATAGTGGTATATGCCAAAACGTTGGAAGAACACGGGGAGAAATGCGAGAGGCTTTTTGATCGCTTACGACAGGCTAATCTCTCGTTACAACCGGATAAATGTGAGTTCCTGAAAAAAGAGGTTGTGTATCTAGGTCACGTGATTAGCGACTCTGGATTGAGATCGGATCCCCGTAAATTGACAGCGGTGCACGAGTTTTCGCGCCCGAAGAACGTCAAGGGCATTAAACAATTTTTGGGTCTCACGGGTTATTATCGCCGTTTCATAGAAGGATATGCGCATTTGGCGAAACCTTTGTCGAATCTCTTGAAAAATGATGTTCCATTTTTATGGGAAAATAGTCAAGAAGAAAGTTTCCAGTAATTGGAAGATAAACTTTGCACCGAAACTGTTTTTATTTTTCCGGATTTTTCTCAGCTTTTCGTGGTGACGACAGATGCCTCCGGTTATGCAATCGGAGGTATCCTGTCTCACGGCCCGATAAATATAGATAGACCTATAGCATACGCTTCACGTACACTCAACAGCGCAGAAAGTAAATATGATACGTATAAAAAAGAGGCCTTAGCGATCGTTTATAGCCTCTTGCATTTTAGACCTTATCTCTATGGAAAACGTTTTACACTTGTCACGGATCACAAGCCATTGTTTTGGTTCAAAACTTGTGAGGACGGTAATGCACGAGTACTCTGGTGGATACTAAAATTAGCCGAGTATGAGTATGATGTCGTCTATAAGTAGGGAAGACCAACTTCAATGCGGATGCGTTATCGCGAAACCCCGTCAGGTCAGAGGAACTATTTACGGAAGAAGACATTTTTATAGCAGGAGTAGGGAAACAGACAAACTTAACCGAGAAGGGAATCCAGGAATTATTGGAAGGAAGTGACGAACATCAGGAAGGCGAAGAAAATTTTGAGGCCGAAGAACCAGGTGACCTGGAACAACAATGGAGGGAATCACTTTCCCCCGAACAATTAGTTGAAATTGAGAACAGAGAGTCGAGTACCATGAACCCGGAAAATGAAATGAGAATTGTCGAGCCAATGAGGGAAAAAACAGGGTTTAAAGGGAAGATGGAAAGTCTTAAATCTTTGACTGCAACGCTAAACGAAGCTGAAGCTGGTCAATCGCGAGCACCAGAGCCAAAGGTGAAGAGGGTTACTAGGGGTCAAACAAAGGCCCAGCGATTGGATGGTTCCAAAGATCGCAAAAGGGACGAAGAAAAAGAGAATGATTCATCAACCTCGGAAACTTCTGATGACGAGAATTTTATCCGAAAGACAAAACAGACCGTGCATCTATCGGAGTTGGAAGATGATCATGAATCATTCTCTGCACTCGAGGACAACGACAATGAAGAAAATTCAAAGAAAAAAACGAAGGTTTCGAAGATGAGAAAGAAGAGAAAACGACTAAGGAGGGAAAGGTCCGATGAACAGAATACAACGTCCGACTCTGAAAGGAGTACCCACGATGAAGATACCGGAGAAGGAATTATTACCAGGAACATTATTCAGTCGAGGGATCTCTTTTTCACTAGGAAAGACAGTGTAGCATACTTTTTAAATGCACGTGGAGAGCCGTTCGCTCACGCAAACTGGCCGATCGAGGTGAACTACGATATTTTCCGGATCTGGCATTGGGGCAGGCCCACGGTGTGAAAAAAGGGAATAGGTACCACATAGCCTTACCAGTCAGTGACGATTCTCGAGATGGAATGTTGTTAATTCTACGTCATATCAAAACAGTTATAGCCAACCTTCGTGAATTCAGTAGCGAGATCGATATTCAAAGTTTGAGTATAGCGAAATTCGAGACCGTAGGAAACGTTCCGTGGGATGACGTTGCTACAGAATTAAGACAAGGATTTCTGCAAAGCCCGTTGAAGATAATAACTTGTCATGGTATTATTCGGTATCCAGGAAAAAAAGAACGCGCAGATATAATACGAGGAATGCATAGCTCGCCTGTCGTTGGCCATAGAGGAGTGACCAAGACTTATAACCTCATTAGACAACATTACTTTTAGGAAAAGATGAAAATTGATATTCAAGAGTTTATTCAGCAATGTTTGCCATGCCAGTTAAAAAAGTGTATTCGAACGAAAACTCGTCAACCCATGGTAATCATCGATACACCGGAAATGGCCTTTGATAAAGTTGCGATGGATATGGTAGGACCCTTGCCGAAAACAAAGAATGCAAATAAATACATTTTGACCATTCAAGATCAGTTAACAAAGTTTTGCTTAGGAGTACCAATGGCTAATGGAACAGCTGAGACTGTCGCAAAGCTTTGGTCCAAAATTTTATCACCCATTATCATCCATTATCACCCATTTGTTTGGAACTCTCAAACCCATACTGACAGATCAGGGCCGAAATTTTATGAGCAAGTTGCTAAAGCAAGGTGCAAACATTTTTCAGATAAAGAAAATGCGTACGACCGCGTTCCACCCGCAATCAAATGGATCATTAGAAAGATCGCATCACGCCTTAGGAGAATGTCTCAAGCAATACGTTGGGAAGGAATACGAGTGGGACGAATGGGTCCATCTCACGATTTTTAATTATAATACCAGTGTCCATGAGGGCATGAAGTATAGCCCGTACGCATTAGTCTTCGGAAAAATGGCCCGAGTGCCGACGAGCGACTCTTTGCGTGTGGATAACAAACAGCCGAATTATAATGATTATATCGTAAAACTGGTCACTCAATTGCACGAAGTCCGTGAAACGGCCAGAAAGAATTTGATCGGAGTGAAGGAACGATCCAAGGTGTATTACGATAGAAAAATGAACCCAAAATCCTTTGAAAAAGGAGACAACGTATTTTTGCAAAAGGGTAGTAAACCCAACAAGCTCGACGACCAGTACGCAGGCCCCTATGAAATAGTAGAAGTAATGGGAAATGGAAATGTTAAGATAAAGATAAAAAAGGATGCGAAGGTCGTGCATACCAACCGACTGAAGAATTCCTATATTAAACCGACGTGATTCAATCGGAAGGGGAGTTAATAAAGCCACTCTTCACCCGTTACGATGGGTTGGGGGCTGTCTACCGTACCATGAGCACTACACACGATTTTGTTCCTACTCCTTATTTTTCATCCTCCGCTGCTTGCAATGCCGTTTATGAAGATTAGAGACTTTGATCAGCGCAGGTTTTGCGAGAAGAAAAGCTGATTTTTTGCGAGAAGAAAAGCTGATTTTTAATTATTTCAAGTATTTTACAGGGAGCAATATGAAAGGAAACGGTTTCAAGCAGTCAGTAGTCGCCATCATTTTGTGGACAATATTAATCAAATGACAACCTGGAAAAGCTATTGTAGGATATGAGTGCGGTACGTCCGCATCGAACATAACAACGCTATCTCTCCTGGATGTGGAGGAATGCAACATTCTTCAACCGGAATTGAACATTTCAAGTATACGTATCCAGTTTCTGCAGTTGGACGATTCTGGGTCAATTCATGTGCGACAATGTACAATAGAAATCGCGCGGGATGTTCATAAATGTGGGATGTTCTCGCATGGCAGTGACGTACTCAACGGAAAAGCGTCATACTTATACGTTTCGCGAGACACGTGTATACGCTTGCATGAATATGGGTCTATAGCCATTGATAAAGCTGTAATCACGGGAATACGCCCAAATGATACCGCGATTTATCCCCTTATCTTAGCAGGGAAACTCAACGTTGACGAAAGCTGTATTGGTACTACATACGCGGACCCCTTTGGGAGCTGGAGTGAAGTGCGGACGTGAAATTCACGCTACGAGACTATAGGGCGAGAGTGGGATTAAAAAACAATAAGGGGTATTTAAATTCGGGAATTCGGTGTAACTTGCAAAATGGACATTATATGGACGTGGAAGATGGGCCGACCTTCTGGGACCCTGTGCCGCGAGATCGGTGCAACGAGAATAGATACAGTGTGTTATATACTTGAATGGCCGAAAAGGCGATGGACGAAAATTCGGTAGTGATGTTTTCTCTGACTACCGATGATCTAACGTTCGCGCTTACTACGACTGGAATTGTAAATTTGTGTGGCGAAACACTCGTGCGTACTGAACATCCGCGTTTGTTAGTGCATTAAATTCGCGATGGACAAGGAGCCGTAATCGGAGCCAAAGTGGACGTGAATAATATGGACATTTTCGCGTATATCAATCCGAAATTTGTTTATGTGGAATGACACATCCGGACGTGGCTGCAGCAGCTGTATTATGATATCTTTGTACAAAGGTCTTCGCTGGAAAGAGAAATGCTGAAGAATCGTCTGGCCATTGCAACACACGCACCGGACGAGGTCGCCTACCACCTGATGAAGGGACCGGGATACATGGCTGTCATCTCGGGAGAGGTGGCACACGTAGTCAAGTGCATCCCAGTCGAGGTACAGGTTCGACATACGGAAGAGTACTACAACCAGTTGCCAGTAGCTGTAGGAAATGGAACATACTTCATGTCACCAAGGACGCACAGTTTGATGCGAGCGGGAGTTCAAATCACGTGCAACAAGCTTGTACCACCCATGTATTTCATCAAGTGCGAATGGTATGGGATGTCGCCTAGTCCAGTGAACGTATATCCCACCCGAGAGCCGTAAACCAATGAAGAGTCGTACTTGGAAGTTCAAGGATACGAAGTCTCTGGCTCCTAGCGGCATATATACTGCAGGCGATTTGGAACAACTGAGAGAGCATGTTATGTTCTCCGCCGAAAGACCCGGAGTCCTCAACAAAATAGCCCGTGGAATGATGGGAAAACCAATGGTCCGGGGGGAGGCTCAATCACCAACCTGCTCGACGGTCCAGATTTCGAAGAGGTAATGGAATCTGCGTGGAAGAAAGTTTGAGGAAAAATTCTAATATTCGGACATGTTAGTGCAGGAGTAATAGGTCTGTTTATGTTAGCGCACGCGATCAAACTCTGTTTAGATACTGTAATTCATGGTTATGCATTGCACACTGTCAACGGAAGGTCATTATATTTAATAGGAGCCGTATGGGCCTCTGTGACGAATCTTCTTTTACATTTACAACGAAATGCCAAAAACCGAAAGCCGTCAGATAAAATTTACCCTGAAAATGGCAAATTGTTAAACAAATCGGAACAAGCTGAAAGAACGGAAAACAGAACAGGGCAATCTGGAGAAGATCAGGGCAATCAAGTAAACTTTAATAAGTTACAATTTCAGAAAAAGGGCTTACAGACAGAAGAGATCGCAGAGCAAAACACAAAGCTCATATTGTACCCTACAGTTCCTAGAGACCCGAATGCGTATAATCAGTAGGGTAAAGATAAGTGTAAGGTTTGCGTATATCCGAAAACGACTGCGTAATAGCCTTAGTGTAGCAACGTAAGAAAAAGTTACTAATTTTCATAATATGTTTATGAATCAGAAACATTCTATTTTTTCTAAACGTTTGAACTAGTAATACAGTATTCAAACTTTAAAAAAAATGTTTTGGAATGAAAAAAAAACTATATTGTCATGTTTAACCTCTCTTACGGAAGTTTAGAACAAGTATTAATCTCCAGGTTATCTCTTTTTCTCTTTCTTTTAATTCATTTGAAAATATCGTACGCATGAATATACGAATATGTCTACATATAAAATAAGTAATGTTAAAATGATATGTATTGAGGAAAAAGATATGCAAATGAGTTTGTTTGCTTTATTACGCGATTAGTCATCCCTATAAAAAAATATGAAGTTTAATAAGTAATGATTTGCAACTCTATAATTGTGTTGCTCTTATTACTTTGAGATATATAGTCGTCAGTTTAATGGATCTTGTTTGCGTGTTTTTATACTTAGTATATGTATATGTGTATATATATATATATATATATATATATATATATATATATATATATATTGTGACGTGATTTTTTGAGACACGTCACAGAAAGGCTACCGATGATCAAGATATGCTCTCGATGCTCGGGTTGCGACCCATCCGTTTGTGTTAAGGGTCTTTTCTCTAGTATGTTTGTCTTGTTACGTTGAGGTTTTGGGTTGTGTTTTCGTTTGGGTTAGGTTGGCGTGCGGAACTCGGTCGAGCGGCGTGTGGCTCGACGTACTGAGCAATCCCGACCGAGGGATGCACCCAGTGAGGCCTCTCGGGGAATCGGTGCACGCCCGGCTGAAACGCCGGCGCCCCACCGTAGTGGTGCATCGTGCTGGAGAGCGAGCCGTTTGGGTTACGGGCGGAGGCTGGAGATCTCCGCGCCGCGCTTCTGGACAGAAGCTTTGCCCGCTTTCGCACGGTGACCCGGGGATGCGATTCTCGAGAGCCTCCATGTTACCGATGAGAAAAGATCCCGATTTGTTACCGTTCCGTTTTCGGGGTAACTCGGGCAGAAAATATAGATTCCGAAAGGAATATTCTATTAGAATATTCCAGTTCCCGAAATAATATTTCAGCTCTCGATATTATACGAGATAAAGTTCTCGCTTGAACCAGCGATTTCGCATGGTCCGATGCCGCGAGCGTGTTGACATTTTTTCTGTTAACGCGCTCTGTCTCGCTCTCGTATAATCCCTCGCGCGCCGGTCTTGGTCGCGCGAGGTAAACAGAGTTGCTAACGAATCTTCGCGTGAGACGGTTGTCTCCAAAATCGCGATCGCTCCCGATTTTCCGGCTATCGGAAGAGAGTCGCTACCGAACCTTCGCGTGAGACGGATGTCTCCAAGATCGCGATCGCTCCCGATCTTGAGAGTTGTCGATCAGACGCCGCGATGGAGAGACGTGTCGTGTCTCTCTCGCGCTTTCGTTCTCGCGTAAGAGGTACGTCGTCGTGCTCTCTCGCTCCCGTGCGTATGTCGTTTCGCGTGCAGTTCGCGTTCGCGTTGTTTCGTCTACGTAAAAAGTTCCCGGGTGGTTACTCCACCGGTTCCCGCACTATCAAAAATAAAACAATTATTTTGTCTTATTAGTGACGTACCGTCATCGCGATAGTGACAGATCCCGCGCTCGCTCACGCTACTCCCCGGTGAATCCCGACCCCTCTACCATATCCCACAGCCTGAGCGGCCGTGCTTTACCGCAACCGTCTTCCCGTGTAAGTGCATCCAGATTAGTCCGGTTATACGATTCTGGCGATACAAAAATCGAGGAGGTCTCCAGACTCCGAACCCGGTTAGGATTCCGGGATAACAAAAATCAAGGAGAGCTCCAGTCTCCGCCTGGCGGGTCGGGTTTGATCACCCCGACCCCAGTTTAGTCCGGTTGAGAAATCCGGCGAAACAAAATTCTCTGGCGCCCCGGGTTGCGGATGCACGTGCACGAGAGGAACGGCCGAAGGTGACGGTTTCTCGCACCAGATCCCGATTTGAGCTCTCGTTCAGTTCCCGTTTTCGGTTAGAGAAATAATCTCCCGTCACAATATATATATATATATATATATATATATATATATATATATATATATATATATATATATTAATATTGGTAAGGATAATCCTGTAGCGACAATCAAAAGTGAGCTGACCCATAGCAGATGTCTCTACCGAAACCGACCGCCGTTCTTCGAAGCGGCGCTCGTTTAAGGGGGGAGGTAAAATGTCCTGCGGTTTTTGGGATTCGGATCGACTTTCGAATTCGCAACATTTTACAAGTTTCCCGACAAATAGAAGAAAAAGAGACCAACTTGACGATTAGACCATCAGACTTCGTCGGTCGTTAATGGATTTCCGCTGGGGAGGCGATATGTCGAAGTAGATGAAATCATCGCTAGACAATACGATCTTTGTCACTAATAAAAGAAACCTTTGCTGAAAATTGTTTGCCTAGCTGGCGTACGGGGACGGCCGAGTTATTACGACCGGCGTCTGTCATCAAGAGTATGGCCCCTCAACAAAATTTAAAGCGATTTGAAAAATGACAAACACTCGAAGGAAATAACAAAGCGTTCAAGGGGAAAACGTACTCCAAGTGACGGCGTTAAGAATTTCCTCGTGGTCAGTGGGTCCCTTTTCTATTGAAAGGAAATGAAAAGATGTTGTAGATCTCGGAAGTCTGATTTAATGAAACCTATTATCGAGTGCGTTAAAAACAAAGGAATTTGAGACGAATATCCGCGTGATTATTTGATCGTGACGATCAATTATTAAAAAAAAAATTTATTATGAACGCATTCAATTATATTTATAAAAAATGTTCCGAAGAAAATTATTGTTATGCATACTATTATAGTGCAAATACTTTTAAATAATATGACGAAAATTTGTGACCGACACTCAGTGCGATGAATCAGGGTTTTGAGAACCACGATTGCGAGTCGGACTATCGTCTAATTACGTAGAAAGACCACGCGTAGTTTCTCACCAAAAAGCGTTCATGTCAAATCTTACCTTACTGTAAGATTTATTAAATGATAAATATGAGCCTACATGGTGACTCGAAACGATAGCACGAAAACTCCGGCGGTTGATAAACAAAATATCCAAATCGATCCGGTCGTAAAATCGACAAGGCCCGAACCATGGGCACTTCGCCGCGCACAATAGCTCTCTATTCTCTCTTCCCAGTATTTTCGAGAGCAAGATCATAGACCCAATTCTCAGTAATGCAGCATCGATCGTAGCCCTTGCCCAATCAGAAATTTTCCAAATTATCCCCTCACTGTAATTTAACCAATCATGACGAACCATGACCAAATTGGACGCATCACCAACAGTGTGTGCCCCTTCTCTCTCAGAATCCGTAGCGCCTAATTCTTACTTCGCGAAAAAAAAATCTTTAAGTCAGTCTGCCAACCGAATCCCGAGTAGTCAGTTCCTGTTGAGTGTTCTATAATCGAAATTGGAGGAAAGTCCCCTAACATTTTTTTTGTATCAAGTGAAGTTCGTTACTTCGAGTCCCCGTCGATTTTTATTTGAAGCGAGAAATTAGATGTCGTTCATCTTCCTATAATTAGTGTAATCACAGTCGTAGTAAAAGTCGGTTATCGGTGTGAGAACTGAGTAGTATAGCTATGCCGGTTCCACCCATGTAGGAATCTACCTTACCGACGGTCGGTAAGGTAGATTCCAGCAAGTCCCCAGAAATTTACCGACGGCAGATTCTGACCCAAACATGGTACATGTAGGAATCTACTTTACCGACGGTCGGTAAGGTATATTCCAGCAAGTCCCCAGAAATTTACCGACGGCAGATTCTGACCCAAACATGTTACCTGTGGGAATCTACCTTACCGACGGTAAATTCTGGCCCAAACATGGTTCCTGTGGGAATCTACCTTACCGACATACCGACAGGAAATCCCCTATTGGCGGGAAATTCAAAAAACCTTTTGGCGGGAATTCAAAAGACCGGGGGGAAAATATCTTTTGGCGGGAAATTCAAAAGCGAAGACCTTTCGGCGGTAAATTCAAAGCGGATACTTTTCAGCGGGAAGTTCGAGAAAAAACCCCTCTCGGCGGGGGAAATTGAAAAGACCGCGCGGAGACCTTTTGGCGGGAAATTCAAAAGGGGGGAGACCTTTTTCGGCGGGAAATTCAAAAGCGGAGACCTTTCGGCGGTAAATTCAAAGCGCGGATACTTTTCAGCGGGCAGTTCGAAAGAAACCTCTTGGCGGGAAATTCAAAAGCGGAGACCTTTCGGCGGGAAATTCAAAGGCGGAGACCTTTCGACGGTAAATTCAAAGCGCGCGGATACTTTTCAGCGGGAAGTTCGAGAAAAAAACCTCTTGGCGGGAAATTGAAAGACCGCGCGCTAAAGTTTCAAAAGCGGAGATCTTTCGGCGGGAAATTCAAACGGGGAGACCTTTCGGCGGGAAATTCAAACGGGGAGACCTTTCGGCGGGAAATTCAAACGAGCGCGGTCCGTGATACCGGCGATCAGGATACCGGCGATCAGGATACTTGGCAATCAGGATACTTGACAATCGGGATTGCTGTGAAACTCAAGCTTGAGATGTTTATTAAGAGTTCAAGATACATTGTTTACATTGTCTTTTGAGTGGCAAAATGTTGTCCGTGTGTTCGCGGCATCGTTGACACTCGCCGACTTCGGGGTCATTTTTGAGAAATTCGGGTAATTTGTCCCAGTCGAGATCGACGCTGTGTGCAGCGAAGGTGACGATAAATTCCTTGGGTAGCTGGGCGATGTCGATGGGTTCCATGGCAGAGAGGGATCCAACTTGATGAAACAGTTTTAGCGATCGTCCAACGGACGGGAGGCTCTCTCGAAGAAACTTCCTCAACAGCAGGACATTTCGAAGTGCGCAATTGGGTGAATCGTGGTAAGGGCAGAATGCCGCCACTTTGTTGGCTCTCCTCAGCGAGGGACACGCCACGACGTCTCGTGCATCGAATCCGAAACGTTCGAGCCACTGCTGCTTCTGCTGTCCCTTCACGTAGATGACGCTGGCGTTGTGCAGAACCGATCGGAGCATGTTCTCCACCTCGCAGTAGGGTACTTCTCCCGTGCTCCAGTCGAGATGATGGTAGTTGCGTTCGAGCCAGGAATTTATGCTTTTGTACCTGGCCGGGAGATCGTACCATGGGATCGGTGATTTGAAGAGGAAAATCAGCGGCTGCACGTCCGCATTGAGCGGAGTCACTGCCAGTTCTTTGAGTACAAACTCGTCCCGCTGGAAGCCCTGTGTATCCACCACGTACTCCATTGCGATTAATGATGACGATGAACGCTTGACTTGAGCGTCATTTATAGGCGGATTCTTCATCCCCTCCACTCTAGAGGCGTTTCCTCACATCCCCACTTATGGGATTGTAGTCTACGATGCGATCGTGCAAAATCAGGCAGTAGGCTGTAGTTCCCGCGGGAAAATTGGATTGAGCCTCTAGTTCGATACGAACGTCAACCGGTGCCTGCTTGAGGGCGTCGTTCTGTTTCGAGCAGTCAATCACAATGAGTGGAGCATGCGCGATGAAGTCTGTCTTTGTCAGCATGGGTTCCGCCTCCTTGGCGTAGTACGCAGTTTGGAAGCTGGCGTACATCTCGTACAACTGAGCGTACTGGTTGCGCGACACGTCGAGATTGAAGTTACCGTGTGGGTAGCACTGCGAATTGAGGAATAGTTTCACATTGGTTATTGCGCAGTGATCGAAGCCGCTAGCGTTTGCCGTTCGAACGCCTCGTTGATTCGTTTGCAAGGCGAGAATGACGAAGCGCGGTTTCTCCAGCTGATTCGACGTCTTGACCGTCCAAACGTGTTTCGTCGTGATTGGAAGCATGGGGTATTCGTACAATTCCCACATGCGAAACGACATAGTGATGTCCTTCTCAATGTGACTGAGCAGACGTATCTTGTGCTTAGTTGACAGCATCACGTAAGGCATCAGCCACTCTATTTTAGCGATCTCAATCTTGAATTCCTCGGTGGCGCCATTCTCGAGGGCTGTTTGAATAACTGCATTCGTGTCGTTCCTCGATCGCGTGAGAATCAGCTCGTGCTTCGTGTTGATGACGATCTTGCGATATTCCTCAGCGAAGCCGAGAATCATGGCGAGCGGTATGCACACATCGAAGTATCCCCTGTCGTCCGTCAGTTGCTTCGGCTCTTCGAACCAGCCAGAGTTTTCAACGCTGAACATCTGATCGGGGCTCAGTGATGCGTAGCCCTTCATGAGACTCGTCAGACCAACGTTCTTGCTTCTGTCCACCTCTATGGCATTGATCTCGTAGCGAATTTCTTCAAACAGATGCAAGATGGCGTTGTTAACGAACTGTGTAGCCGTGACGGCATTCCCGTTCGTTTTGCTGAGTCTACCGCAGACGTGTAGGGAGCTTCGCGCCGGTAGAACGCACAGGTCCTAATGCTGAATGGATATGCGAATCTCATCGCTGTTGGCAAAACTCGATGAAGTATGGGGTTGATGCGCGTGAATCTCGTAATGCGTTACGGACTCGTCGAAAACGACGGGCGAGTGCACGTTCAAGGCCTCTTCCATTCCAGCAGCAAAATATCACGCAGGTTACTCTCTTCCACCACCAACGACAACGCTTTTATAGCCGACCTTGTTGTAGACGATACCCATGTCTACTTGGCTTCCTTGATGTGCAGTCTGATAGTGATGATTTCACCGCGAAAATTCACCAGTTCTCCGTCCTGATCGACTATGCGCAATTGCACGTGGTCAATGACTTTGACGGTGATCGGCAGGTAGTGACTTGCGAGGGAACTTCGATGATCTTATATCCTGGCGGTACTGCCGGGAAGAATTCGTATATGGTGTGCGCTCTGTGCTCGTTGATGTACGCCCCGGACGTGATGTTGCACTCGACTCACAGCGCGTTGACTCCGAGAATAGCTACCGGCAAGTCCGAGCTGTGAGTTGTATCGGGTGACAGCTCGCGCGCAGCAAAACCCAACAGGTTAGCGATGGAGTCTGCCGATCGAAAATCCACGCTTCGGTTGCACTTGAGCAAGTTACGCAGCGTGTTGTTGTTGGGCTTGAGGTTGAGGGAGATGCCTTTTCGCCCAAGCACATCCTGCAAGTACTTCTCGATATCTTCGATCTCGTAACTTCCCGTCGGCAACGCAGTCACCTCACCACCCGCGTAAAACTTGTTTTTACCGGTATCAATGTTGGGTACGGAGTTGAACGAGAGGAATTCCACTAGCCCGAGAACGTAGTTCTTGCTGGGTGAGAATTCGATCGGCGGAAAGTACTGCGCCTCCAGTAGAGACGAGCGTCCCGACAGGCTGAGAGTCAATGACTCTTCCATGCTGATGCGTGACTGACTCCGCGTGAACTCTCACAACTGCTTATATAAGAATTTCAGACAAAGATGGCCGCACTCGTACGTGTCGAAATCCTGATATCTCGCGTGATTGTACTTGACCTCGGCGACTCCGAGGTACTTCAGGAGTTCTCGAGGTGGTGGTAGATCGCCGAAACTGTCAAAGTAGACGACGTTGTTGCCGTGCTTTCGATAGGCCACCCAGTGCGTGCCCGGTCCTTCCTTGTCGTCGAGATTTACGATAGCCGATTCGCGATAATGCGGTCCATTCCTCGGCAAATCGTTTCTCATGAACACACCGCGAAAGTGCGGAACGTCCTGCGCGTATTTCAGCAGGTCGGCGTCCGTTAGAGGACGCTTGGGATAGTTGAACTTTTTTTTTCGCCTCCACGTGTATACCAAATCCCTTTTTGTGAGGCTTGAGGTAGAGCCCCTTACCGAGAGCGATAGCTTCCATCGTCTCATTGTGTCTCTTGCAATTGACGCTCGGCGGCTTTAGCGGTATTCACAGCTTTTGCCACACCCGCAGCGCCACCAGCGCTCCCGTAGCACTCAAGCCGGCAAACAAGGGAATGAGGAACGGCAAAACTCCGCCCACTTTCTCGGGGACGGGCAGTACGCGTGGCACCAACACCTTCTTCCTTCCGCCAGCTTGCTTCACAGCTTCGCGAGCGTTCGTGAGCGCCGATCGAATGACTTCCCGAGAATTACTTCCGGTCGATCGCGAGGCGGCTCTCACTATTTTGGAAAGCGCGATGAGGGGCCTCTTGTTCTTCAGCCCCATACCGAGTTTCAACTTGGCTTTCATGGTGTTTGCCACGACGTAAGCGGCAAGTTTCTCGTCAATAGCGGCGTCTCTTGCAAACACCCGCTGCCAGGCCCTATCTGCCAAAACTCGGTCGGCCGAATTGCGCGCCGCGACGTTCTCACGGTTTTGCGAGTACGCGATTTCGTGCTCCTTGCAGACTGCGTCCAGAGGATTTACACCGGGATCACCGCGAGCGACGCGTTCCGCTAGCTTCGTGCCTGGCCCGCAGTACTGGTAGCCCGGTATGTGCAACTCGATTGGAAGCCTGTTGATGAGCTTGTTCAGAACACCTCGACCTGTGTGCATCACTACGCGATCAGTCAGCGAATGAAGTCGAGGGGTATATAAGCGGGCTATTTATACCTTGACGGCTCAGTCATGGATTTCCGAGAGCAAGTGCACAAGCTACCGGTGATGAATTCGATGCGCTCGTTGAGGGACGAAAGCAGGGCACGCGACACGGCGATCTGCTGCCTGCCAGTATTCGCGCAGTCTTCTGCGGTCCGTCAAACTGCGGCAAGACCAACGCGTTGCTAGCCCTCATCACGCATCCCAATGGTTTGCGATTCGAAAACGTCTACGTGTACTCCAAGTCACTGAATCAGCCAAAGTACAAACTGCTCGAGAAAGTGCTCGCACCGCTCGAGGGTATTGGATACTTTGCATTCAGCGAACACGATCAGGTCGTATCACCCGCGGACGCTCGTCCCAACTCCATCATTGTATTCGACGATATAGCCTGCGAGAAATAAGACAACGTCAGAGCCTTCTACTGCATGGGTCGACACAAGAACATCGATTGCTTCTACCTGTGTCAATCGTATGCTCAAGTTCCAAGCACCTGGTGCGTGACAACGTCAATCTGTTGGTCTTCTTTCGACAGGACGAGATGAACCTTCGGAGCGACAATGTGACGGCTGAGTTCCGTCGCGAGAAACAGACGCTCAGCCAGATGGAGAAACTGAGGGATGCGATTAAGCGCAAGTACATGCTTCTCAAGGCGGACAAGCAAACGATGGAGAAAGCTCTGGACGAAACTTTCAAACCAATCGTCAAACCTCTCGAACGCCTCGTGAACGCCAGGCACACGTTGCCTAAGAAGGAGGAGGTGCCTCGTGGTGATGATGAGATGGAAAGCTCCTTCAAAACTGCGTACGACGCGGAGGAAGAATGGCCGAAAATGACACCCGTCGAATGCGTGCAGCAGCAGCAAAAAACGAGCCCCGACGAATACGTGCAGCAGCAGAAAACGAGTCCCGACGAATATTATGACATGCCGGAAGTGCCTGCGCTCGACAAATATCTTCACATGCTCAACACGAATCGAAAAAAGTATCTCGATGTGACTTATGGGGTTCGAAAGCTGCCAGACGGTAGCATGATGATCGGCGACTCACCCATACGTTTCGTGAACGACGACGTGATTGTGGGTGATAGGAAGTATCGATCGAGCGTCGGCTTTCTCGAACTGCTCTTCAGGAAGGAACCCAGTGCGCATCTCGTGAGCGCGGAAGACAAGAATGTCTATTGGAAAATCCTGCAAACGACGAACGCACACAAGAAACACTACAGGTCGGACGAGGTCATCCACAGGCAAAGGAACAGCAAGTACAGGGACTGGGTGGCGCCCTTGGTCGGTGGTACATACACCGGTAGTAGTGTATTGCCTCGGTACAAGATCGCGCGAAGGAACACGCGAATGGACTACGTGTACTGGGACAACCCGAATGAACTTGTTGATCGACTGCGTCTGCTGATGGCTGAGCGATCGGCCGGCAATTCGAGTCACATCAACGAGATCATCTCGATCATCGAGGAGCTGCGTGAGGCCGGTATTGTCATATAAGCGGGGCACAAGGGGCGCTGCAACCGCACTTGAACAATGAGCATCGACGTGTTCGGACGTCAGCTAGGACGAACTGAGGGCGGTACGCGAGGTCCTCCCGGATTCGGATTCAAGCTCACCACCGACGGACAGCACGACATAGAGGGCAAAAGATTGTGCAACGTTGCCGACGCGAGTGAACTTCGCGACGGGGTCAACCTGAGTCTCGCGAGACGTCTTGTTCAAAGCACTCTGAGCGAATTGTTTCACATCACAACTCGGCTGAGAGAGGATTTTGACGATCTGCAACTGAACATACAGATTCTGCAGAATCAAGTGAACGACAGGCTGAGAATTATCGAGGTAAACGTTGAAACAACTCTGGAGTTGTCCACGCGCAATTCCGAGGCCATTAAAACGTTGGACACGCGGCATGGAGCATCGGAGATTGGTGGAAGAGCTGCATAAACCCGCCCGACGCAATTATCCACGACGCAAGTTTGACGTGCGAGGACTGGATGAGACATGGCAGGCCGACCTCGTGGAGATGCAACCGTACGCTCGGGAAAACCGGGGTGTCAGGTATCTGCTCACAATCATCGACGTGCTGTCCAAGTTTGCCTGGGCCTTTCCCGTGAAGCGGAAGACCGGCAACGACGTCACTGCGGCCATGGAACTCGTGCTACGACAGGGTCGAGTACCGAGGAATTTGCAGACTGACCGAGGCAGAGAATTCTACAACGCGTCCTTCAGGAGCCTCATGAGTCGATATCGCATCAATCACTACTCGACGTACAGCAACCTCAAGGCATCCATCGTCGAGCGGTTCAATCGCACACTCAAGAACAAGATGTGGCTGCAGTTCAGTCTGCGCGGTTCCTACAAGTGGCTCGACATTTTGCCCGATCTCGTAGCTACATACAACAGCAGCAAACATCGCACTATCTCGCACTAGCCGCGTGATTGTCAAAAGCGCAAAGCGCCCAAGTTCCGAATCGGCGACAAGGTGCGAGTCAGCAAGAATAAGCACGTTTTCGAGAAAGGCTACACGCCCAACTGGACGACGGAAATTTTCACGGTGAGTCGAGTGATGGAGTCGACCGTTCCGGTGACATACAGGCTGAAGGACCACCGAGACAAGCCCATTGCCGGTGGTTTCTACGAGGAGGAGCTTCTGAGAGTCAAGTACCCCGACATGCATCTCGTGGAAAAAGTGTTGAGGAAACGTGGCGACAGAGTCTACGTCAAGTGGCTGGGATTCGATAGTTCGCACAATAGCTGGATAAAGAAGACCGATTTGTAAATGGGTTTGAACATTTATTGCAATAAAAAACATTTCACGTTATTTATGATGGATGCTGAATTCTATTTGATTCATCTTGGCCTCGCTGCCGCCCAAGTACTTCAGGAGCAATTGCCCGTCCATGGCTGTTTGCACCATGTGCTCGTATGTCTTCGGATCCTTCACGAACCCGTCCGCGATGCGTTTAGGCAGAAAGACATGGCACTCGTCGTCGAGGGTGGCTACGGTTCTCAGGCCGTATTTCGTTGTGACTTGTCTCAGGTCGGTGACACGGTAGACGCTGTTTATACTCAGCGCTGCCAGTTTCTTCGTGGGCAGGAAATCCTCGAGAAGAGCGATTTTGTTGAGCTTCTCGATGCCGTCCATCGTGCTGATGAGGCAAACGGCCGCAAGCGCAACGCTCATATACCCGCTATCCCCTCCACTGCGCGCGGTGGGGCTCTGAAGTGCCCCCACGGCAACGTATCCGTGGTGTCGGGGAGGAGGATACGTTTGTCGTCGTGAGCGCTGAGCGCCACCTTCACTTGCCTCTCGGTAAACACTTTGTGCAAGCGCGATCTGATCACGCACTGCTGCCTGCGCTGCGTCAATTTCTCCTGCAGGCAGTGCACAAAGTCGTCGAAGGTGATGCTCGCCTCGACCACCGCCCTCTTCACGCCCTTCACCCGCTTCACACGATCATGGCCCTCGACTCGGACGCTGTACATTTTGCTGCGCAAGCCAACGAATTCCGTCATGATGCTGCCGTTGCACTCGTCCTTCATGAGACGGACCACCTTCTTGTTGGCTCGTGGCATGCCAAACTGGTTGTGCTGTGGGTAGTCCGAAGTATCGAACCTCTCGATGTCACGCCTCATGATCTCGTAGATGTCGTCGCAGCGAATCTCGTACAGCAGGCTGTCGGTGTAGAGGAGCTTGCAGCGATCGCCAAACTCTCGCTTCATGTAGTCATAGTGAAAGGCGTATACGTGGATCTTCGACAGGTCCAATACGCTCAGGCCGACGTAGATGGGTTTGTTGAGGTAGACCTCGGTCTTGGCGAGCTGTATGGCGACGAGGTTCTCCTCGAAGATGGAGCAGCTGTGAAAGTTGGACTTGGCGATGAGTGCTTCGGCTCCGTAACGTCCGCCCGAGTTCTTCACGAGCTTGACATCAACGTGTTTGCGCACATTCTCCATAGTCTTGCCGAACACTGCGTTGTTCATGAGCTTGAAGAGATTTTTCTCGAAGTCGTTTCGCGCCCTCTTGCGCAATTCGCTGTTGAGCTCGATGTAGGGTTTCAACCACGCACTCTGCTTGAACTTCAAGACTCGATGGACGTGTTTGAGCTCGAGTCCGTGTTCGAGGGCCTGTTTCAGGTTACGATAGTGCAGGATGTAGCGGTTCTTTGGGTCGAGTGTCGTCATGAGTTTGATCTGCATTGAGCTATGGGCGCTCTTGTGCTCGGGACACAAAGGTAAGTCCTTGTGTGCGTCGTGGAGACGTTCCGGGTACTGTAAGTCCACTTCGAGGACATAGCCGACCGGCGAATCGTCTGGCACGTTGAGGAAGTCGACGTTGTCAACCCACTGGAAACCGTCGTACGGGAGCGACTGCGTCATTGCCCAGCCGTAGAGGTTGTTCACGTCGAAGTACATGAGATACTTCGTCTCCTCGCTTGCGTCATAGTCGCTCATGTACTTGTTGTTGTCACGGGCGTAACGGTTCGAGCACTGACTCACCCCACCTCGTATTCCTTGCTCAATAAACATGTGCATGTCCAGATCGGTAAGCAGTTCCAGCTGAATATGAGTGTATTTGAGCATAGCGTCCCACGAGAAGCCTGGCAGTGTGAAGTAGTGCGCGGGGTCTAGGCCGTAGGCTCTGATGGCATCGTTGCGGAAATTCTCAAAGACATCAGCTAAGAGCAGTACGTCGGTCTTCAAGTAGAGGTCTGAGTATTCGCCCAAGTTGGTGACGTTGAATTCACTCCACACTCTCTTGGCGTGCTCGTAGTCTTCGTCCGAGATGTCACAGTCGTGCAGTGTACTGTGAAATTTTTCTTTCGACGGTAGCTGCTCGGTGTCGTTCAATTTGGCGAGTGAGTCGACGTACTCGTAGGGGAACACACCTTTCCTCGTGAGAAGTTCGAACTTGTCGTCGGAAAGGTGTGTGAACTCGCTCCGGACAATCTTAAGTTCCTTCAAGTACGATGCGAGTTTTTCCAGCGACGATGCCATGAAACGGAACGAGTCGATGAATCGGAACTCCATCTCGCTATCCACGACATGTTTCGTGAACGAGATGTAACGTTCTTTCGTCTGAGGCAGTACGTTAACTCGGCTTTCGAAGCACGTGGCGATTTCGCGGATGATGAAGTGCGAGTCGTAGCCGGAAAGATTGTGAAAGACCACGGGTACGGTTCGGGAGTCCTGGTAGTTCAGGTTGCACTCGTTGTGCGCCGCGCCTCGGTACCTGCCTGTGAGCTGACAGTGATCCCTCACTCTGTCACTGGTGAGCAAGGGTTTCTCGCAAATGTGACACTCAGTTGCAGTGCGAAACTCCCTCTCCTGATGCCACGACAGTCTCTCCATAAGTCGAGGATTAGCGTGAATGTCGTCGAGTTCTCGGGCGAGGTTTCGCAGTTCTGTGACGAACCATTCCGCAGGTTTCGCACCTCTGTAGCTGCGATACCTCGAGAGCAAATTGTCGTAACTGCACTTCAAGTAGAATGCCACGCTGAATGCCTCGTGCTGTTGGTAGGCATTTTCATCTCGGGTGGGTTTCAGCAGGCACTCAAAGTCAGCGTAGATATCGAAGGGCACTCGCTCCTTGTGGCCGTGGTTCTTGAAGCGGAGAATCCTGTTTGCCCCCTTTGGCATAGCGACCTTGCACTTGTTGACTTTCCTACAATCGATTCCATGCGCAGCCAGCTTGTCTGCATTGTGGAAATAGTGGAGACATCGATCGCAGATATGAAGCGTGTGGTTTCTGTTCGACAACTGTGCCGAGACCAAGCGAGACAAGTCCTTTATCCACACGTAGTGGAATCGTGGTACTATGTAGCATTGGTTTTCCTCCTCTTCCTCCTCCTCCTCGTCGACGTAGTGATCTTGCACGAGCAGCAGATTGACGTGTTTATTCTTCTTCGTGGACGTTACGTGCACAGGCACGACCATAAATTCCCTCTGCCTTTTTCTCAAAATGTATACATTCACCGAGACATCATCTTGCTTCTCGAATTTGCCAATGTGTTGCGGTATTACGGGGAACTCGATCCCGTTAAAGTTCAATTCAGCCTCGTACCGTCTGTACTCGGAAACGCGATCAGAATGGTGTGTGGGATGTAGGGCGGATAGTATGGCCCACTTGAAGCACTGGTTGTCATTGTTTCGAACGCTGATGCACGCCTTCTTGTTTCGTATCTTCGACGGAAGATTCACGCAACAGCTGCCGCGCAAAGAATTGAACTTGCTTATGTTTACCGTCATGTTGATGATGGAATGGAGTGACCAGCCGGAACCTTGCTGTTCAAATTCCTCCATATCCGTTTGAATTGGTTCCTGTACGTTCTCGATGAACCATGCTCGAACATCTGTTGTGGGGAAAATCGGCGCAGCCTTCGTGTTGAAGAATTTCGTGTCCAGTACTTCTTCGTCATTCTTCGTTGCAATGAATTTCGCAGCCAGCACGGCGTACACTTTCACCGAAGCTTGACTCAGCACATTTGCAATTTTTGTGCGGAAGTGAGCCATGCAGTCTTTCATGAAACCCTTTACGTCAACGTGCTTCAAGTTCGTGAGCAGCCCCACCCTAATGCCATTTTTGAACGATGAGTTCAGATCTGTCCATTGAACTCGATCTACGAGTTTGTCCCGGTTCTGCACGCCCTGACCGCGTTTCAACAAACGTCCCAATTTGATGTCAATCCCTCGCAAGAATCCAATGGTGAATAAGTACTTTTGTCTTTCCGGAGCGGTGGTGGCTAGCGTCTGTGAATGTTCCAGCGTCTTGATAACCTTGGCTAAACGTTTCATCCATTCTTGAATCTCGTTGGGAGTTCGATTCTGCAGAAGCGTCAACACTTCTTCCCAACTCGCAATAATTTCTTTGCAATCTTGAGCGGACATTGTCGTTACTCTCAATTGATGCAGGGAACTGTGCCAGCTTGACCATCGGGACCCGAATTTATACCGCCAGCACCGGCTGATGAGTTGTTAAACGCTGATTGGCTGTCACTGCCGAGTAGTGGAGGGGTAACGATGCTGATTGGTTGGCGCTGAGTAGTGGAGGATATAAAAGAGCCGAACCACGAAGCGCGAGCATCAGTTCGAGAATGGAGTTCGTTGTCGACTTCCAGGGTTTCAAGAGACCCTTCAACGAGTTCGTATTCAAAGAGGTAGCGGTGGTTGCCCTCGAAGACGATGCACTACCGTCAGTGTACCTCTTCGAACCACCGCACAGGTGGAGCTACTTACCTGCCAAGTATCAGAGCGAGAATCTATGGTTGGAGAAAAATTACCACGGTCTAACGTGGAATAGCGGCAACGTGCTCTACGAGGAAGTCCACGAAGTTCTCATCAATATTCTACGAGATGCCAGCAAGGTACATGTCAAGGGTTACGAGAAGAAAAGATGGTTGGAAAAAATTCTACCCGATGTGTACAACCTCGACGACCTGACCTGCCCATCGCTGCGTCAATTGACGGCGAACACAACCATCTCGTGCACCAATCACCAACGCGCGCGGAATCCCCCTCACTGCGCAGTTTACAAAGCGTGCACACTGAAAACATGGCTCCTTGAGTGGCAGAAACAACAACAAGTGAACTTTGCGAGCACCGAATGCATTCCAGACACTTCGACAACAACCACCCTCAAAGACTACTACGAGCAGAGTCTCCACTTTAAAATGTAATAAAGTCAGATAAAAAATATATTTTTTCCTCCGTTTATATATATATATATATATATATATATATATATATATATATATATATATTAAAAACGGCGTCGGGTGGTGGTGGGTGGCCTCGATGGCAGGGTCCTCCTACGTATGCAAGGGCCAGTCTTGGGGATATTCTCTTTACCCCGAGACTGGCCCAAACCCGAAGCCTTGGTCTCCTTTCTCTTAATTGAGGGAGTAGTCTTCGGTGGAGAAATCAAAATGGTTTTGCGCCGCTTTTCTTTTTCGTCCACCGAAGACTGCTCCCTCTTTTTTATCGGTTCCGTAGCAATCTCCTCCTCCTCACTCGAAAATACAAATCGGCCTCGAGCACGGTTGCTGTTGCCGTTGCGACTGTTGCCGTTGCTGCTGTTGCCGTTGCTGCTGCTGTTGCCGTTGCCGCGGTTGCCGTTGCTGCGGTTGCTGCGGCGAACGGCGGAAGGGGCAGCGAGAGGATGCCCCGCTTAAAGCGGGGGTCCTGCCGATGACTGTCGCCGCAGCCGCAGTAAACTGCGTTACGTTACTTAAAAATACGTAAAGTAGCATTAGAAAAAAAAGCGTGAGAGACAATAGAGAGAGAGAGAGAGAGAGAGAGACAGAGAGAGAGAGACTTACCTTTTCCATAATTCAAAATAGACCGGCGTTCTATCGTCACTGAATCTCTTTTATACTCGAGCCGGTGGGATGGGGGAATAGACCCAGAATATTCCGAAAAAGTATCGGTACGGAATATTCTGAAGAATTATAGGTGCAGAATATTCGGAGAAGTATATGTCCAGAGCATTCGATAGGGGCGTAGGTCCAGAGTATTCGATAGGGGTGTAGGCCCAAAGCATCGAAACGGGTAGTTACCCCCACCCGGTCGGTAACTACCCCCACCCACTCGGTCGGCAAGGTGGGGACCTACATGCCGACAGTCGGTAAGGTGGGGACTTACATGCCAGCCGTTGGTAAAGCAGGGCCATGGCGGCTGTGGTCTGCCGTCAGTAGGAATTTGACCGAAGAACTTCAAGCGTGAGTGTCACAGCAATCCCGATTGTCAAGTATCCTGATCGCCGGTATCCTGATCGCCGGTATCACGAACCGCGCGCGTTTGAATTTCCCGCCGAAAGGTCTCCCCGTTTGAATTTCCCGCCGAAAGGTCTCCCCGTTTGAATTTCCCGCCGAAAGGTCTCCGCTTTTGAAACTTTCGCGCGCGGTCTTTCAATTTCCCGCCAAGAGGTTTTTTTCTCGAACTTCCCGCTGAAAAGTATCCGCGCGCTTTGAATTTACCGTCGAAAGGTCTCCACCTTTGAATTTCCCACCGAAATTCCGAATTCCGCTTTTGAATTTCCCGCCGAAAAAGGTCTCCCCCCTCTTTTGAATTTCCCGCCAAGAGGTTTCTTTCGAACTGCCCGCTGAAAAGTATCCGCGCTTTGAATTTACCGCCGAAAGGTCTCCGCTTTTGAATTTCCCGCCGAAAAAGGTCTCCCCCCTTTTTAATTTCCCGCCAAAAGGTCTCCGCGCGGTCTTTTCAATTTCCCCCGCCAAGAAGGGTTTTTTCTCGAACTTCCCGCTGAAAAGTATCCGCTTTGAATTTACCGCCGAAAGGTCTTCGCTTTTGAATTTCCCGCCAAAAGATATTTTCCCCCCGGTCTTTTGAATTTCCCGCCAATAGGGGATTTCCTGTCGGTATGTCGGTAAGGTAGATTCCCACAGGAACCATGTTTGGGCCAGAATTTACCGTCGGCAAGGTAGATTCCCACAGGTACCACGGTTGGGTCAGAATCTGCCGTCGGTAAATTTCTGGGGGACTTGCTGGAATCTACCTTACCGACCGCCGGTAAAGTAGATTCCTACAGCTACCATGTTTGGGTCAGAATCTGCCGTCGGTAAATTTCTAGGGACTTGGTGGAATCTACCTTACCGACCGTCGGTAAGGTAGATTCCTACATGGGGGGAACCGGCATAGCTATACTACTAAACTGTGAAAAAAGAGTAAATAAAAGAAAAAGGATCAAGAGTCTAAGACTGCATTTCTACATCTAACTACCTGGCCATCACGAATTCCTACACTGATTCACGCAGCAGAAGCAATTGGATTTCACCCATCCCATTTTATTTGCACCAAATGAGTAAGTAAACATGAGTATTTTCCACACACGTAAGGGAAGAGAGGGGGATGTTCTCCCATCTCAGCGATCTCGCAAGTCTCCTCAATTAGACGCCCAATAGCTTAGAATTTATGCAACCTCGCTCTTTTCACCCTGACAACATTCTGATCGTATAATTGGTAATAATGTTTGGAAATTCGAGAATTTTCAAATAGGTCGTAATAGAATTCACCGTCTTTTTAAACTTGGAATTATTTCTCTTCATTTTAACTAAATATTTCACGTTTGTATTATTTTTTTCTCTTAATAACGAGTCCTGATTTACAATCGCGAATCGCACTCGCAAGCCCATCCTGAGAAATTTTCCGCAAGCTTAGGCTCGAAATAGCGCAACTTGTCCGAATATAACGTGGATTGTCCGAATAACGAGTAAAGGGAGAAATCGCTCTTCTTGACCGAGATGGATATCCGCCGGTTAGGACGTAACACTATTGACCGCACGAATTCGCCGCCGTGGAAGAATTTGTAGCTTGAACCGTCAGCTATATTTTTGCTCACAGCGCCAAACTCGAATCTCTTCATTTTTTTGGTCAATAGTTGTCCTAGAATTTCATTTTGAACTTTCAACCCCTGAGAGGGGTTCAAAAAGCAAAATTCAAGGGTGGTCCATAGGAACGATAATATAGAGAAAATTATTCTCTACATTTCGTACATTTAAACCATCCCAAAAAAAGATTGTTTTTGAGTTATTCAGTAAACAACTTTTTTGTTAATTCTTTAACAGTTCTTTTGGGAGTAAAAGTATTATTGGAGAGAGATGATCGAATACTCGATCGACGCGTCTTTTCATGTGCTACAACATTCCCATATGAACAAAAATTGTATGAATTTTTCCCTAAAGAGTTAACGAACGAAAACTGATTTTTCAAAATTTCACCCCACTTTTTCACCCTGAAAATCAACTTCCACGACGGCGGTGCTGTGAACAAAAATTAAACCTGGATATTTCTCAACATTTTGTTTCCCGGCGCCGACCTCACGGGGGTTGTAGTTTAGCATTAATCCACCCCCATCCCCTACATCCCGATTTTTAGGCAAACTTGGTTTTAGCACCTTCGGCACCTACAAAATCACGCGTCAAAAACTAGACTTCTTCTAATTTTTTCCGATTCCCATATACTCGTACAGCACGACTGTACTAAAGGTCAAATCTACACCATACTTAGATTTCAGCCAATTCCTAAGATTTGACCAAAACTACAGAACTACCTTAAGGGGTCTTCTCACTTTAAACGCTGAAAAAGGCTATATTCATGAAGGTTTTTGATCGGTTGATATTATAGATATTGATATAAAAGTTGTTGTTTAGATTTGGGGAATCTCGGAATTCTGGTTGGAAGTGAACGGGTGGGAAAATTGGGTGAATCTTCGTGAACTTAGGAACGCGCCGGAAAAATGAAGAGTTGAAGTGCACTCGCGTCAATATAACGAATTGGTTTATTTTAAGTCTTATCTATAGTCTAAGTCTTAAGCTAATTGATTTGGGCGGAATTAATGTTTGTTGAGGAAGAGTACCGAGGTGACCGTTGCCACGGGAGTTAACGCGGGCGTAAATCGCGTTAATGCCGTTCGCGACAGAGAGGGGGGGGGGGGAGACCGAAGTCGAACCGATCACCGAAGAGACTTGAAAACGAATAGGAAGAAAAGAAGGGCAAATGAGATATTATAACGTTGAAATTAGGGGGCGAAAATTCCTGCGCCCGGACACTGCAAGTGTCAAGCGCGCGACCGACCGAGAGACGTCGACCTCTCACGAGGTTTTCCGGAATTACGGGATCGTGGTTGGAGTGTCCGAAACATTCTCCCCGCCTTCGGCGACATTCGTCGACGAAGAGTCCACTGGAAGTACTGCCAACTTGGCAGCCGGTCGTTTGAAGGTGGAAGTGGCCGTACGAAGTGTCACTACCCTGGTCAGACTATCCGACCCGGGATGAAGTTCGACCACTCGTGCTAATGGCCAACGTGAAGGTGGAAGTCGCTCGTCCGTGATTAGCACGAGTGAGCCTATTTTGATTTCATGTGAAGGGTGTCGCTATTTGGAAATCGACAAGCTTCGCTGAAGGTACTCCGAAGACCATCTCTGCCAGAAGTGTTGTAGGTTGACCCGAAGGAATTGCCACCGTGAAAGTCGAGGTTCCGGAATTGAAGTGATAGACGGTTCTGGCACGGTGGTGAGTGCCTCGCCGATGGTGAAGTGACCCGGTGTGAGGGGAGAAATGTCCTCGGGGTCGTCCGATAATGGACAAAGTGGCCTAGAATTTAAAGCAGCCTTCACTTGCGCAAGAAGAGTTGTAAAGTCTTCGTACGTAAGTGAGGTTTCTTCGATTACCCGACGAAGGTGGTTTTTCGCGGATTTTACCGCAGCCTCCCATTTTCCACCCATGTGAGGTGCTGCCGGAGGGTTGAAGGACCAATTCATCCTAAGGTTGGTCAGCGAGATGATCGTAGAATTCATCTCTGCTGATCCAGCCTTGAAAAGAGTACGAAGTGCAGTATCTGCTCCGATGAAGTTGGTACCGCAGTCACTATAAATTGTGTGACATATTCCTCGTCGTCCGGAAAACCGCCGATAGGCGGCAACGAAGGCCTCTGAAGTGTAATCCGTGACGAGTTCGAGGGGGATCGCGGAAGTAGTGAAGCAAACAAAAATGGCAAGATAACCCTTGTACGTTTTTGTTCCTCGTCCGCGCCAGGTCTTGACAGTGAAGGGCCCCGCGTAGTCAATGTCGGTGTGGAGGAAGGCCAGTGAAGGTGTGACTCGCGCAGACGGAAGTTGACCCATGAGTTGCTGCGCTTGAAGTCCTCGAAATCTGGCACATGAGGTGCACCGAAGGATGTACGGTCGAATGGGAGCCCGGCCACCCGGAATCCAGTACGATCGACGGAGGAAGCTTAACGTGGATTGGGTACCACCGTGAAGCGTTTGAAAGTGCGAATCAGTGATGATCAATGAAGTGAGCTGAGAGGGCCGGGGCAATATTGGTGGATGTTTTGCCTCAGGCTGTGGAAGTGCGTTCGTCAACTGGCCGCCAACTCGAAGGGTCCCTAGTTGGTCGACAAAGGGGTTGAGGGCGGCAAGGGAGTAATTCCGATTGAGGGTCGCTCCGCTCGAAATCATCTGAAGTTCAGCCGAGAAGTGTGTGCGTTGAACTAGGCATATCCAGAAGAACCTTGCCTCTTCCAAATCTCCCAGGTTCAGCGGGTAGGTCATTGAAGCGTGCGGGAGCCGTTTGAAGCGGGCAACTGCTCTCTGACACACTGCCGTGATCCGAAGAAGCCGAGTGAGCGAGGAGTACCGTTGTAGAAGGTCCCAAGTTTGAGGACTAGGCTCGGAGGTAGTGGTGAAGGCGAGACCCGATCGTTGCTCGAGGTCGCCATCCGGTGGAAGTTCGGCTGAAGAGACTGGCCATGAAGATGGTGGTCGCGCGAGCCACTCAGGCCCGTACCACCAAAGAGGGTACTTGGAAAGTTGTCGGGGAGTCTGTCCTCGCGACGCACAGTCGGCCGGGTTCTCTTTTCCCGCAATGAACCACCATGTTGCGTTGGAACTGAAACTTTGGATCGAAGTGACCCGATTTCGGTTGAAGTCTTTCCATCGGGCCGGATTTGAAGTAATCCATGTCAACGCAACTGAAGAGTCCGTCCAGAGAGAGACTGGAACTTGCGTTAAGTCTAGGCTTCTCTGAACGTGAGAGGCCAGCCTGGAAAGAAGGAGGGCCGCCGATAGCTCGAGCCGCGGAATTGTGAGTCGTTTGAGGGGGGCTACCTTCGTCTTCGAGCAGACGAGGGTGACCGTTGTGACCCCGTCGACTGACGTTGTTCGGAGGTAGATCACGGCTGACATGGCGAGTTGGGAGGCGTCCGAGAATCCATGTAGCTCGACAGTCGAAGAACGCGAAAGGTGAAGCCACCGCGGGAGATGAATGAACGACAAGTCACTCAGACTCTCTCGGAAGTGTAGCCATTTTTCCTGAAGTCGAATTAGGAGTCCGTCGTCCCAGTGAAGTTTTGCCAGCCACAGTTCTTGGAGGAAGACCTTCGCGACGTAATGACGCCGTTTCCGATAGAACGGTCCTTTTCGTGATGTCCCGGTTGAAGGAGAGATGAAGAAGGAATCTGAAATTGTCCTCGTTTGGATTCCAGACGAGGCCCAGAAGTTTGACGTTGGGATCTTCCGATTGAATCACAACCGCATGCGATTGGGACTCCGAGATAACATTCCGAAGTGCTTCCGTTGAGTTAGCTGGCGATTTTTGAAGTGGAAGGCATCCGCGCTGACAGATTCCCTGAAGTTCTTGTGCCGTTGCCTGAAGATCGTGAATCGTGTCGGCACCGCTGAAGATATCATCAACGTATCAGCCGTTCGTCAGAGGTGAAATCGCCAGTAGGAAGTCGTGCCCCTCATCCTCGACCAGTTGAAGTATTACCCGGATGGCGAGAAAGGGAGCACAGGTGAGACCGTACGTAACGGTAGTCAGATGATATGGGACGACTCGATCCTCCTGGTCCACCCATAGGATTTGCTGGAGGTCCCCGTCGTCCGGATGGACTGCGATCTGCCGGAACATTTTCGCGACATCTGTGGCGAAAATGAACCGATGACGTCTGATTCAGAGCAGGACGTCCGAAGTATCTTGTTGCAGTTTGGCCCCGGTGGGAATAATGTCGTTGATCGACACACCGTTCGTTGTTTTGAAGGAACCATTGAAGACGACGCGAAGTTATGTAGTGGCGCTATGGGCCCGAAAAACACCGTGATGTGGGAGAAAAAACCGTGGTCTCGAAGACGCGGTCGTTGGGGCACGAGCCATGTGAGACAGGTTTTCGTATTCTTGGAGGAAGGTGTTGTAGAGACCGCTATTCGACTCATTTATCGAGAGTCGCCGGAGAAGTTGGAGAAGACAGCGTTTTGCACCAGTGTATGAATCTCCGAGTAATGAAGGGGGCGTCTTGAAGGGGAGCCGTACTATATATCGGCCCGTAGCGTCTCTCGTATGAGTGTCCTTGAAATGTTGTTCGCAAGCGGATTCGTCCGGGTCGGTTGTAGGGGCCGAGTCCGGAGGCATTTCCTCTTGCTCCCAATACTTCGACAGTAAAGAAGTGACCTCGTCTTCGATGGAGACATGTTGAATACGAACCGAATTTGCGGTGGAGCCGTTGACAGGACCGAGTACGATCCATCCGAGAAGCGTACGTTGAGCGATGGGATCGATGGCACGACCCTTAACGACGTCTGACTCAACTAGAAGAGCGTACGCGTCAGCTCCGATGATGACGTCGATTGGTCCCGGTTCTAGAAAGACCGGGTCTGCCACAGGAAGTCCTTGAAGATGGTCCCATTGCCCCGAAGTAGCGAACGAGGGGAGCGTCGAAGTTAATACGTTTAGAATAAACGCCGTCACTATGAAAGTTGAGGTTGAGTCATGGATTGAAGATACTGTGACGGTGGTAGCTCCCCCCATCCGTCCTGCTGGCTGGCCTCCGATTCTGTGGATGTTGATGGACGCGGCCATCCTTTGCGTTCGAAGAAGTTGGACCGTGTGTTCAGAAATTAACGACAGTTCCGCGCCCAGGTCTGTAAGGAGTCTCGCCCGCTGCGAGATGCCCGATGAGGAGGTCAGAATTGCTTGGCTCGTAGCTAGCAGGACTGACGGTCGAATGGCCAGAGCGTTTGAAGTGTCCTTGGAATAATGCGGAGGAGTACCCGAGGTGTCGAAGAAGTCCGAGGCGAGCGAAGAAAGGAGGTGGATCGAGTGGGGTCGCAATTCATCTCGAGAAGCGCGATATGTTCCCTTGGAAGCGGTCCCAGTTGGTTTCCAACAAGGATAGACGCGTGGTGGCGAGCCTCTTGTTGGTATTTTGAGGGGTCGCATTCCTCGTCTTTTCAGCGAGGCTCGAGATGCACTGAAAGGTGCTGACGAGGCTGGCAATGCGACGTTCCATTTTGGCGATGTTGCTCGTCATTGTCGAGTTGTCACCGTTCGACACACGAAATCGCTATTATTTAGCGTGAAGCGTCCAGAACCGAAAAACCGCGAAAAACAAAAATTGACGCGAGACTTCGACGTTCGAAGCACACGCGATAAAGGGCGCGAAGCGTCCAAACCGAAAATCACGAAAACTCGTGAAATAAGGCGCGACGTGTTAGAGATCGAAAATGGTGCGAAGCGTCTAAAACGAACACATGAAAACTGGCGGAAGACGAAAAGATGGCGCGAGACGTTGACGACCGTAGCACACGCGAGAAATGGCGCGAAGCATCTAAGCCGAAAATCACGAAAACTCGTGAAAATTTCCGAATGAGATGCTCGAAGCGGCCGAGTCGACGATCGAAGTACACGCGATAAATAGCGCGAAGCGTCCAAAAACGAAAATCACGAAAACTCGCGAAACGAAAAGATGGCGCGAAACTTCGACGTTCGAAGCACACGCGATAAAGGGCGCGAAGCGTCCAAACCGAAAATCACGAAAACTCGTGAAATAAGGCGCGACGTGTTAGAGATCGAAAATGGTGCGAAGCGTCTAAAACGAACACATGAAAACTGGCGGAAGACGAAAAGATGGCGCGAGACGTTGACGACCGTAGCACACGCGAGAAATGGCGCGAAGCATCTAAGCCGAAAATCACGAAAACTCGTGAAAATTTCCGAATGAGATGCTCGAAGCGGCCGAGTCGACGATCGAAGTACACGCGATAAATAGCGCGAAGCGTCCAAAAACGAAAATCACGAAAACTCGCGAAACGAAAAGATGGCGCGAAACTTCGACGTTCGAAGCACACGCGATAAAAGGCGCGAAGCGTCCAAGCCGAAAATCACGAAAACTTGCGAAACGAAAAGATGGCGCGAGACTTCGACGTTCGAAGCGCACGCGACAAAAGGCGTGAAGCGTCCAATGCCGAAAAACCCGAAAAACTCGAGAAAAAGTCCGAAAGAGATGCACGAAGCGTCCAAAACGAAAAACTCGCGGAAGACGAAAAGGATGGCGCGAAACGTCGACGATCGTAGCACACGCGAGAAACGACGCGAAGCGTCCAAGCCGAAAAACACGAAAACTCGCGAAACGGAAAGATGGCGCGATGCGTCGACGATCGTAGCACACGCGATTGATGGCGAGAAGCGTCCACAACGAAATCACCAAAACTCGTGAAAATGTCCAAATGAGATGCTCGAAGCGTCCAAAAACGAAGATCACGAAGAAAACTCGCGAAAGACGAAAAGGATGGCGCGAGAAGTCGACGATCGTAGCACACGCGATTGATGGCAAGATGCGTCCACAACGAAAAAGAGGAACTCCCGAATGCCGAACTGTCGTGTCGCCGATCGACACGCACGAAAAGTTTTTCTGCGCGTGGCGTGAAGCGTCCAAAAAAATGAAGCGAACCTTTTGATAGACGGTCTCTTGCACGAGAGCGCACGATGTCGCAAGAACTTCGACAGAAGAAGCGACGAGATCGGTCGGTTGACCGGCACGTGAAGCATCCGTTAGACCAGACACAGGCCGAAGTGCGCATGCGCGCGTGTATGGAGTCCGGTTCCCGGCTCGCCCGAAAGCGAGAAGGCGCGATGTATCGGGCGCGGTGCGCGTGCGCGAGAGAGAGAGAGAGAGAGAGAGAGAGAGAGAGAGAGAGAGAGAGAGAGAGAGAGAGA